>JAWDGP010006980.1:2037500-2175103 GCA_033675545.1 Elysia crispata
CTTTCTGAGGTTTATTTAACCCTTGCACCTCGATCCTGATGAATGAGGTCGCTATTCCCTGAGGGCCTGTTTAAAGCTATAAAATTATGTTACCCATTTGTCTGAACTAATGTTATACTGTCGTACGTTCATAGAACCTGTGTTCTTGTTGGAATTATCACCGCTGCTAAACTGCTTCATAAGCAGAAAATCTTATAAAATCTTATTAAGGGGTTATCTTCCGATCTGTTTAAATAAAATTTAAATGTTTCTGTTTCTTTTGCCCATCATATTGCCATAACTGTATACCTTTTTTGTTACAGTTTTATACTCTATTCCTTGGAATTTTCCTCAAAATTTAAACATAAGATTACCTCATATACATTTACACCTATGCGCTAACAGATTTTCTTCTTTTCATAGTTCATTTGTTTCCATCACATTGAAGGTACCACATCACATACATTGTGATTTTATGTCTTCTCTCAACCCATGGAAATCAAAACTCTGCCTTTGCATTACTTTCTGCATGCAATGAACCAAGTTCACCAAGATTGTAATGCTTTAATGGTAAATATATGAATAAAAACATTGTTAAACATTGTGATTGAAATCAACAGGCCTGTTAATTTTTTTAAGCATGTAAATCAATATTGTCCCATATTTAATATTAAAATGATCTTTACGAGCGCCAAGTTTGTTTAATTCCAAACGGCATAGTCCTTGATTTCACATAAAACTTCAGGATGTAATTATCAAATTTGATTTGAACAGCCTATTGTTAAGAAACTTGGTCATAATTTGAAGTATTGACGCATAAAAAAGAGGCAGTTAAAATCCAAGATTTCATTTCGGAATCGTTTTCCGCATTGACTTTATTCGTTCTGTCATCATTTATGCTTCCATTACTTAAAACTTTATGAATTCGATGTTATTTTTTATATTCAATGCTTGAATTAAAACACTTGCTTTTCTTTCTTTAAGTTTGAGAAAACGAAATACCAAACAAACTAACAAACAAACAAAGAAAACACAACAAAAGAAACGAAACCATGTTCTATAAGTTTTACTACATACGAGTTAGGCCTCTAACCCAAGAAATCCAGCTTGGCGTTAGACAAAGTCTGACTAATTAATTAATTTCATTTTGTGCATAGAACCTGTTCCACTAATAAACCTATAAAATATTTTATGATTCGCCATTTTCAAAAGAGCCAAATACAATGAATAAGTTGAATCACTCACGTCAGAATAGAAATCAACATTCACTTTCTTGGATTGGAAGGCAAAAGTGAACAACATGGTTGCGACACTCTCAAAAACTGTTATGATCTTCATGATGAATATGGTGCTGAGAAGAATGACCACGATAATGATGACAATGTTAAAGAGAATGACAATGGTTGTGATGATATTTTTGAGGATATTGTATACAAACTGCAGCAAGAACTCGGGGGAAAAGAGAAAGATGAAGACGAAGATAAGTGTAATGAGAAAACACTAAAATAAGCATATGATGACTACAGGAGAGGACAGGTAGAGAGAAAAAGCAAGAATCGGGAAAACTGGATAGACATAAAACCAACTTTCCTTATTTCGCAGAGTACATTGATAATGGTTAATATTAGACTTTACATTGATAATCTATCTCATCATTTAGTGATAATATAGAGACGTCCTATTTTCTTTCCTATCTCTTTCTTTTATCCTTTATCAAAGCATGTTATTTTACGATATCTTTTTGTATCTAGACATTCGTATTTTGAATTTAATCTTTGGGTAGGGCTTAAGTAGCAGCAATAGCTTTGCTTTATGGTGATAATAATACAGATAGGAATTAAATGTATCAGCACGACACAGCTTTCTTTATCGAAAAAGTCGACCTTTACAAATACGGAATGAAGGAAGAAGAGAGACGAACTCGGCTACTTTAAGGCAAGCCACATTCGGAGATAAGTCAGTTCAAGATTGTTTCAACAAAGAATGTCCTGAGAGTGTGTTTTTGTTCCCTTTAAGAGGTTATCAAAAACACTTAAGTTACATTAAAATTCCACTTTACGAGAACTACTCGCTTAAGAGCAATTCTATTAAATGGTTACTATTTAGCTACTTTTATGTGTTAAATGGTCAGAGTGAGCTCTTGCATAGTTGATACAAAATAATATCATGGTCCTCACTTAATCCAGATTCCTGTGTATCAAGAGCGTGCAAAAACAACACGATATGCATTGGAAATAGTCTTGTTTGCTATTAGAAAAGCTTCCAATTTATTTCCCTTTCCACTGTGAACTTTTTCAATTTCTTCAAAGAATAAATTTCTTCTTCTCCTTCATTCTCTACTTGTACAGGTCCATTTTTTCGATATAAAGAAAGCTGTGTTGTGTAGATCATTGAGAATGCCGTAACGTTAGAAAGCGAAACCTTTCAATCCTATGTTGGTGCGTCTTAAAGACAAAAAATTCAAGGTAATCTTACTTCATACCCGTCACATGCTCATGTAAATTATTATACTGGTGTTGCGCAAGCAGTGATAGTCTAGTTTATTACCGTTATCAAACGACCTTTCCCTCTCTCTCTTTCCCTCGCACTCTATCGATCTATTTTATCTTTCTCTTTCCTCCCTCTCTCCTTCTGTCTTGTTCTTCCTCTCTGTATATCTGATCATCTGCCTAGATCTCTCTCTCTCTCTCTCTCTTTCTCTCTCTCTCTCTCTCTCTCTCTCTCTCTCTCTCTCTCTCTCTCTCTCTCTCTCTCTCTCTCTCTCCTTCGCTTTCTTCTCCACTCCCATCACACACAGCCATACACCGTATTTCTTTCTATCCGTTTCCCTCTGTCTTTGTGTGTTTCACCATGTCACGCATCCCTTAAGAATTGAACGCGTGATTTCCTTAAAATGTGAAAAAATCAAAAGACCAGGTCGACTCGCGTAACTCATGAACTGATAAATAGCATACAGAGGGACGCAAGATATCCAAACTGAAGCCTTTCTTTTCATGAATTTCCAGCCTAAAGAACGGCTGCTATTCTTGTCTTGTTAAATGCAATCCATTTAAACGTCAAGAAACACCGTTTATCTTCACTTTAAAACCAGTGTGCCATGAATGTGGTGTCACATATATGTGTTTAATCTGTTGATAGACACATGGAGCAACGAATCGATAAAGTTCTATTTGTAGTCATGAATAATGCTAAAACCTCTGAAACTCCTCAGATTTTTCAAGCTTTGTTAGGCTGAACATCTTTTTATCCGATATATAGACATTATCTCAGAGTCTCATATACATAGTATATATATTAATCAGGTGCGCATTTAATGCTTTTTCTTAGCTTCTTTATAATCAGAATAGCTGGAAGCACAAAGCACTCTTTTAAGCTAAGTAAATAGTTACACGACTGCTCTAAGTACCATCGAGCCCGCTCTAAGAATAGAATATGACGCGTGACGAAGAAAAGATTGAGCCATTAAGGGCATCTGCTCCTAAATACAGCCATTTTTTAAAAATAAGAATAAAATCTTAGTTTAACCCCTTAGATATGTTTGTTAGGTCACTATTAGATGAAAAAAAATGTAAAAAAATTTTTTTACAAAAAAATTGAATAATCTGGCGGCCATCTTGGATTTTTCAACAATATTTAGTTTTTTCCCTAAGGCTTTTTTGTTTATGAACCAAATTACCTGAAACTTGCTGTACATAAACCTGACATTATTATACATGTTTGTATAGAAGGATTAGTAGATTGGTCAAATATAGCAGATTTTGTGGTGTTGTATAAGTTAGCGATTGTAGAAATATTGGAAAATAACAAAATGATACCTCAATATTTCATGACAAAACAAACTTAGAGAAATATCCTTCTATACAAAGTTTTATTTAGTAATAAGCTTTCTACACCTCAAATTTGAGCTGAATCAAATGAAAAACAAAAAAGTTATAGGCATTTATGTATCCAAAATATACGTTTTGAGAAAACGGCCGATAAAGATTGACGAAGGCTAAATCAAGGAGAAAATTTACTGAAGTTGGGGAAATTCTCAAAAAAAAAATGTTTCTAACTCCAATTCCAACTAAAAAGAACAACAAATGCAAGAAATATATTTCACTTATGCTTTAGTGTTTTCATAACAACAACAAAACTGAGCTGGTACCTCTCAAAACATCCCTGCGCCATACTTTGGTCCTGCTGTTTCTGTTTCTGAACTCCACCAGGTCTTTCTGTCTCATTGCACTCTATACATTCTACTGCTAACTGAACAGCAAGTCCCCTAGCTTCCTTTACAATCGTATTCAAAGTTCCATTTCCTAAACACTGGGGGCAAGGGAAGCTGGCTATAAGGCTAACCACTTGAGATAAATCTGCAAGCATTCTTCTATTACTAAATTCTATATGACCTTCTTCCATATACATAATCATTTTCTTCTCAGATCTAGTCAGAGATTCATTTGTGGCCAGATCAGGAACTTCTTGCAATCTTGGCAAAGTAATATCCACTTCAATTTCACCCCCTTCATCATCACCCGATTCATTGTCAGGGTCACTTACATTTTCATTGACACTATTATTGGAACTAGATCTAGCTCTGGATGTGGAGGGCTGAGCATGCTCTCCTAAGTCTATGGGTCTAGATCTAGATCTAGATCTATTTCTTCTCGGCGTGGATGTAATTATAGTTGGTTGAGATCTACCATTGTCTTGACCTAAATCTAGATCTACAACTCTATCCTGATCGTCTGAATCATCTACTGGTAACTCTAGATCTACATTTTGATCCAACTCATTCATCGATTCAATAAGTTCCTCACCCTTTCTTTTTTTTTTTTGACTCTCTCGCTTTAGCGATATGTAAAACTCTCTTTGTCATCTTTTTGCGTGGCATTATGAAACAATTATCAAAGTATATCTTATCTAGAAATATGGATTTCAATCGCACAAAAAAGAACGCGTGTATTATACTTTCAAGTTCTCAGCTGATAAGTTGTTTACACTGGTTACCACCGGAAATTCAATGATTCAGCCAATCATTTTGCGAGAACAAACTGACCCAAAGGTCAGAGCATCATATATGGCATATGAACCCAGCACAGTCATGACCCTAAACGTCATCACTCCATATATGATAGTGATCCAAAGAAAACAGGGTCTACAAATAGTATTATAGGGTTTACCGGTAAAAACCAATGAATTTCATTCATATTTAGATGAAGAGTTCCGATCTTGACGATTACAACGATATATAACTCGATATAGTTAGTAGAAGCGTAGGCCTAGTTACTAAGTTGTTTATTGTGGTCAAATGGAGTGTCAACCATAAAATGAACACATTTTGGGGTGCGAGGTAATGTCCAAAAATGTGAAATAAGATAAATTTATAACTGCTTTCAAGCCATTTTGATTATGTTTCTTTATTCTTGAATAATTAGAGAAGGCAAAGAGACCATTTATGTGAGAGGTGAAAATTATCGATATTTACCCGCAGATGCCCTTAATAGAGAGCTAGACTAGTTAAATGACACTTATAACACACTTTCCGTAATATAATTTCAATTATCATTTCTCCAGGATTACGATTTCATGAACACGGTCTAAATTCTGAGAAAGGAAGTGCCGCGGAGGTCATAACACTGTAGATCTCGCTAACAAACCAGACTAAAAAGACAATGTTTAACTCCAGAAACGTGGAAAAACTTTTAACGACCATATTGCTAGAGGTGATCATAATATTTTTAGCCCAAGCAGTATGTACTGCCCACGGTTACTACAGCATTCACAGAGAATTTGGAAAAGAGTCTTGGTCTTTTCCAAAACCTCGTGGCCCAACCTACCCAGAACGTCTGGCGTTGGCAGGCCGAGTGATGAACCAGGATAAAAAAATTTCTCAAGAAAGAGCTACACTTGAGAGAGCTGCAGCTGAGGAATTGACTCAACTCCTTCGTGGCATTGAGCGCTTTCACAGTCTCTCTTCTAAACACAGCAGTTCCAGCTACGCAAATAGTCTTCCTTTCACGGATAACGTGAGTGAGGATGATATGATGTTGGATAATTTAATGGCGTCGTTGAGCGGCTTAGCGGAGAATGGAACAGTTTCCAGTAGATGTATCAATGACACTGGTTATTTGCTTATCAGCATGTTCCAGAGACAAGGCTGGGCTCTCAAATGTAAGTAGCGATTCTTTTTCGGGATATGAACTGTAGGCCTATTAGTGGCACAAAATGATGAGTTAATAACGACACGCTCAGCAACAGTGAAGACAGCAATCATGGAAAGAGAGAGAGAGAGAGAGAGAGAGAGAGAGAGAGAGAGAGAGAGAGAGAGAGAGACAGACAGACAGACAGACAGACAGACAGACAGACAGACAGACAGACAGAGAGAGAAAGAGAGAGAGCTAGAGAGAGAGACAGAGAGAGAGAGAGACAGACAGACAGACAGACAGACAGACAGACAGACAGACAGACAGAGAGAGAGACAGAGAGAGAGAGAGAGAGAGAGACAGAGAGAGAGAGAGAGAGAGCGGGAGAGGGAGGGGCGGTAGAGAGAGTGAGTGAGTTAGAGAGAGAAAGTAAGTGAGAGTGAGAAAGAGGGAGAGACGGAGAGAGAGAAAGAGAGAGAGAGCGAGAGAGAGAGCGGGAGAGGGAGGGGCGGTAGAGAGAGTGAGTGAGTTAGAGAGAGAAAGTAAGTGAGAGTGAGAAAGAGGGAGAGACGGAGAGAGAGAAAGAGAGAGAGAGCGAGAGAGGGAGGAGAGGTAGAGAGAGTGAGTAAGTGAGAGAAAGTAAGTGAGAATGAGAGAGGGAGCGAGAGAAAGAGAGAGAGGGGAGGAAAGAGAGGGAAAAGTCGTTTGAGTGCGATAATAAACTTAACTTGGGAGGAAAGAGAGGGAAAAGTCGTTTGAGTGCGATAATAAACTTAACTTAGAGAGAGAGGGGAGGAAAGAGAGGGAAAAGTCGTTTGAGTGCGATAATAAACTTAACTTAGAGAGAGAGGGGAGGAAAGAGAGGGAAAAGTCGTTTGAGTGCGGTAATAAACTTAACTTAGAGAGAGAGGGGAGGAAAGAGAGGGAAAAGTCGTTTGAGTGCGATAATAAACAACTTTCAGAGAGAGAGGAGGAAAAAGACGGAAAAGTCGTTTGAGTGCGATAATAAACTTAACTTAGAGAGAGAGAGGAGGAAAAAGAGGGAAAAGTCGTTTGAGTGCGATAATAAACTTAACTTAGAGAGAGAGGGGAGGAAAGAGAGGGAAAAGTCGTTTGAGTACGATAATAAACTTAACTTAGAGAGAGAGAAATCGTTTGTGCTGCGCGGATTTATCATTCCTAATCCTATGTGGGTGAAAGTTGATAAAAAGGATGTTAGAAGGATTATTGCAATTATTGGTCTTTTAGTGATGATGGTGGTTACAAAATCAATAATAGTTTTTTTTTTACTTTTTTTTTGTTATGAATACTTTATTACATTCGTTATTTCCTCTTAAAGTTTTGGACGCAACCGGCAAACCTGGCCCTGGTTTGTCGCAGTTTCGCCTCAACTTCGTGGGAGACTACGAACTCTGCAGGAGTCAGGTCTCGAATGGGAGCGAGACATTCAAGGGGAATTACGTCACGTGGACAGTTGCATTAGGGGTAGGTAATCGCTTCACTCTCTTTATGGAAAAAAGCAAAAACAGATGGTTGTATGCCTTACTGATTTTATTAAGAGATCGTCTTAATTTTTATTAGTAGGCTATGAAATTTGGTGAAAAAGTTCATAAAGGTGTACTGCTTTAGGGATTTTATTGCCCTTTCATTGCTTTTTCACTACATGATAAGGATTTTTTAAAAGGATTTATAAATAATGTCGCAGTTTTGAAAAGCAGCTCACTAGCATGGAGTTGCATTAATGTTGTAGCGTATCGAATGGACAAAAATCATATCTTGTTGCAAATATAATTATGTTGGAAAGCATAATATGTGACACCATTCATAAATGACGCAAGTCAGCAAAGCCACAGCAGTTCGAATTTTTTCTAGGAGGCCATACTTATGCGCTCATACTATCTGGACGTGCTATTCATATCATAGAGCAGATAGCCATCGACATATGCAGGAACAATACAAAGCACGAAGTGACTAACAATTAAGAGGCAGGAGTTTCTTGAAAAAAAATCTGTAGCTTTTTTCTCTCTCCAGCTTCGCGGTAAACACATTATGGTAAGAGAGTGTGCATATTGCTGAGCTTTTAAACAAAAGGAATCGTTCACAAGATAACACAGTAACTAAGTAGAACCTATAGTACAGAAAATCTGTGTTAGATATATTTTTTGTGCTTCTGGTGATATTTTAATAAATACAATAGCATTACCGACTTGACAATCGACTGTAACAAGGAGATAATGTCAAATGACGCAGCTGGATCTAAAAAATCTAAAACAATCGTGGCCGGGTTGTAAACCATCTGAGACGCTTAAGATGTTGTACCAAATTAAAGTAGAGTTTCACACACGTTTAAAAAAATCAAAGATTGTCGTTTGTCGTTATACTTTTGAATACTACAATTTTGTTTTTAATAGGAACGATGAACGTTATATTGTAACATGTATCTTCATCTTAAAGATAGGACATCATTCTCCCTATAATTACTCGTATCTCTGGAGAAGTGAGTTCATTTTCTTAATCTCGTCGAACGAAATACCAGTGTCGATTTTCCTTCTTATCTTTTTGTAACACAAAGCGTAAAATTTTACCATTTCAAACCAACATCGTCCTTAAAGAGCAAAATTGCCCAAAGAATAACCACTGAACACAAGCTTTTACTTAATACGCGTCTTTTGCTGTGAGTAAAACTTACAATCTATTCTTACAATTGCAAAGAAGAAAACCCAGTCTTCATTAACTTGTTCCTATTGTGTCCATACAAAATTGAATACAAATTGTTTAATCCTACGTTGGCATTAAGTTCTTTAGCTTAAACGGAATTGTCATACTTAAGATAAAAATAGTTGGCCGTTTATTCCTCAGCCCGTCGACCCTACCAAAGCCAGCCCCTTTCCTTCTGGCCTTATGGCTCATTGGGGAGTGTGTATGCCAGACACATGCACTGAAAAGGAAAATACGGCCTTTGTCTCTGAAGGTGAACAGTGCTGCAGTATTAAAGAAGGACAATGACACATATTTAGAATTTTTATCTCTCTATCACTCAGATCCTTGTAAAAGCTCTTTGATTTGTGGGAACAAACGGTTAATTTGTGGAACTTACAAAGTAAATAATCGGCTGTATTACTCGTGATTTTCTTTTTTCTCTGCATGGTAGTGTTTCAAAAATTTCATATAACGCTTTATATAGGATAATAGTGCTAATGCAACTCTAACTGCCCTTGGCGCGGAACTATCAAAATATCCTTAAAACATCCCATTCTAAAGAAAAAAAAACATATGCTTTCACCAGTAATGCTATTATGATGAAACCCTCGAGACTATGAATTTTATCGTTAATATTGTGATTGTTGATTTCATTTTATAAATATAAAAGATCAATGAGATGATCGAACGCCGAGGATCATCATAATTATGACTTTCCACATTATCATCATCTTTTATTATCATTAATATACCACATCACCATCACCATAGTAATGATCAAAATCATGGCCATCATCATCCTTATCATCATTATCATAACCATTTTTATCACCATTGTCAACATCATCATCCTCAACGCACACATCCTAACCATCTTAAATTATCAAAAATTTTCAACCGTAAAGTCAGAAAGCTTGAGAATCAAAAAATCAAAAAAAAAATCATAGAACGTCTAAGAAATAACGTAAAATTTCTGGGCTATCATATTAAAAAAGAGCAGGACAATGGTCAAGAAGATAAAACAAAATGGAATGAAAAGAAATAAGTGATGCGAAAAGAGAGAAAGAGAGAGAGAGAGAGAGAGAGAGAGAGAGAGAGAGAGAGAGAGAGAGAGAGACAGAGAGAGAGACAGAGAGAGAGAGAGAGAGAGAGAGAGAGAGAGAGAGAGAGAGAGAGAGAGAGAATAGAAGAAAGTATAATAATTACAATAAAAATTATAATATTAGTAATAATAATAATAATAATAATAATAATAATAATAATAATAATAATAATAATAATAATAATAATAATAATAGTAATAAATATTTATTATTAATGATTATAAAAATAACAGTAAAAGTAGTAGTAGTGGTGGCGGTGGTTGTGGTGGTGGTGGTGGTGGTGGTAGTAGTAGTAGTAGTAGTAGTAGTAGTAGTAGTAGTAGTAGTAGTAGTAGTAGTAGTAGTAGTAGTAGTAGTAGTAGCAGCAGCAGTAGTAGTAATAGTAGTAGTAATAGTAGCAGCAGCAGCAGCAGCAGCAGCAGTAGTAGTAGTAGTAGTAGTAGTAGTAGGAGGAGGAGGAGGAGGAGGAGGAAGAAGAGGAGGAGGAGGAGGAAGAGGAAGAGGAGGAGTAACAGTAGAGGTAGAGGTAGAAGGAGGACGAGGAAGAAGAGGAGCAGAAGCTGCAACAGCACTAGCTGCAGTTGTAGCTTGAAAGATCTGATGAATTGTGAAATATACCTCATAATATTATCATATACTTCACATTCATCAAAGGATTGCTTCATTAAAATGATGTTTTATAAGGTAAAAGAAGTTTACTTGTATTTGTCATAAACATTTACCTTCAGCTGTTCAAAATTTGGGTCTGAATGGAACTCTGCATGTGCTTCAAGCTGAGATCCACACACCACATAAAGAGGCATCAGCTGCCACCATCGTCGCAATGTATGTTATTGGCTTCAGATTTTTAACTAATATAGTGAT
Source organism: Elysia crispata (assembly GCA_033675545.1). Classification (NCBI taxonomy): domain Eukaryota; kingdom Metazoa; phylum Mollusca; class Gastropoda; family Plakobranchidae; genus Elysia; species Elysia crispata. The sequence goes on from JAWDGP010006980.1 coordinate 2,048,275, forward strand.
TTAGGAATTAAAAGAGAAATCTTTTGACTAAAGATGATCATCAAAGTCCTTGTTTCTGATTTTAATTTTTTTTCCTATAATGCATATCTCTCTATAACGTATAATAATGTAGTATAATAGGCAGAGTTAGATAGCTCATAATGAAAAAAGGTAAATGCATTACATAGAGAGGGCTGTCTGTGTTATTATTTATTGAATAAGTTTTATGAAATATATTTCTATCTTTAAATTTAAGTTTTTGATATGTTTGACCTTCAACATTACTTGCAGTGTCATTCTTTGCCTTCTTGGAATGCTGATGGTTGTGGGAACTGCTTATGATGTTTTATTCCTTCAATGGCCACTTTGGAAACAGCAGGGGAAGTCACAGGAGAGAGAAAAATATGCTAACAATTTTATCTCAACCGGTGAAAATGAGTCTTCAACGACAGGCTCCCCAGCTGATGATGACGAGCCTTTGATTCTCCAGAAAAATACACAAGAATCCTGCCCTACTTCCACAGGTTGGAAAGCAAATATTAGAATAAAATTAAAAGTTGAATGGTAATTGTTTTGACTAAATTAAGAGTAAACAATATTTACTGTAATCTTTTGAAGTTCTAATGTCATATCCATCAAAATGATAGCATTCATATATCATGTCTTTGCTAATGTTTTTAAACCTTCAAACATTTTTTAAGCTTTTAGGAATATAAATTCTATTTATATATCTTATTGTATAATTATCCAGGAATCAATTCAGGGAAACTTGTGAAAGTGCTGCTTGCATTTTCAGTCTACACAAATGGATCCAAAGTACTGAACACAGCCCAACAACCAGGCTCTATTTCCTGCATTCATGGTATCAGGTTTTTCAGCATGTCCTGGGTAATTCTTGGGCATACCTTTATCTCTATCCTGAATGTTGTTGGTAAGTTGAATAATTGACCACCCAGTAACCTTTGTGTCTGTAGCACCACATGCAGATTTGACTATCCTTGATTATTGATAAATTATGTAGTAGTGGTGGATCAGTATTATGTTAGAATAATAAAATGGTACAAAATGACTGTATTTATTTTTCTTTATTAATATCTTTTTGGAGAACAAGATAGATCATTTAGAGGTGCCTCATTGAAATTATGGAATAGCTATCGCATGATTTGGTTGGACACAATTCAAGTCACTTCTGACATAAGCTTGACAAGTGTCTCACTGGTTTAGATGCCTTGAAAGTACATAACAAATCGTGTTTAGCCTCTAAGACTGATAATTAGCATACACTTAACTCATAGATACTTGCCCTTGAAAAGTGTACTTCAGAAACAACCTGAGACTTTTTTTTTGTGTTATTTTGTCAGTTGTAAAATTATACTTGATTAACTATATTTTACAAGTCGAATTTAAGTAGTTTTCAATGCTGAGATAGTGCTTTGAATGTTCATTAAATTTTTATAATCTTCATTACAAATCCAGCCGTACTCAGTCATTTTTTAAAACATACATCATTCATTCATCATTGTAATTTTGGCTTTAAGAGGAAAGCTCCAATATAAAGTTTTGAGTGCCTGCTTTGGATGCCAACATTCCTCACAAAAATATTAAAAGATTAAGTGGGTTAAACTTAATTTAATGCCATTGTGTATCAGTTTTGATACAGTAAACAATGGTAAAGTCCATTGATTTCAGATCATACATGAAGAATTAAGTGAAATGGAGAGGGATAGAACTAAAATCTTCTTGTTCTCTTCAGACTATTCTCTTCCTCTTATTTTTTCTCCTCCATTTTTCATATCTACAACAGACAACTTAAGCACAGAGATACCATCTCTTCTCTCACGCTGGAGTTTTGATGCAATTTCTAATGCATTTGTATCTGTTGATACATTTTTCACACTCAGGTAAACGCTGCTTAAGTTTTTATCTTTATTGCTTGCTTGATCAGAATTTAAGGAAGAGGATATTAACCTCTGAAGAATTAAACACATAATGAGGGATTCACTGAAATTATCTCATTTCATCCACATTGGAAAAGAAATATGTTGCATACTTATAAGAAGCATAAAAATGACTGTGTTAAATATGTTAACTCTATTTACATATATACATGCAAGTGCTCAGAACAATAGCTAGTTGGCCAAAATTGCAATGAGATAATTTTGAAAACCCTTTGATCAATAGAACATTGTCAAAATTCTTTTTAATGGATATATGCACAAATATATTTCTTAGAGTTTTTTTCTCACCTAGGAAGAAGAGGAGATATAATTCTTATATACTGAATTTCTGATTGTTTGTGATTGTTATGATGACAAACATTTTGATGGTTATATGATTCATTCAGCTATTAGAGCAAAAACAGCTGTAATTTATCAAACCTTTAAGCATAAAACATCTAGCCGGCTTCTTTAGTGAAGACATTTTTTTACTCTATTCTTTCATATTGTTTTTTAAACAGGTTTTTAATTGCAATCTATACTAGTTTAGGTTTTTTAAGTTCAGCTCTCTCATTCATTCCAGTGGACTCCTAGTATCTTATTTAACTGTGACAGAGATGAAGAAAAGAGGTTGGCGACTAAACTGGGGACTTTTCTACTTCCACCGTTTCTGGAGGTAAATTTTGACATTAATCTTATTTCTTTCATGGTTTTTTTTTTGTTATAAACTTAACTGTGTGTGATTTGAACAAAAGTAGTTTTAAATTATCAGTATAGGAAAGCAAATTTCTCCACTCATTTTGCTCAAAGTGAGTTACCAGTTTTGCTCGTCATCAAAATTATGAACACGATGTATCCCTCCACTTAAATTATAGCCCAAACTGTTAAAATTTAGTATGCATCCCATTAGAGATAAATCTATTACTGATGAATTGGAAGTTTTCAGAAATGTTATAAAGAGCATAATGCGCCAGTCTTTTTAACACTTTACTTGTTTATCATCTATTTTTTAAAATCTCATTCACTAGAATATGAAAAGAGATCGTTTATTTTTTTGTTATTCTTTTTTTTCATGGAATCAGGTACATGTAAATCAGCTTAATTCAATCAAAAAGAGTGATGTTTTGATGCAATCTTTACAGTTGTAGAGACTTTTATGACAACTCTAGGTCTTCGACAAGACTGGTATGATGAGATTTTGAAGATTTTAAAATCTTAGGGAGGATGTTCCGGTGGGGTATTGTCAAATGTTGAGGAAAAAGAAGAATTAAAGATAGATGGAATCAAGTATCACTATCAAGGACTAACTAAATGAGTCAAAAACATGTAACTCATTGAGACAAAAACATGACTGAAAAACCCTTTTCAAGTGCCATTGGAAACGGCTTGGTCTTTCATGGATATTATGAATATAGCCTACACAGAAAAGAAGATGAACTGAGTAGGAGCATGAAATTAAATGAATTTTATAAATGTATTAGTTATTGAATAATAATATTTTTATCTCACCTCATTTTTGAACAGACTGACCCCACCTTATATGCTTGCAGTTGTATTGGTACTTGGACTACAGCAGTACTGTGGACAGGGGCCTCTATGGGAATCTGTTCAACCCATTGACAAGGTTTTCTGTGAGAAATACTGGTGGACAAACCTTCTCTACATTAATAATCTGGTGCACAGAGACAAAGCGGTAAAAAGGCTTGAAATTTTTTTGTCTTCAAAATCATAGCTTTTAAAATATCAGTTGAAATTGAAACACATTATATGCATGTAAAAATTATATTAACTACTGTTAATTAAGGTCTTCAATTTCTAGAATTACTGATGTTAACTTAAAAAAAGTGAACAAAAGTATAGAAATATTGAATTCAAGAATTGATTGACAAAAGCATTTGAACAAATAAATAGTTTGACAGAGAGGAACTTAATAGAGCTGTGTGGTGGGGCAGGAAGTGGAGTGGGGAATGAAGGATGTGAAATGGAAAAGAAAAATAGTAGGGAATATAAAAGAAGGCAAAGAGTAGGTGAGAGGAAAAGCAAATAGAAAGACAGACAGAGAAAAGAGGGTCAGAGAGAGAATGGATGTATCTTTTTATTTTTTAAAATCCTTGTTTAACAATAAAATTAGCATATGTTTTAAAATCTATTTACATAAAAATAAAATAAGAGAATAATGTGCAGAGTAAAATGTTCTGAGTTAGGTCACATTCTAATGGTGTTCACTGGTCACCAACACAAACGCCCATTACATAATAAAGTTATTCAGGTATGTGTAATTCCGAAGGAAAAGAGAAGACATCGAAAGTTTCGGTATGGCATATTTATCTTTTTCTAGTTAAAAAAAGAGTTTGAAAAAATGTTTGAGAAAATCTTGATATATGTTAGGCACTTTGATCCTAGTGCATTTCTCTCTCTCTCTCTCTCTCTCTCTCTCTCTCTCTCTCTCTCTCTCTCTCTCTCTCTCTCTCTCTCTCTCTCTCTCTCTCTCTCTCTCTCTCTCTCTCTCTCTCTCTCTCTCTCTCTCTCTCTCTCTCTCTCTCTCTCTCTCTCTCTCTCTCTCTCTCTCTCCTATCTCTCTCTATATCTCTCTGTCAGTGTCATTATCTCCCTCTTTCTCTATCTGTCTATCCTTCTCTCTCTCCCTGTCTCTCTGTCATTCTCTGTGTCCCTCTGCCTCTCTCTCTCTTTCTCACTCAGTCACTCCATCTCTCATTTCTTTCCTCTGTTCCGTCTAAATTTTTAATCATTTTTTTTGTGTGTATGTCTAGGCTAAGCTGACAAAATTTGTCTTTCATGATTTTCTACTTTTTTTTCTTTGTAGTGCTTTGGGCACTCATGGTATTTGGCCAATGACATGCAATTCTTTGTGATATCTCCACTGATGATCATCCCCTTTTATTTGTGAGTACTTACAGTCACGTTTTCATTCAGATATGCCATGTCATCTGGTTTTACTTTTTCTCAGTGATTGAAATTATAAATCTTTTTTCTTTTCAGATTTGTCAAACAATTTTTTGTTCCTATTTTTGTTTATAACAGGTAATTTTAGAGGTTGAAAGTAAAAGAAAACGGTGATTCTTTACTGCAGGCTGCAGTTTGAAGATAGGAGCTGCCATAATTCACGTCAATGCAAAATGCAATTAAATTTAAAAATACCCTTTTTCGTTACCAAGAACAATATCAGCTTCACAGTGCAGATTTGAATGAAATCTTTGTCTAATAAGCTTATCCTTCACATTCACATATTTCTCTTTTTTGCTTTCATCTTTGAAATTTTCAGCAATGCATTCCTTGGAGCTAGCTCTTGTGTCATCTTTTTTTTGATTCATGTGATCACTACTGGAGTTCTATCAGCACAAAATAAATGGGCTGCATCTATTGTTACTGCAGGAAATGATGCGTAAGCTTTCTTGCTTAATTGATCAGTTTCCTTAAAGTTTAATTAATGAGAGGATAATAGGTTTGGAATCACAATTTTATGTTAGTGCGAAAAACAAAATTGATTGATATAATGTGTTATTAATATTAATATTGTAGAATCTAGCATAATGCCAAAAAAAAAAAAATCAAATATTTATATAAAGCATCTATTTTTCAAATTATATTGTAATAAAATTGTTTTGCATTCAGATGTCTGGCTTATACCTTTGATAAATTTTTTTGTACACATAAACATAAATATTTTATATTTAATATTTATTTGGATTGTAAAATTTGAAATGAGCAGGGGCAAACAATATTTTTTTGGTATCTTTTGCAAAAGTATGAAATCTTTTTTATTTCTCTCATGAACATGAGGAAAAAGGAAAACTTTCCTATTGTAGTGATAAATTTCTTTTTGATTATCTCTAGTATACCCAAGATAAGAGGGCCTAAAGCAGATATAGAGAATTTACTCTAGGAATAAAACTGGACTTTTCAGGAGATAGTTATTAATTTTTATTTCAAACAAGCTATTGATGATAAAAGATACTTTTGTAGTCAGACATTCTTCTTTTTAAATTGGAATCTACCATAGTTCGACATAAAGTACAAAACCAAGAAGAAAATAATGTTGTTTGTTGACTCTTAAAAACAGACATTTTTCTGATCAAATTATGCTTTAATATATGCGTTAACTTTTAAACTCTGAGTTATTTAAAGTCCATTTAGTCTCTATTGAAAAAGGATATAATAATTTAAACAAGCATATTTAAAAAAAAAAGAATTTTAAAAATTTCCAAGTTTTTTAATCCCTCATAAAATTGTTTCTTATAACATTTGCAAATTCTTATTTTGAAAAGCACCTTCAGGTTTTTTTTATATTTTTTTATTCTCATATCTCATTTCTTTATGTGTCCTCTAGCTAAAGGGAACAATAGCAAGAAATTGTTTAAAAACTTATTCTTTCATTGGAGAGTCTAAGGCAAAGGTTCTAAAACAATCACATAAAAAGTAACCTTTTTTCATCCTCAGTTTAAAGAATATTTTATTTTCAGCCTTTAAAAGATTGCTTTATACAGTGCAACTATATTAATCAGATGAATTTTTTTCTTCTAACCCACTCCAGAACTGTTTTTTTTTTATTGAAATAAGGAAAATAAAAGCAAACATCCTATATGTTTTTGTTCCAAACTAACGGTTTCTTTTTTGCAGTTTGCCTTATTTTTGGGATTATTATGAAGTTCCCTGGTGCCGTATTGGTCCTTACATTGTGGGCATTGTGACTGGCTACCTACTGGCTGCCAAAAGGGACAAAATCAAACTCACATGGGTCAGTAACTTCCTCCAATACTGATGCCAGGCGAAAGTACCTGCTTTATTGTGTTTGATAGGTTGGATGGGTGAAAAGAAGAAAAGTACCAACAAAGCACACAAACAAACTTAAGAATTTTAATGGATTTATGAGATAAGGGGTGGGGGGAGGAGGGTAAGGAAACATTAAGCGTCCTTATATTATTGTGGCTTTGAAGACAAAAAAAAATTGCAGATAAATAATCAGTAATAAAACATATGGAATCTGGAATTGTAGTCTGTATTATGAATATAGAGACATCAAAAAGCCTTTGCTAGTTCTAAAAGTATGACTGTCTACAGCCTACAGCAACTTTTGGGTGGTTAGTGGCCACTGCTGTTGCCCTATCTACTGTATATGGCTTGCGTGGAGACTTAAGCGGGAAGCATCCAAGCTCTGTGGAAGTAGCTGCCCTTTACAATGCTCTTGCCAGATCAGCATGGGCAGCTAGTGTTTGCTGGGTGATAGTCGCCTGTGTTTCTGGCTGGGGAGGTAAGCCATGAGAACTGTGACTGTTATTTTCATGGAGGTTTGTTTCACAGTATATTGAAAATAAGAATTGCATAGAGCAATTCTACGTTATGACTTTATTTTTTAAGTTAAGATTTTTTCAATTGTTTAAAAAAAACACTGGTTAAAATTATGGGAATTTCATGAAAGTGTCTTGTGACTAATACTAGCCAAATTCAAGTTCTTTTGCTCTCAATACCCTAAAGCAATGATTTTTTATTGTATAGTTTTAAGAATGTTTAACCTAGGCTTGGTCAATATTGTGTGTGCATGTATGTTTACCTTTCTAATACTCAGAACGTGCTTATGAAATTGGGTTCTTTCTGCTGTGCAGTAGGCCTTTAGTATGATTAATTTTTGCTTAATAAACTGACTTCATGCTTAACTTGTAATTTACCTGCATGGGAATGTAAAGTATCTTTTGAACACACAAAAATTATATCTTTTACAAAAACATTTATGAGTTTTTTATGGGGCTTACTGAATTAGATGCAACTTTAAAACGCTTTGAAAAGTTATATCTCTGAGGTAGAAAAAGTGAAAGATGCATATTTTCTCATATATAAGATTGTCTCTTCAACATGACACAACCTCAGCACAGTCAGGATTCAAACTTAGACCATCTCTTCCCAAAAATCAATGATATATAAAATGAATTTCCAATTGAGATGCTTAGTTTTAGATGATTACTTTTTGCCACCATAAGAATGCTCTAAAACCACATCGACCCCTAGGGAATTTAATATGAAATCTTTGAGCTAAAAAAAACCTTTGTTTTTAAAACATGGCATCTTTCTTTCTAACCTGCAACACAGTCTGACACAATTATGCGTTCACCTGACAAGGCGAGAGACCTCACAAAAGCCATTATTTTTTTCTTATTCACACAGAGATCTTTATCTTTATTTTCAGGTTTTGTAAACTCCTTCCTGTCATGGTCACCCTTCGTGGTCCTGGGCAGGTTGACTTACATGACTTACCTAATTCATATATCTGTTATAGCTATTTACGTGGGGAACCAACAGACTCTTTTTTATGCCACCAGCTTTAATCTTGTGAGTATTGTTTTTTTATTGAGATATGTCTTTTTTTTAAGTAAGCCTATAATTATGATCCTTTCTAAATAAAAAAAAATTCCAAGGGAAGGACACATCAGTATAGAAAGAAAAAATATTAATGAAAATGAGCATATTACTTCAATGAATCTCATACAAAATGGTCTGCTCGTGTTCTACTTATTGTCTTACAGTTTTATGATCTAACCTGACCAGAGAAGGTGTAAACGGTTTTCAATGAAATCATTTCCATATCTGATAATGTCACTTATGACTGTAATTTCTTCACTTAGACTTAGTTTTAACAAAATTTGTAATGTTAGTTATCTATGTTCTTATCATTTCAAAGATATTTTTTAGATCATTTACCCATAATTAAGCGCACTTAGTTTCTGTGAGTAAAAGTTTTGGAAGAAAATGCTGGCAAGAAAAGCTCTTTCTCTTTTATCTCAAATGACTTAAAACTGATTTAACGTAAATATCAACTCGTATATATTAAGAAGCTGCAAGAATATGAATTAAATGGAATGCTGTTCCCTCATAAACCTAATCAATTAGCCTCTTTGGTCAGGCTGCTATGAGCAAATCTTGGAAACTTAAAGTCATGCGTCAAAGCACTCGTTAGAAACGTCATCAAAATTATATTTTAAGTTGTTTTTAATATATATATATCTAGTATTATATATAAATGATGAAGTACATGTATGAGTTACTGCTCTAGTCTCATTTTATAAATATTAAATTGCAAAGAGGAAGAGAAGTTGCCTACTCTCCTATTGTTTTATTACTCACTATCAATCTAGTTTATCTTCTGATCCCAAATATCTATTGATTTTTGTTTTGTTTATGTTTTCACAGGCTATGAGTTTCATAAATATCATGGTGTGTTCCTATGGAATCTCATTCATCCTGATGTTGGCATTGGAGTCGCCTATGATTGGCCTTGAGAAGATATTTCTTCCACAGCGTAGAAAGGATTAATGGGACCATTTTATTGAAACTATAAAAAGAATTGTAAGTTTGAACTCAAGATATATTTAGAGGTATTTTTAGAGCTTTTTTGACAGTCAAATGTTAAGAAATAGAAATCATTGTTATTTTCAATTGTATCAAATTATGTGTCTATCATATGTTGCATTGTTACTTTGTATTCTATTTGAAGCACATTGACATCAGCCCATTGGCAACAAAAACAACAAAAACAACAACAACCCAACAGTTATTGCGACTATTTCTATGGCTATTGAGCAATGCAATAGCTGTCTGTGAGAAAGCTTCATCGTTATGAAGAAAAATTGTTCTGCCCAGCTAGCTAAAAATGTTAAAGACCTACAGTGCCATATTTTAAATTTTTAACTGTTCCAAAGAAGATCTGTGCCATTTGTTGTTTGGTATCATTTTTAATCAATAATGTAAATGTCGCCGCTTTTAAAAATATCAGCAAATACTAGGAATATTAATCATGAAGTAGTACATCATGATTCATATAAACTATTGTCATTTTTTAAAATAGATGGTTCGATTGGAAAATACTGACAACTTTAAAGAGTTTTAATTTGACCCTTATTAAACATTTTTACCCTAACTTTACTATTAACACTTTTGTAGCTAAAGAAACCATGTCATTTGGACTCAAAGTTTAAGTAGCCTTTGTTTTAGAAACTAGGAAGCAGTTGTGTACTTTATAATTATTAAGATCAAAGATGTCCAAACATCATATGTATGTTTTATCTGATAAGCATCAATGATCGTCACATTGTAAAGATTTGAAACTCACATGATCATTTTGTTCAATTGTTACCAAATCCTTCAATATCATAGACAGTATTATGCAGCTTTAGAGGCGATATTTCTTTACTAAATGCAAAATGGAAAGACAGCTTTAGAGCTTTATAATTTTACACAATTACTTTTTATAAACCAACTTAGCGAACAAACATATGTATAATTGTAAAAATTTTCTTTATACTTACTGGTTTTTATGCTCACTTGAAATAATAAGCATCTGTTATAACCCTGTTGTTTTCTAGCCTTGTATAGTTGAAAATCTTATATGAACTGAAGAGCAACGGAAAAAATGGTATTGGTGTTGCAAAAAATTTCCTGAAAGTTAATTTTTAAAATACTTTATGTTGACCGAATGCAAATGATACAGATATATTTCTATGGATAACTCATCGCCTCCAGTGTGATGCTCAACAAGGCCAAGACCATCATAGAATCAATATCTCATTTGTCATATACCCATTTTTATCAGTGATATGCTTTTTTTTTCCTTTGAATTCTTCAATTGCTTGCCTTTTTTTATTTATTTGAAGTTTTATGCTGCCTTTTTCTTTTTGATAGGTGTGTAATGTTAATGACTTGGAAAAAATCTTTTACCATGTAAACCTAATCACCTTTTTCAAGTTGCTTTAAATTGCTTGTGCCTTTAGAGGTTTAACAAGAACTTCCATGGAACTAAAACATTGGTTCATTGAGTTGAGAAATTAGATTGTTACTTTGTACAAATTAGTTTTTAAATTTTTTTTTTGAATTTAGAATAAAGGAGATTTCATTTACTGAATGGCATGATCCTCAGATTTGCGATGGTATTATATATTTTTAAATTGTAACACTTTCAAAAGATATACCCCCTGATAAACAAATACATCAATGTTTTTTGAAAGTCTACAGTTCAGAAAGTAATCTGGAAAGATTTTTTTTACATTGTCTTTTTTTTCTACTGTTTGACCCCTGTTAAAAAGTTTTGCTGTTTGCATTTTCTTATTTGATCTTTTTCTAAAGATGAAATTGTAAAGACAATAAAATTTTGTGCCATTTTATTTGGTTTGCTAAATGTCTTTTATCCTGTATAAAAATCATAAACTTTTATAGGTTTGCTAAAACACTATTTTTCATCTCTTTTTTCTACACTCGTATAGATAATTAAATCTATCTGTGTGATCATTAATACTTATTAAACAGAAACAGATGTATTTTTTTGCCACATCCAAAGAAATTAAGCACTGATTCTAATATGGATCAAATACCCCAAACAGTACTGTTTTAAAGATATATGAAATTCATGAGCTTTTGATACCTGCAGTTCTTTCTAAAACCTGTTTTCTTTATCTTTTCCTACATTAAAGTAATTATTAGTTAGATAGTTCAATTAGTCAGCTTCATTTAGAAAATAATGCTCGTGAGTTACCATCCCTATTCTAAAATTCTTCCTCTCAAAATGTCCCACGATGTTTGAGTTAGCTCTAAACAATTATCATCATATATGTTATAACAAGCAAGTTCAATGCTGCAAACTGATGTAGTAGGAAGTTTTAATGACAAGGATTATAAAACACAGGGTATAACTTTCAACATTCATTTCGGCCAGATTTTTTTATGATATAATGATAAAAATACTTGTATCTTTTCATTTAATAAAAACTGTACATTTGCAAGCTGAGATAAAGTTTTTCCTCTTGAACATATAGGCATGTCTAGAAAGAAATTAATTTAAACACATTCTTAATAAACTGCTCCCTTCAAAAACACTTTTCCTCATTAATAATAGAACAATATTTTCTGATATAATGGAATTTTACATTTTGTTTTTCATAAACTCTAGGTTCTTTGCCATATTATCTTTACATAAGTTTATATCAATTTGTTTTATTTCAACATGTTTTTAATGTCAAATTTCCCAAGGAAGATGAATGAAGTCTTTAAATGAATCAAACTGAGAAAAATACAAGTGTCTGTACTATTCATTAGGTACAAATATTGACTGTTCTAAAATCGAAATATCTCGCATATAAAAATACCACAAGTGGTACTGTTGCAAATGGCAGCTGTACAATAATTAACAATCAATGAATTACAAAACTTCAGAATTTCATTAGTGTTAGGAAGAAATAAAAATTATTTTGGAGTATGGAGTATGATGGAAAAAAAAATGCCTTCATTTGTTCTTGACATTTACTACGTTTAATGATAGTGTACATAAGAAAATAAAGATAAGCACATAGAAGTAGCAAAAAAGAATGAAAAAGTTCAAACATAGTATAATGATAAATATTATATCAGGATATTCAACAGTGCTCTCAAAAAAACTTATTTAAGAAAAAAATTCTGATGGAACATGTGATCTCTTGCTATTTTGGTAGCTGATGCCACTCCATTTTACGCTGTGGTAAAAATAACTTTTCCAGACTAATCATAGGTGACTCCAAAGCTAACATCAGGAAAAATGAGACTCCATAGGTGCCCACCATAATGCTAATGTAGGCCATTGCCTGTAGAAACAAATAATAACAAAAGAACAGATGATCAAAAAAAATATAGACAAAATTTGACAGTGTTGAGGAATTAAAGACAGAAAAAAATCTTATAATATTTAATGGTGATGAATTTCAGAGCCACAATAAGTCACAGCCTGAAAAAAGTAATGCATTAAGCATTTCCACAATTGAAAATCCAATGACTTCATAAAAAAAGTACTACCTGTCAAAAAATGGAGCCCATAACATTTATTTGAAATGGTGTGATCCGTAAAAATCTCAAACATAAATTATTAATAAAGGTATGGAACAGAAATTATTGACATCTCATTTAGTTTCTCTTTTCAAAATTTGTATTGTATATCCAAAAATTTGTAAAAGAAAACAAAAAAAACTTCTGATTTGAACTTGCAGATGCAATTTTTAAACTTTTCATTTACTTTTGTAAATAAAGAGCAGGTAGCTGATCAATATGAAAGTTTCATTTTGTTTTTTATAACACTTCAGAAAATCTTTATCTTTAGTCATCTTCAGGTATTATGCTTGAAATACACAGTAAAGAGCTTAGAGGATAAATTATTCTTTACTTTTTTTTTTCAATTCAGCTGCTGAAATTAAAATGTAAATGTTTTAAAACATATCCGATATTTAAAAAGAAAGGAAATAAAATAAGTACAAAAGTGGTCATTGCCGTGCTGTAAAATGAATGGTCTTCTTCTTCTTCTTTTTCTTCTTCATCTTCCTCTTCTTCTTTTTCTTGTTTTTCTCTTTTATCTCCTCTCTCTCATTCACTATTTGTCTGTCTGTCTGTCTGTCTGTCTGTCTCTCTCTCTCTCTCTCTCTCTCTCTCTCTCTCTCTCTCTCTCTCTCTCTCTCTCTCTCTCTCTCTCTCTCTCTCTCTCTCTCTCTCTCTCTGTCTCTCTCTCTCTCTCTCTCTCTCTCTCTATATATATATATATATATATATATATATCTCTGTCTCTCTCTCTCTCTCTCTCTCTCTCTCTCTCTCTCTTTTTCTCTCTTTCTCTCTTTCTCTTTCTGTCTCTCTCTCTCTCTCTCAGTCTCTCTCTCTCTCGCTCGCTCTCTCTCTCTCTCTCTCTCCCCATTCCTTCCCCCTACCCCCTGATAGTTCCAGGATGGAAACATGTCTTTTTCATAGATAATTTTTTTGACAACAAATATTGTATATCACATCCCTCAAACCTATATAATTGAATTGTATGTTTAGAGGTCTCTTTGGACATTCTGTTCCATTTAACTAGCACTCATATACATGTATAAAAATATAATAATAATTAATATTCTTTTATTGCACTTAAATCCACCTGTCACATTTACTACATGTACTTACTATATTGAAGATAGTGAGGTGAAAGGCAGTCTGTTGGTTTCCGAAGTAAATGTTTATTAATGATACATGAATCAGGTAGGCCATGTAAGTCAACCTGCCCAGGACCACGAAGGGCGACCATGACAGGAATGAGTTTACAAAACCTGAGAATAAAAACATATACATGTAAAGATGCATAGAGTCAATAAGAAAGAAAATGACGAGGCAAATTTATTCATGAAACATTCACGTTTCTTTCTGAGCTGCTTGTTCTAGTTAACTCAAAACCTGGCATACTTGTTCCACTAAAATAAGAAAACATATACAAAAGCCAATGTGAGAAACTTGGTTGTATCATCCTGGCCTGACATTGATCGCTATTATTAAACTTTAAGGCTCTCACAACTTACCTCCCCAACCAGCGACACAAGCAATGATCACCCAACAGATACAGGCACCCCACGCCGATCTAGCAAGAGCATTATAAAGGGCTGCAACTGCCACAGAGCTTAGGTGTGTCCCTTTGATGTCTCCACGCAATCCATATACAACTGATAGAGCAACAGCAGTGGCCACTGTCCAACCAATAGTAGCTGTGATCTGAAGAGAAAAATGTTCCTATTAATGCTAATGATAAAAAAAATGCTGCTCACAGAACTCATCATTTTTTTTTTATTTTTTCACAAGGCCCTTAGATAGCATGTGATGGGCTAGGCTGTAAAGTTAACATTTTTTTTTACTCATTGGAGCAAGACATTACTTTCATGTCGTTCGTTGACAATTTATGTAACATTTATGTTTTTCTATTCATGTTGTAATGCTTTGTGCTGTAAGTATACCTATAGATCCAACTCACTTCCTCACCTTGGGTAGATGCGGACTTTGGGTAGCAGATGGACTTAGATCTATGTTGATACTGTTTCATTTAGCTGTTCTTATTTGAAGCCTAAGAACTTAGTCTTGTTTGTTGAACATAGTTCCCACTGTGAGAAAAGTATACTTGTACTTGTGTAGTCTAGATTCTTCTCGAATCTCTCACTTAGTCTCAGCATAATGATAACCTGATTACTCTTTGTACACCCTATGTTGATTGGATGTTATATTAATGACGTGTTGAACATGATAGTATTGATAATTTCCTACATCACTATCTTTACTCTGAGTGGTTGCTATTTTACAGCACATTGCGCATTATGTTGTACCAAGAAAATTTTCATATGAATTATTTAATTCCTTTTTTAGATAAATCGATGAGATTTAGTTTAAAAATAAGAGTCAAAGTCAAGGTAAAAAGTCACATTCAAGTGAGAAGTGAGTTAACCTAGTCCTTCAGTCATTGGTCTGTTAACTCACTCAGCACTGCCTCTTATCTGTAAAAATGCTCCGTGTCAATGGGCTTAATAAGGTTAATTTAAAAAACCATATTTTAAAAAGTTAACATTGTAAAAACGTAGAATTTGCTGTATTAGTAGATATATATCTATGCTGCAAAGTTAAAAAGTTTGGAAGCGACATATTTTTTTAGTTATTTTTTATGAATTTTCAAGTGGCACACCAATTTCGAAAACGAGAAATAAAAACCCAACCCACACTGTAAAGCCGGTCATAGACGTGGCAATAATTGATGTAAATGATCGCTTTGCGATCATTTTGGCAATATCTTGCCTAGTGTATGGCGATATTGCAGAAATTTATTGACATCGAAAGCTGATTGCTCACTGACTGGTACAACCTGATAATAAATTGCCCGCGCCGTGCGAACTTGTCCATCTGTGGCAGGCCCTTTGTTTTTTAAGGCCAGACAAGCCGACGCCGGCGTAGTAAGCTACTTTCGCTGGTCAAATGTTCATTTATGAGGCATCGGATTTTGAATCTGATCTGACAACAGATTTGGTTTTCTCGACCCAAAATTAGCAGAGATCCTTTTTAGAACACGTTTTAGAGAATTAAACTTTATTTCGTTATTTGTCTCTATAAACATAATCTTGACTCCTCACTCCCCCTATGTGTTTTTTGTCTTTCTATTATCTATTCGTATAATTATATGATATAGCTTTACATCACTCTTCACAAATCGCGTTACCTAGATCTGTTAATTATTTAAAGATCCAAACACAATTTTATATGAAATGAATGAGAGACAATTAACAAAGGTGAACATTTTTCAAAAACTTCAAAGTGGCAACAAGTTGCTCATGTGGGACTATAGCCGAGAGGATGACATTGTCTTGCTTTTTAATCAAAGGGGTAATCCTTTCCAATAAGTCAAGATATGTTTCTTTATTCATGTGCAAATAGTTTTTCGTCTTCGGGAATATCTTGTAATTTCCTTATTAAATTAACATGGGATAACTCTTGGTCTTTATTTTTTTGTAGCCATGGCTTCACCCATACTCTACGTGAGCGTCTTTTTTAGCTCTTTTTCTGCAAATCTTAATAATTATAGCCGCACAGAGCGCAGTTACTGCTGCTGCTTGACATTCCATTTAACACAATGGCACAAGTTCAGCTTGTGGATCAAATGATTTTGTCGACGCGTGTGTGGACAAATGGAAGGCAATTATTGCTTGGGATATTGTTAGCAATATTGCCTGTAAATTGATGGCATCAATATATCGACACGTCTATGGCCGGCTTGACAGTACTGATACACATAAATGAAATGAAAAAAAAGAAGAGAAAAGGGAATTTACTGATTCGAACATTTATTACAACTATCAGACAACAAAAAGGAGGGGTTGGAGAATCCATTCACCACATTTTTACATTCAAGGTCATAATATGACATTAAGTCCACAAACTTAGAAGTTAGATCTAGATCTCGATTTAGAAATTTAGATCTAGTTCTAACTTTTTTCAACAGCCAAACAAAGACCTATTTAGATCTAGATATGCAACCAAGTAAATAAGAAAAAGAAGAGTTATTTCCATTCCATATAAAGTTGTTTTGGACTACAAAATGGTCTGGAAAGTGAAAAAGAGGTCAAACGTTAAATCCGTGTATTCTCAGTTCTCATGTGCAACATAAGTAATAGGGCAAGCATGTATACTAAGTATCCGTGCTGAGTGAGCTAACCTACTGTTTATTGAAATATGGCGTTTCATTGTTTGCATTAAACAGTTTGAAATTTCTACAAGCGGATTTCACCCATATTTTCTACAGACGAATTGTGTGATTGGCTGGGTATATTTTCATACCCCTAGACAAACAGAGCCTAACAGATCATCTGTTACACATATGTATCCTTCTCCTTCATTGTTTCAGTTTTGATAATTACGTCATTTCACACTTATATGTATATCTGCTTACCCGGTCTTCATAATAATCGCAGGTTATTTTAGCCTAGTCACTCACCCAGTTTAGTTTGATAGAGTCTCTTTTGGTGGCTAGCAAGTAGCCAGTTACAATACCAACAATGTAAGGGCCGATGCGACACCACGGTGCTTCATAGTACTCCATGAAATAAGATTGGCTGCGGATTGGAAAAATTCCATAGAGAGCTGAGACATGACAAATAATGAGAAAAAGGATTGGTGTAATTTGAATTAAAAATTTCAGTTAATTTTGGAAAGTAATTAAGCATGATGCTTGATGTCTTTTCCTCTTTTGATTGTGCAAAAAAAAAAATCAAAAGAGAGTATAAGTTTCATAAAATAAAGGTACATTGCAGTGCACAGGTGCCACCATGAGTTCTTTATTGGATGAAATCATGTTAAAAATGATTAGATTTATACTTATATATTCATAACCCTAGATCTGCATTGCTGCCTTTGTATGTGGCCTTTTCAGTGTGTTTGTTTGTAAATTGATTTGGTAAAGAACTCACTTCTAGAATAAAAAAGAGAACGAAAATAACCATCATTAAACTTCCTGAGATACCAAACTAAGAATATTCAAAAATTTTTTCTTTTATGAATAAACGTTAAAAGCACTTGAGAAAGATGGTGAGAAAATAAAGACCATTGGATTGTCTCATGCTTTATCTAATTTCAAAATTAGCTTGTTTAGATGACGTTTTTACATGCAATAAAAGATTTCTTATGTTTTCTTTGAATGTATTTTCAATGTGTTAGTTTTTATCATGTCTTTTTCAAGTGAACAAACACAGGAACTCCAGATAATCAAGAAAATGTATTCCTTCTATGAAGTTCTAACACATCTCATATTTTGAGTTATCATTGTTGCTTTGAAAAGAAAAAAATATTTTTCACATCTATATCAGATCTTCTTATTTAAGTCAAATGCCAAACTAATATAGAACATCTTCTCTCTCTGTTTCTTTCTTATGTAATTTCTGAGGCTCGGTTGACCATATGAGAGCAAAAAGAAACAAAAAAAGTTATGCATTTATCTTTTGTTTCAGGTTTCCGATACACATTGTTGTTAAAAAATTTAAATTTTGTTTGTAATAAAGCATAAATGTATCATAACATAAAAATTTGCCTATTTATCAACCCTTTTCATCATGCAAATGGATTGAGCAGTTGTTTACATAATTTTTTTTTGTATATTATAATAATTATTACTACATTAAGTAAACTATGTAGCCCTGCAATCAAGAGGGACCATAAACCTAGCAACTTACAAGTCATTTGCTCTTGCCTCTGAAATTGGAGATGCACCCCACTTGTGCTGTGCAGATAAAACTGCAGTAGTGATCCCATGAGCCAGAAAGAAGATGGAACAAGAGCCCAGGCCAAGGAATGTATTGCTGAAACATTTCAGTTTAAAATTAATTGAAACAGAGAAAAAAAACAGATGTGTCCCTCATTCATATAATAACGTGATTTCAATGAATTTAAAATCTTGTCACAGAAGGTGTTAAACCAATGATTAAGCTTCTATTTTAAAAAGAAGAAGAAACATTTCTTCAGCAGTTAAAGCCACACCCTAAATGGCTGATGAATTTGACGCCTAATTTTTTCAGCTTTGTCAATTAATACTTTGAGTCCTTCATGATATAGGAAACAGGTTTGGGCAACTGTTACTGAAAAGGATATCATCATATTGTATGTCAAAAAGGTAAAACAACCTATGTTTTATACAGTAATTGAATCTCATGTATGTCATGCCACTAATAATACTAAATCATTATCCATTGAAACATGTCTGTAATCATTTTTAATGTGACATTTAAAAATCGAACACATTAGTGGCTGTAAAATATTGAAAAAGAAAAATTCATATTATCTAGTGATTATAAACTTCTCTATACTACCAACCATATTTAAATCAATGATTGCAAAATACCAACAACAATTGGTCATAATCCCATGGCCTTAGCGTTAAAGATAATGTATAACAGTAATGCAAAACTTCTTATTTCAGTTGATACTAGATAAAATTATCATGGAAAAAAGCCTAAGTTGAAAAGAGTCACATACTGCACCATCGCTCATGTAAAAGTCACTTACTTTCTAATAGTAATCTCTGTGAAAAAAAGAAAACAATTTTTCAAATATTGGAAAAAATTCCAAGCAATATGCAGTTTGTAAAATACCCAAAACCGTTATGAGCAAAATAGGTGTTTAAAAAAGACATATAACGAGAGATGTTTGATCTAATGAATTAGCTGAGAGTGTAGGAAAAGATTTTGAAGTGTTCATACAGAGTATATTTTTTAAGAAAAATGTCAATACTCACAAATGAAATGGAATGATCATCAGTGGAGATATCACAAAGAACTGCATGTCATTGGACAAGTACCATGACTGGGCAAGACACTGCAGACATACCAAAAGAAAAAAAAAAGAACATTTTTAACCCAAGAAATGCTAGAAAAGCATTTTTCAACTTCAAAAATTGTTAGGAAGATTCAACCTTCACTTCCTCTTCCAGTATGCTTAACTTCTGAACAGCTATTAATCACAAAATTCAAAAAACAATTAGCAAAGATAGGGAAATAGAGAGATAGATGAAGAATGGAGGGGGAGGGGGAGGAATATGAGGGAGGATTGAGACAAGAATTAAAAGTGGTAAGTCAATGATCACTGTGTTGGTACTGAAAACAAGAAATCAACTGGATGTATAAAAAAAAAGTATGTACAATATTTCCCATCAGGCAAATTAATGGAGTATAAGGGAAAAAAGAGAGTGAGAGGAAGAAAGATGGTAATAAAAAGAGATACTAAAAGAGAGGCTGGACAAAAAAAAAAATCTATTAAAGGGAGAAAGATGGACAAAAGAAAAATAAAAGTAGAGGAGAGAGGACCAAGATGCTCAAAGTTACCGATTGATATGCAGTCACAAAAAAGAAAAGAAACGGGGATGGGTGTACAAAAGAGAGGAAAAAACAAGAAGATGAAGTGAGATCTGTAATAAAAAGAGACAGATAGGGAGAAAGGAAGAATTGGAGAGAGCGTGAGATCAAGGCAGAAAGATATTAGATAAGGAATCAGATAGAGACAGAGAGAAAAAAACAAAATGATAGAAAGAGTAAAATGGAAAAAAACAAAATGATAGAAAGAGTAAAATGGAAAAAAACAAAATGATAGAAAGAGTAAAATGGAAAAAATAGAGCTTCTGAAATTTCAGAAAAAAAAAAAATAGAGCGTCTTAAATATCTGAAAGGCGAGGGACAAAAATAGAGAGAGAGAGAGAGAGAGAGAGAGAGAGAGAGAGAGAGAGACAGACAGACAGACAGACAGACAGACAGACAGAGAGAAAGAGAGACAGAGACAGAGAGCGAGAGAGGGAGAGAGAAAAATAAAAAAAGTTGTAAAAAACAGGACAAACATACAAACAGCAAGAGAAATGGAGATGTGCTTTAAAAAGAGATAGATGTGAGAAAATAAAAAGACAAAGGGAAAGAAATAGACAGAGTATACAGACACACATATACACAAAAAGAAAATTTCGGATGGACAAGTAAAGATGAAGAGATAACATGTGTCTAAAACAGAGATAGAGAGCAAAATAGAGATTGTAAGGACAATAATTGAAGAGTCAATATTTTCTTAAAATAGAAATATCTATCTACGAAAAACAACCTTGAACTATTTATCATTTGGAGCTTTAACTTTTCCTAGGAATTTGATTTTGATAACGTAAAACAAACAGTGGATAGGACCAGTAACTGCATCATGCAAAGTTTTGTCGAAGATCTATTTGAGTAAAATTAGCTGCATTTAGAAGAACACCCTAGTTAATATTTCCTTTCCAAGAGATGTACAAAAATACAATATAGATTTTCCTATTTTCTAAAGATTGTTGGAGGACTATGTTTAAAGCACTTTAACTTTAAAATTAGAAAAGTTACAAAAGAGCTAAATCCAAAAGCAAGCTTATGAATCTATGAACTCAGGTTACCTTACATTTTTTTTTTTTACAAATAATAAAGATTTATTGTGTATGCATATCTTGCACAAGTGATCAATTGTCTTTTAGAGTGGAAAACAGCCCTCAATAAATTAAAATATATAATTCAAAGTTTAAAATTGTTTTATCATTTCTAGAAAAATTATCTTCCCGTAAGATATTTTAATTTTTCCAAATTTTCGCTCACTAGCACACTATAATCATATTAAAAAGTATAAATAAATTCATTTAAAAACAAGTTCTCTCAAGACATATCCAAGTATCTAAACTACTCACCACCTTGTTGCTGTGCACCAGATTATTAATGTAGAGAAGGTTTGTCCACCAGTATTTCTCACAGACAACCTTGTCAGAAGGCTGAACAGATTCCCACAGAGGCCCCTTGCCACAGTACTGCTGCAGTCCAAGTATCAACACCATTACAAGTATGTAAGGTGGGGTCAGCCTGTAGGAAATTACAGATCAGATAAGAAAATGTACTGCAAGGAATGTAGGTACAAATTTTAATGTCTAATGAATAGAGCAATTTTTAAAGACAGAATGTTTTAAGAAAATAAAGTGCTTCATGCAAAGTTTTGACAAATTATATCCCTGCTTATCTACATGTTCACTTAGACTTAGAGAGGAACACTATCTTTAATGAGTCAAACTCTGAAAAAAAAAAAAAAAAGAAAAATGTTACCTTTTTTATTGCTTTTGAGGTTGAAACAAATGGTGCGATATTTCAAGATGCAGTTCATCACAGAAACTTTCTCGCAAACTAAGTCTACTAATAAAACAAGCCGGGAGTGCACTTGGCTCCACCCACAAGCTGACATACTACAGATTTTCTCTAAAGGCCTACTGCCACCCCCACAAGTAAATTACTAAACCAGCCTCCCTACATTTAAATAACTAAAAGTTATCTTTGTTTGAATCAAAAAGTAAGATTTTATTCCCATCATAATTTCAAAAATTGTTAAAGAATTAATTTCAATCTCATATCTAAAAGTAACTTAAAAATGTCTTCAATTAAAATTAACATATCTGAACTGAAATATAAATCTTATATGATCAGAAAGTCACTTGATTCTTCTTTGGTAAACTGGGTATGAACATTATAGTACTAAGGTTTGAATTAAAATACAAGGTATGATAAAGTAAGATGTCGGAATTAATCCAAAGAAAAAGGTCTTCAAGACACACACAACACATCTAACCAATTGAAGTTATTAAAGTTTAAAAAAAAATTAGTCACAAGAAATAAACTATCAGTTAAAGGTTAGTTTGCTGCAAATATGAAGACAAAGAAATGGCATTTAATCAACAGAAAACCTTCAAAAATAACATTGTAAATAAAAAGTAAGACATAGAAAATGCACTAAAATACAAAGTGAATAGTATTGAATGTAGGGCATGAAAGAATATAAGTAATTTTATATAGAAGAAGAGGTAGACGGATTAAATATTTATAGACTGATGACTTCTGGTATAGGGAACAAGTTATTCCTGATAACTGGCAGAATTTGCCCCCAAATATACCTATCTTGCAGCTTACAATATAGTTTGTCTACTCACATAAGCAAACTTAGGTTATTAACTTAACAAAGTTATTGTCAACACTTACCTCCAAAAACGATGAAAATAGAAGAGTCCCCAGTTCAGCTTCCAACCCTTTTGCCTCATTTGCATCACACTTAAGTAAGATACTAGAATTCCACTGAAAGTGAAGCAAAACAAAATATTGGCATAAATGAAACATGGATTATTTTTTATATATCTTCTGTTATCTCATTACTTGCTGAAAAAAAAAAATAAAATTGTAATAGAGGGATTGATATAAAAAAGCTGTAAACATTTTGAAGTTCTTAGAGATATAAATTTTCAAGTATCCCAAACTGGAGACTGTTAGATGTTCAGACCCCATTTTTTCTCTAATCATCTTTGTTAGGCAGACTTTGTCTTCATCGCTGCTAGTTAATGTTCTTGGGTATGTTTGAATGATGTTAATGTCCAATGGTTTTTCTGCAATCCAATAGC
Source organism: Elysia crispata (assembly GCA_033675545.1). Taxonomy (NCBI): domain Eukaryota; kingdom Metazoa; phylum Mollusca; class Gastropoda; family Plakobranchidae; genus Elysia; species Elysia crispata. The sequence continues at coordinate 2,071,462 of JAWDGP010006980.1, forward strand.
GACTAATTTTTTTTGACAGTTTTGCTCATGTCTTGGTTCAGCACAACAGCCATTCCTCTCTCATATTTCTGTATTTCCTGAATAGAATATTTCAGACGTTCCTGGTGTTACTTTCATGAGCTCACCATCTGACTTCGCTTACAGCATTTATTTTCATCCTTTCATATCTTGTTTGATGTTGGGTAACTTTTCTTTGCAGCTTTTTTAAAAAATACCATGCTGCTGTTCTTGTTTTTTCATTTCACGTGGCTTGCAGACACTACTTGATGATCGGGTGTCACCTGCAGCATATGGCAACCCCAACGATACCAGACTAGCCTCTTCTTTCTTGAATTGTGTAATGTCATGATTGATCTTTGCAAAGATACCTATATTGGGTGCAATTATCTTCTATAGGAGCAGTGCTCATACTGGGCTATCCTGCCCAACCATTGCCCCAGTTGAAGGTAGATGGGACAGATCTATGAGTGATCAAATAAATGTACTGGGAACAGACAGCAGCAATGCAAATTGATAGGGAAATCTGCTCATTCAAAATAAAACATGGTCTCAGATAAGGATGTGTGCTTTCTCCAGACCTTTTTTTTGTCTCTGCTGTGAAAGTATTATGCTAAACCTAAAAGAAGGACACCCAAGAATTAAAGTCAAAGAGCACAATGTAAACAACTTGAGATATCCTGATGATGCTGTATTAAATGCAGAAAATAAAATAGACTTCCTGGGATTATTAGACTCTCTTGAAGAAGAAAGCAGAAAAAAGGGTTGGAACTGAACAACAAAAAGACAGAAGTAATGGTTGCCAATGAAAACAATGAGTGACCAAAGATAAACATCTTTATCAAAGGGAATAAGCTCAAGCAAAGTGATCAATTCAAATACGTGAGTACTTAAATACATGCATCAAGTGATGGGCGCAACAATACTGAATTTGCATCAAGAAGAGCAAAAGCAACAATTATTTTCCCAGGAATGAAATCATTACTAACAAATAAAAACATCTCCATCCACACAAGAAACAAAGTCCTGGAGTGCTATATAGAACTCAACCTGATAAATAGATGCGAGGCATTAAGAATTCAAAAAAGTTACAAAAGAAACTGGAGGCAAAAGAAATGTGATCACTCTAAAGAATGCTAGGCCTATCGATCTCATGGACAGTAAAGAAAGCAATCACCAAGCCTTTTTGGCCATGTGATGAAAAGAGAGAAACTAGAGCATTTATTGACAGCAGGAATGATCAAAAGAAAATGCAGTAGGGGAAAACAGCAAGAAAAGGTGTTGAATGGAATTAGAGAGTGGCTACATAGAGGATGAGTGACAGATGCACTGAAAGCTATGAGGGATCAACATGCGTTGAAGGTTATGATCGCCTGAGCTAAAGAGCATGGCATCTGATTGATTGAGGCAAACATGCTGATTGCTTCTTTATTCAACGTATGGAGATAATTCTGTAGCTCTCTCTTTCCGTTCTGTTGTTTTCTTAGCTGAGAATACATTATTTTTGTACTTAAACCTGTAAGTCCCCCATCCTTACTTGAACTTTACCATCATGATTCTCCTCTTTATCCTCATCAACACCATTCACTAGCTTCATCTTCTCCTTTGGTTTAATAGGGACATAACCATCGCCATCATCATTACTATCTTCCTAATTTTGACATTTTCTCATGGTTGTTGTTCATTGTACGAGAGTGTTATTGTAAACCATCAAAATTTCCTGAAACAAAATACATTCATTTTTGTAAGTAGTTAGAAAATATGCAAATAGAAATAAATAATGTAGATAAGTGTAGATTCCTTAAATTTAATGTCAGACTCACATTAAAACATGAAAATTAAATATGTATTGCATGACATGTATGCATGCCAGAAGCATTAACAAACATTTAAAAAAAACATATTTTCACACTGATCTCCACAGCAGATGATGATGATAGCTTTGACAGTGATTTCCTGAATGACTCCTCAGAGGACGAAGAGGATATTGCAACTGATGATGAGGATGGTGTGTAATAAGCGGTGAGCAATGCAAGCTGTCAAGTTAAGGAACAAAGCAATAACATTATGGGTTGAAAACCTTTGCTTATATCTGCTTACTCCATCTTTTCCACAAGTGAAGGTTGAGTCTGATTTTACTATATTGAGTTAAAATGATTATCATTTAATGTTAATTGAAGGCTATGACGAATGTCTCCAATACCGGTATCTCAAAAGTGCAAAGAGATTTGAGGGTTTTCTGCACTTTAAATTTTTGCTTTGACATAGAAATGTGAAAGTGGTTGTTGTTAGGGCTTGGACCATTGTTGCTTTCAGTGCTGTTTTTTCACTGAAACTGCTTTTTTTATGGCCATGTTTTGTCATCTCGAGTATCTCAACAGTGCATATATGTCGCCTCATGAGATTGCTGAAAAATGGTTTCAACTCTTTCTGAATCTATATTATTCAAATCAATTTAGAACTAATGCCCACAGTTTGATAGTATATTAAATTTCCTTCAATTTGATACCCAATTTGCATATATTTCAATAAAGATTTAGGGCTCTAGAGCCTTTCACAGAAATGTTGTCTCATTTTTACAAGGGGACTCAACTCAATTTTTTCAAAGGGCCATAACTCTTTTAAATGACACTTTTTTTTACGGTAACAAGTGAATTTGTATGGCAAATATGATCTATTATTTGAAAAATATAGTGGCATAAACTCCCAAGGAGGGGGGGGAGGGGGGGTCCCAGTGGCCCACAGTCTAATGGTACTTATGCCAGATTGTGGTGGTGGAAAGTTTTGCTCAATGAATTCTGGCTATGGCCTTGAGTAAAAAGTATAGAAAGACCATAATTATCAATTAAATCTTACCTGAGAGCAAAGAATGTATCAACTGACACAAATGCATTGGCAATAGCATCAAACGTCCAACGGGAAACAAGATCAGGTATCGCCGAGACCAAATTATCTGTATTAAGTAAAAAAAAAGGAGAGTAGATTAGTTTAGATCAATAGGAACATAGCATGATTCAAAATAAAAATTTTTTTTCCATATTCTGGTTGAAAAATTTGTAGACATTTTAATCATCTGCACAATATACCATATTGCCACAACTTTCAAATCTCTATCATCATAGCACTTAGAAAATTTTTTTTTTTATATCCGTTACCATTACCGTTCAGTTTAAGGCAACTAAAGAAAGCAAATCAAGGATAGCAGTTTAAACTAAACCACTCTTTGCTTTTAATCCCTTGAGTGTGAGGGCTATACACAAGTGAAAATCGTCAAATGTGCTGTTTTCAGTAATCTGTCTACAGTGGCTCTAAACGACTTCACTACAACTCTCTCCAACTAGTGTGTCCGTGTAAACAAGTTATCCTCCTGAGGGAAAAAGATTTTCAAGAAATAGGAAACAAATCCTCAGCTCTAGAGCTCAACTGGTTGAATTTTTTTATTCCTCTCTTCCCCAATGTTTTTATATAATTCAGTAACAGGAAAATGGCGAGAGAGAGAGAGAGAGAGAGAGAGAGAGAGAGAGAGAGAGAGAGAGAGAGAGAGAGAGAGAGAGAGAGAGACAGACAGACAGACAGACAGACAGACAGAGAGGGCGGGCGGAACAAAAGTTGTAACACTCAATATATGAAGACAGAAAGACAAGACACCCCCCCCCCGGAAAAAAAAAATAAAAAAAAAAAAAAGAAAACAGGAATGAAACTGAGGAGGAAAACAGTGAGAATAAATTTTTAAACTGTGACTGAAAATTTTATTGTAGCTATCCATTCACCCTTAGCACCTACTCCACCTCTCCCCAACTTCTAGCATAGATCTCTATGATTCAGTGATTAATTTAAGTAAAAAGACTCTAGCATATTCTATGTTGTCCTCCCAGTCTGGAAAAAGTTAAAAGAATGAAACACCTCCTATACATAAAGGATTAAACCCGTGAAACAAAAGTTAAATAAACCAGCAAAGATAAAACTCACCAAAATATGCAAGACCAAAAGAAAAAACGTGTCCAAGAATTACCCAAGACATGCTGAAGAACCTGATGCCATGGATGCAAGAGATAGAGTCTGGTTGTTGGGTTGTGTTCAGTAATTTAAATCCATTTGTGTAGACTGAAAATGCAACCAGTGCTTTCACAAGCCTACCTGTATCGGGGTTTACTGAATAAAAAGGGTATTAGTGTATCATAAATAGCGAGCAGATGTCAAAAATTACAAAACTTATGTAAAAAGTATCATAAGTTGATATTTCACAGATGGATATTTAATGAAGGAGGAATTAAATGTTTATGAGGAAAAATCTTTTAAGAAAACTAATTTATCAGTTAAAAGTGAAAATTCGTCTTTTTCTGATCAGGTTCTCAATAGTAATTTCTTTTATTTTCCATTTTTATTGCAGTATAGGAACACTTATAACTAACATGAAATAACAAGTCCATTAAAATAGGCTAAGCAAGTTAGTCGAAGTCTGTGCTATATTTTTAAAGCATAATCATCCATTATTATTTTCTAGTCATTTAATGGGAATTCTTCATACCCTTTTAAAAATTGAAGATTTGTGTGACTGAATATTCTGCTAGAATTATTTTTAGTCAGCAAATAGATTCGGTTATCTCCAAGCAGAGCGTACAATATTCAAGTACTGTCATTTGAGTGGTATCGATTACTAATAATAATTTTCAGCGGCTCAGGAAGAGAGTAGTTAGATATCGATATGATTAAAATGTTCGCATCTAGATTTTTATTGTTTTTATTTGTCTGTTTTAACGTGGTGAAAGGGGCGCCAACGCTGTAAAAAAATTAAGTAAATGAGTAACTATAAGTAAATAATAAATTTAAGTAAACATGATTTTGTGAACGTTAGATTTAGATTAAAAATAGCTCAAACAACTTTTAGGTTGTTAAATCTAAACTGATTAACATATAAATATTAACCTAAGTATTAAACATGCGGCTAAATCTAGATCTAGATCTAGGTTAAATATGGATCCGCCACCCATAGGCCTATAAACCTAGGCCTATAATCTAGATCTAGATTTTTTTGTGTTAAATACCTTATCGATAGTTACCGGAAACGCCGGAATCGTAAAAATACACCGATATTATGCTGTTAGTATTCGATTCTAATTTTGTACGCTCTGCTTGGAGATAACCATAGATTCTAAATTCACTTGAAATATTAAAATGGTACAATCTGCATCAATAAATAAAGATGTGAAGATATAGATTATGTCATGTTCAGTATTGTGTCGCTAATGCGAGAAGAAAAATTAATGCAGAATATGCCTAATGTTTAAGTTAAGTGATAATGAGATACTAAAACAGATTTACTTGAAAAATTTCCTTCATTTCAAAATACATTCTCAAACCTATAAGAATAGAGGTGGTTTCCTCCATATCATTCTTTGCGATCAGTAGCACATCGTCATCGTCTGGTGACCTTGACCTTGATGGATTTCCTTCACTACTGGAGATAAAAGTGTTGATCCTATTTTCTTCCTCCTTTGCTATCCATTGTTTCCTCCAACGAGGCCATTGAAGAAATATGACATCATAAAATGTTCCTCCAAACACCAGTGAGCCAATGATGCACAGAATGACACTATGAAATATGAAAGAATCAATAGAAATAAAGTAATACATGATAAATAGGAAAGGGAGATCGGTAGGCAAGGAAAAAAAATTAAACACCACAAAATGTTCACAAGGTTGAATTTTTTTTATACTTTTCGAGGTAAAAAGTTCTAGGCGAAAGGGCGATAGGTAGGCTCTGGTCTTGGCTTTATCTTTTATTTCTCGGTTTATGGCCAGTATAAATATTCATAATTTTCTATCCTTTACAAATCATTGTTACCGGCACGAACTAATCTACATTTATCTTGGATTTCGTTTCCAGCTTCCAACTTTGCAAGACTAGGGATTACTTCCCCTAAGGTCAATGTGCTCTTTTAATGTAGCCTTTTACGAAAATTGCTCCGCAGTCTTTGGTCGACACGATAAACTAGAAGAGTGCGTGCTTGTGCGAGTGCGAAAGAGAGAGATTGTGTGTGAATGGTTGTGGCATCTCGATTCGTGGAACCTAACTAGCTCATAAGTTGCCCGTCGTATTTATCATGACAAAACTTGATTATAGCGGCTGCGAACTACAAAAGTGAGCCATTGATACATGAGATAAAATTAATACTTTACATTCCCAGTTTCACCAAGACAAGTCACGTACCTTTCGCATAGATTCCAAAAAATCACTAAACCCCTGAATAAGAACATTGAAATGTTTAACATTGTCCCGAAAGTTAATTGAAATAATAAGTCATTCTGGGCGTGTTGGCGTCAATGCTGCTAAAGTAGCAGTTTTTCTTTGTCATATAAACAGCTGTTCGCCGTAAATCCATCAGTGTAAACAGGATGTGACTGCCACTCTTTTGGTGTCAGGCGATAAGTAGAAATTGCAAATTAATTATCCTATCTCGTTGGTAGGGGAAGTTAGTATCTCTGTTGCAATAAATTGCTTATTTTCAACCGATCTGACCCGAACGTTTTGCTGATAACCGTACTTCCGTACTGTTTGGCTCCGCTTATAAATCTTTTGTACATTTATTGGCCTTTCCTTTTTCAACATAATGTGGCTATGTCCTCGTCGTAATATGCCGTTCAATATCAGGTCTTTAAAGGTTTTTGCCCTAACCCCAGTTCACCCAAGAGAGAAGATAGAGTGGTGAGAGAAAATTGCACACAGTGCAAGACAAAAAAGACGTGGAAAAATAAAAGCTATGTCCAAAACAATCTAAGTCTTTCATGATAGAATGAAGATGGACCTCATGGCAGAGGCTAAATACAGACGACTCACATCAATATTCTTTGCCCAAAAAATAAAAAAGAAAAAAAGCAAAAACAAACACATAATGATCAGGACACCCAAAATCACGATGTTATAGTCCATGAGAGGGTCTCATACTTTTGAGATCTCACACACATAAATCATTCTTATTTGTTGCCAGTAAAGGTGGTAATTGTTCAACATCATTTGCAAAGGGCTAAGAGATATTGGGGTAATGGCAACAGTAAAAACTGCAGCATCAACAGCAGCACGGTAGTAGTAGTAGTAGTAGTAGTAGTAGTAGTAGTAGTAGTAGTAGTAGTAGTAGTAGTAGTAGTAGTAGTAGTAGTAGTAGTAGTCGTAATAGTAGTAGTCGTAGTAGTAGTAATAGTAGTGATAGCAGTAGTAGTAGTAGTTGTAGTAGTAGTAGTAGCAGTAGTAGTTGTAGTAGTAGTAGTAGTAGTAGTAGTAGTAGTAGTAGTAGTAGTAGTAGTAGTAGTAGTAGTAGTAGTAGTAGTAGTAGTAGTAGTAGTAGTAGTAGTAGTAGTAGTAGTAGTAGTAGTAGTAGTAGTAGTAGTAGTAGTAGTAGTAGTAGTAGTAGTAGTAGTAGTAGTAGTAGTAGTTGTAGTAGTAGTAGTAGTAGTAGTAGTAGTAGTAGTAGTAGTAGTAGTAATAGTAGTAGTAGTAGTAGTAGTAGTAGTAGTAGTAGTAGTAGTAGTAAAAGTAGTAGTAGTATTGGTGGTAGTGGTAGTGGTAGTAGTAGTAGTAGTAGTAGTAGTAGTAGTAGTAGTAGTAGTAGTAGTAGTAGTAGTAGTAGTAGCAGTAGTAGTAGTAGTAGTAATAGTAGTAGTAGAAGTAGTAGGAAAGAATATAGCAGCACTTTAGTTGTCTGACTGATTGGTTTTGTAACCCCCCTCTCCAACCTAAGGGGTGATCTCAGGGCTTCTGTCTCCGTGTTAAATGTTCTATAACGGTACTAGTCTCTTTTATCTTCCTGCAATCGCCTCCTTTTTACTCTGCTATACACATTTTATATTCAAGCATTTAAAGAATGTGCTCCGTTATAAAACAAAATATGTCATCTTAGCAACGAAAACTTGACACTACATATCTCTTGAAGCACCTAGGAGGTTTGTTTTTTAAAATCGAAATTTTGACATACTCGCTCTGATGCACACGTGAATCATTGTTGTATTTAATTAAACGACATTCCTTTGCTGCTTGTAAAATTGAATTAGTTAAAGCAGGGAAGAGCAACTCACATAGACACAACAGTGGCGACTGATAGCTCTCTGTGATCTGTGTGGCTCTCAGCTTGAAGAACATTCAGGGTTCCATTCAGTCCAAGATACTGTACAGCTGGGAGATATAGTTAAAAACTCTGTTATTATCTCTTTTGTGTAGCCAATGCAACACATGGCTTAAGTTGATAGAAGTATTGCAAGTGAAAAAATTCTACCAGTTCTACTTTGTAGTGGAATCTTCGTAATGCACAATAAAAACTTCATATTTTATAATAATAATAATAATAGTTATTATTATTATTATTATTATTATTATTATTATTATTATTATTATTATTATTATTATTATTATTATTATTATTATTATTATTATTATTATTATTATTATTATTATTATTATTATTATTATTATCATTATTACTTAAAATTATTATTATTACTGTCATTGCTGTGGTCGCACTATCCATCAAAATTACTTACTTAGCTGCGATATTTGTGTGTATATATATAATGCTGTTGTAGTTATGACATTTCAATGCACGATCATAAGAATTGTTACTAAGTACCATTGTTTTTTTTAGAAAACATATCGGATTAAAATATACTAAAAAAAAATATACGTAACACTAACAGCTCGAACAAGTGGATGGACATGATATCTGACCATAATAGCTCTGGAGTAGTTCAAAGGGAATATCTTTCGAACATACCAGCCATGAAAAAGCATTAAAGACAGATAGTCACATCAAAACATGGTACATTATAATAGCAGCGTAAGGCACTCATTAATCCGTGACGAGTTTTTAAGAACTGAACTAACAGTACTGATCTTAGGGTCTGCCCCCTAGTCTCCCCTACCTTCTTTGTGTAGGGAATGCGATTTGCACAAAGAATTGCAATGTATGTCACTTTAATATTGGAACTCGTGAGTTTTGTTCAATAATCAGAAACATTTCGAAGATCTAAGTAGAACCAAATAATTTTTTTTGCAAATATTTTCTCAACATTTTTTTTCAACATTTTATGTTGACCCATTTTTATAAAAAAAATTTTCACCAATATGCATTATAAAATTGCATAAGGTATTGCTTCAAACGCTAACAACAAGAACTTATAAATGAGCTCATCTCTTTGTGAAATTCACTTCTTTTTAATATTTCTTCAATCGAAGATACGACAAATGCGATAAATTTGAAAAATTTGCGACTTGAACTTTTTTTTTTGCTTCGGATTGTGAATATGGTAAGCTTACATGCTTTTATTTTTATTTTATTATTATTATTGTTTTAATCTTTAAATCTGCTCTGAATTCAATAAGTGTAAGTGTAACCCAAGACATAAGAATAACAAGACGGGACAACTTGTTCATTTTCGCGTGCTTCCGCCCAGCCCTAGCAACGCGGCTGTGCACGTATCGTGAATGTAAACAATAGCTCAACTGTCAGCCGCTGGCTGAGGGAGATGTAACGACAGACAAAGTAAACATTTTGAGAAGACCAGTCAGTTGTGCTGTGCCAGCAACTGTAAAATGTCAGTACAAGCAGGCATATTTATCTCTCTTTAGATTTCCTAGAGATGAGGACAGGTGCTGGCAGTGGGGGCTAAACTGTCATCGATCAGGTTTGATGAACTGATCCACAAAAGAACTTTTAAAATCAAAATGTTCCACGTTTCCTTCATTTTTAGAATTCAGAATTTATATATATATATATATATATATATATATATATATATATATATATATATATATATATATATATATATAAAGAAAAATAGTTCCAGACCTGGCAAAGCCATACCGACTCTATTTAATATGCATCACCGAATGCATTAAAAAGATCACACAGGCCCCTTAAAAAAAGTGGTAGAAGAAATAGAAAAATCTTCAACTTCATCTCAAAGTAATGGTCAGTGCGACCAGTTAGGTTTTGTAGTAACGAAGACAAAAACTAGTCAGATCAATATTTTTTTCTTTTTTTTTTTTTTTTTTTGGGGGGGGATAAGTAACATAAAAAGAAAAATTTAATCTCAAAGAAAAAGTATAGAGCGTCTGATATCCAAACCCGTACAAACGTTTTCCTCAAAAACTGAAAAAAAAAAAAAATAGAAATACCTATCATAATCTTTCATTGTTTCAAACAAGGCTCTTTTAAGAATTATAAATGTAAAATAATTACATTTAACAATAAATTCAACCTTTTAATTTACAGCAACTTCATATTTCTCATTTTCCCGAATTAAGAAAAAAATAAAATACAAAAGTCATGGAGAGACCATACTCCTTTGTCCGATAGTTTTGAAAATAGCCTTGTTCTTGTAAGCGCGTAGCATGACTCAGCATTTTCTACGCACATAGCCTGCACAGACGTGGCGGGGTCTGAAGACAAGGCTTTAGTGTGGGATTGTCCCGTCTTGCTATCTTCAGTCTCGGGTGTAACTGCCCAGACGCTTACAGAACCATTGACAATAAAGCAAAAGAATTTGGGAAACATTCTATCTTTCAGTGGCAGGCAAGACTGCCACATTTTTTCTATATAGGAATCTTATGCGATTTTTAACTCTATCTGTAGATCGTTCCACATAAAAAATTTTATCATTTCCGGTAGAGTAACCTCCTTAATAAAATACATTACAAACCTTCGAAAACAAACAGCGTATTCTCCATGTCTGTGCATGTATCTGGCATACACACTCCCCATTGGACAATTGGACTTGCTGTAGGATTCTTAGGGTTTAAAGGCTAAAAAAGAAAAAAAAAAAAAGAAATGAAACGAATTGAAATATGCTCCATTACTTTAAAAAATATTTTCAACTTATTAGACGAACAATGCAATTATCTATTGAAGTAATTGGTTTCTGTAATATGTGTAGAAAGTAGTCGATAACAAAGACATTGCAATGAATTTGTATAAAGAAATCGGATAATTAATTAATTTTCAGAGTTAGCTTCGATTTAAACGCGTTTTTATTTTTAATTTATTGAAAACCGTTGCTTCTGAAACAGTATCACATAAAAATCGTCTCACTACTACTCTCTACGCTTCTGCCTCTTTTCAGTGTTGGTTTTAATGATCACTTTGCCTACTTTGTCGATTAACACCCTAGGGCTTTTTTTTTTTAATTATTTTTATCATTTTTTTTATAATCCTTCCTTCAAAAAGGGTTCATACGTTAAAAGATATCCAGTTTGGTTTCTTTCTATCATAGATGAGGAAAGTCGTACCCCAACGGAAATTTTCCACGTTACATAATTGCCCTTGAATGTCTCGCTCCCGTTTGAACCTTGGCTCCGACAGAGGTCGTAGTCTCCCACAAAGTTCAACCGGATCTGACTCAATCCAGGCCCAGGTTTGCCGGCTGCGTCCAAAACTTGGACAGATTCCAGAAACAGACAAAGTGGAAAAATAATTCATTAGAATACAAATGATCTATGTTAACTCAATCACTTAGGCACTGTGAAAGGGAAAAAATTCATTATAGATGGGGAAATTTTATTATCATTGGTATTAACGTGCCTGTTTCTAATTCAAACCCTTGACCTAAATCATTTCTTATTAAATCCTGAAGCTCCTGCAATAAAAATCAGAAATTTATATGTTTATCCATTCACTTTCTCGCGCTTATGTCTCTGAAAACTGTCTAGCTCAAAGAAACTATGTATTCACTGTATTAATTAAATATCAATGCAGAGTCCGAGCTTACACTTGAGAGCCCAGCCTTGTCTCTGGAGCATACCGATGAGCAGATAACCAGTGTCATTGATGCATCTTCTGGAAACTGCTCCACTCTCCGCTAAGTCGTTCAAAGAACCAATTACAGAGTCTAACTCCATAACGCTCACTTTAACTTTGTCTGCCATACGGAGACTGTTGTCGGACTTAAGATGCCAATTTTCTGACGGCAGAATGAAATAATTTTCGATGGTACGAAAGATTAGTACCAAATCCTCAGCTGTAGCAGCAACGGTAGGTTCTTGTTTCACGTTTTTCGTGTTTTGAGCCAGCACTTGGCCTGCTAAAGCCAGACGCTCATGGTAGTTTGGGCTGCGAGCCTCGGGAAATGACCAGGTCACCTTCCCATGATCTCTCTGGATGCTGTAATAACTTTCAGTGTTGCATATTGCTTGGACTAATAAAAGAAAAGTCAGTTTAAGTACTGTCTTCGATAAATTCTCATTTACCCTATTGAGGGTATTCATTGTTGTTGCAGGAATCCTGCTTTTAAAATTATACTAGTTTTTATTCTTAAAATTTAGAACGAGTCATATAAATTATGCAGCCTGATCTGGAATGAATTGCAAGGAAAAAAAATATTATTGGAAGTTAATCATAACTGTTATCAGAATAATCAATATGATAAATAAAATGTTTATATTTAAATTTTACATGAATTTGTTATATGGGTCAACATCACTACTGCTTTGCTGCTGTTTCTACTAACCCTACTGAAAGTGCTGCTGCTACTACTACTACTACTACTACTACTACTACTACTGCTGCTGCTGCTGCTACTACTACTACTACTACTACTACTACTACTACTTCTTGTGCTTTCTTCTGCGGCTCCTATTCATTCTCTCATTAATTCTCTCTACTGGTTCTCTCTTGCTCTGACAATATAATTATATCCTGTATGGCAATTTCAGCCCACTGGCGGACCAAAAATAGGACACTGCCCTAAGCTAGTTTGGTGGCTGAGGAAAAGTATCACTGACTTAGGTACTTACACAGTCATGTACTAACGTTGTAGCTCCTCATTTTATTTTAATATCAGGAATAAATCCAAGTGGTCAGGCTATGACCTAGTTTCTGGTACCGGTATTAGGACTGCATTTTGGCTGAGAGACCACAAAATAGGGCAGTGACCCACTAAGGTTGCAGCCTGTTCTCTCATTGAGAACTCTTTGACAACAACCCCAAAATACAATAGCCATTCCCTAGAATCGCTAAATGTTATTGTCTGATTGTAGCTTCAAAATTTTATAATGAAGGTTTCCTTTTGTCGATCAAATAGTCCCACTTAGCCTACTGTATACAGCACTCTTTGGGTTATTATTTTTTAAAATTTGTTTATTGTGGTGACTTTTTTTTTTTTAAGAGAAAGAGGTAACTGGTATATACATATATCACCCAACTGATTTCTTTAAAGAGGGTGTTATTATTATTATTATTATTATTATTATTATTATTATTATTATTATTATTATTATTATTATTATTATTATTATTATTGTTGTTGTTGTTGTTGTTGTTGTTTTTTTTTAATTTTGACAGAAATACTTTTCTCAAAATAATGAACACCTAATTTTTACACAACGGCCATGTTAAGGAAAGATAACAGTTCCTATCTTACCTCATCAAAGGGTTAATCCTCTGTAGCTAAATAAATTATTAAAAAAAAAAAACTAAAAAAAAAACATATTTGTTTCGGCCACTTACACTATTTGTTTTCCAATTGCTAGATCTAGATCTAGAAGGAAACAAAGTACAAAAATGATCACTAAGTCGTTTGTTTTCCCCGAAAAAGAACTTTTGGCAGGTGCCTATTAAATAATCTATAATGTAAAAAAAACAACAACAAAAACCACTTTAATCTCTATTTTTATACCACTCAAGAACATGATTCCACAGCGCTGACTAACAGCTCTTATTCCATGAGACTAGTGAAGAGACTAAGCTTTCATAACAGTAACACACGTGAGGTGCTGTTTTCTGAAGTATTGTGTCAAGGATTGCAAACCTCAAGAAACGTCGATAACATAGCCTAGATCTAGTGTAAGAGTCTAGAGTTTTCCTTCGCACAGTAATGTTGCTTCTGTCTTGGTGCTGTGGAAAGCTACTGATTCATCACCCGTGTTTGCTCCGTTTATACAGAGCGCGAACGCGAACGCGGCCAACGCGAACTCGAACGCGAACGCAGCTTTTTAGCAGTTCAGGCATTCAAATAGAGCGCGAACACGAACGCAGAAAACCGTCGACGGCTTTCGATGTGGATCGTCTTTTTCTTGTTGTGAGAGTTTAAATTTGGTCATCATAATTATTGGAATCACGGCACAGGCAAAATCAAACACCCAAGAGCTTATAGCTCTGTATTGATACACACAGGAGTATAAATCACATAATTGACAGTCCAACTTTTTCTCCCATTCCCTTCCAAATATTTTCTGTTTGACTGTCTCTTTGTAAGCTTTTTCAGCTTTGTCGAACAAAATTGGATTCTTAGCAACTTCTATAATCAAAATTTCCGTTTTATCCGTTGTCTCGGGATCGGCCATACTCTTCAAGCACAGCAGACTAACTACATACCTTTTTCTTTGAAAAGCCATGCTTTCAAGTTTCTATTTTCAGAAATGATGCAAGGGAGGTGGTACTAGCTGATTGGTTGATAGCATGAAAGCCGCCGCGGCGTTCTGAAAAATTCTCTCTCGGGGCAATCTCTGCGGTCAACCGCGCGAACACATTATTTGTTCGCGTTCGCGTCCGCACTCTGTTTGAACGGTTCCTCTATAAAATGACTAAACCATTCCAGGACGAAAAACCGCGTTCGCGCTCATTATAAACGGACCTAAGGTGAAATGCTTGAATGCGGCTGCTGACCGCTTCAGGATCTGGGATCAATTTTTATTATGCATTTCGCATGAAAAAATGCCCTAAGTTTGTTTTAATAAACAAAGAAAAAAATAACAAAATCCTAATAGTCCCTAATATTATCAGGCGCAGTTTCTTTCCGAATAGATTTTGTGTAATTTGTATTTTCTCTTTTCAACTTCTGGGCGCTTTCAACAAACATCTTTCTTAGCTAAAAACCATTGCGCATGTGGCCACTGAGAGAAAACATACACATTTTATCTTCATGAAATGATGACCAGCAGTTAAGCTACAAAGATTCCCTACGATGCAATCTGAAGATGATGGAATCATTACTTTCTGGTCCGAATGTGACTCGTTTTTCTCCACGGCTGTTAACATGTAATGTTTGTCTGCCTCTCTCTTTATCTCTGATTCTCTGACCTATATCTGAATCCTTGTTTCTCTCTCTCTCTCTCTCTCTCTCTCTCTCTCTCTCTCTCTCTCTCTCTCTCTCTCTCTCTCTCTCTCTCTCTCAAACCCTATTCGAAGAGAGTGCAGGTCATCATGGCTCACCGATGCTTGGAGGTCAACACAAACTTTTTATTTGCATAAAACTAAAAGAGCACTGCTGCGAGTTTAGCTATTCACATTTCATTCCTTCCTTTCAGAGGCCAAGCTGACGATTAAATTACGTGAATGTATTGTATTGTTGCATGAGAAAATAGGAGACACGGCTGTTATAACCGACCCAAAAACGGCAACTTAGTTTGCTTCCAGGCCCTACCTCAGACGCCCGCAGTCAGTGGGCGGATCGGTGATCAACCACCTGTCAGGCAGGCTGTAACTGTGTGTGTCCGTGCGTGACGGTGCACTGCTCTCAAATCTAATATAGGTTTATTTTTTACTTGTTTTTTTTCATCGCAATAAATCTGGCCTTATTAACACCAAGTATATCAAACAAATAATCATTTGAAAGCTGAAATTGTCCTGAGTACAACTCTATATTTTTATCTCTCAATTATAGAGTTTTTAGATGGTGCAGGTGAATCTTCATACTTCTAGTAAAAGAACAGAAAACAGTCTTGATTTTCATAACACCTCAGTTTAATGGGAATATTTCTAAAGGGAAACAATTTGTAAAAGATTTATATTAAGAACTTGTAAAAGCTTCAAGTACGAAGAGTTCTTCAGTTATTTTATATGATTTTTTTTTAAATAATTCCACACGCTCGGGTCTGCACGAACTACCAGTAAATAACACTCTGCTTTTTAGATCTACCTTAGAAGCCTCAAATCAACACTGATAAATATGGAGCAGCACTTAGAATCTGAACGTAACCAAAAGCTCCACGAAGTTTGCAGATCCTGTGGTGATATGATATATCGTTAAGTAGCAGATAGAGGAAACAATCAAAAGTTTTTCTGTGCAGATTTTATCAACGGCTCGTTTTTAACTTTTGGTGTTCACAATCATTTCCGGTAACAAAAAAAAAAAAAAAAAAAAGATTATTACGATATGCTTTTAATATTCTGACGTAAATAAACTAAAAGCACATAGGCGTCAGAGGTTTGAAGAAAGTTATAATAAAAGCTTGAAAATATTACAGACAGACAGACACAGAGAGAGAGAGAGAGAGAGAGAGAGAGAGAGAGAGAGAGAGAGAGAGAGAGAGAGAGAGAGAGAGAGAGAGAGAGAGAGAGAGAGAGGTCTCACTCTTAGCACAAGCCCCGCCTATTGAAGAACGTAAGGCAAAGTAAACGTATGACTTACCTGTAAAGGAAGACAATGCGCAACCCTACATAAGCTTCATTTCCTTCTTAGTGCGTGTTTTTAGCTTTGTTAAAAGTTAACACCAGGCCTCCCTCATATATATTGACGCTCCACAGCTTGAACTACGGTGTTCTATAGCTGTTTAGATTTATTATTTTATATCAAAACGCCGTACCAGAGCTGTAAGAAGTGGACTATCATAACTCAAACCCGCATAATTTGGAAACGGAGAACTCTTCGCTAATGCCCTTTGGTGGATATTAAGTTCAACATATATATATATATATAAAATGCTGTAAAAATTTCATCCCCAAAAATCGTTTCATTTTTCAGAAATGTCCCGTAAAAAACGTCACCACCTTATGATTATTCCAAATTCATGTACTTATTAAAACGCTCAATAACTCCATCAATTAAATGAATAGAAGGGGAAAAAATATATCTTCGTATCGCATAAATATAGATGTGACAAATTATATGATTTTTGTAGTTCTTCCTTTTATGCATACGTTTAAGTTCTCCATTGTTGTGGTGTGAAAGTAAGATCTAAAATGTAAAGTTACGAGGAAAGGGGAATCCCCGTTCTGCAGGGGTGGTTGACCCCATGACCCGACCGGGTTACAAGCTGCTTCACGAGTGCGGCAGGCAAACTAAAATGCCGCTCTTTAATTACGCACATACAGACAGAGATTTAAACAATGATTCAGATTATAAGTCAGGGGGAGAGGGAGAGGGAGAGGGAGTGTGAGAGGAAGAGAGAGAGAGCGCGCGCACGAGAGAGAGAGAGAGAGAGAGAGAGAGAGAGAGAGAGAGAGAGAGAGAGAGAGAGAGAGAGAGAGAGAGAGAGAGAGAGAGAGAGAGAGAGAGAGAGAGAGAGAGAGGCAGAAAGAGAGACAGAGACAGAGACACAGAGAGAGACAGTCATGACAGACAGAGACAGAGACACAGACCGACAGACAGACAGACAGACATAGAGAGAGAGAGAGAGAGAGAGAGAGAGAGAGAGAGAGAGAGAGAGAGAGAGAGAGAGAGAGAGAGAGAGACAGACAGACAGACAGACAGACAGACAGACAGACAGACAGAGACAGAAACAGAGACAGAGATAGAGACAGAGAGGGACACTCATGACAGAGACAGAGACACAGACCGACAGACAGACAGACAGACAGACAGACATAGACAGAGAGCGAGAGAGAGAGAGAGAGAGAGAGAGAGAGAGAGAGAGAGAGAGAGAGAGAGAGATAGAGAGTGGCAAAGACAGACAAAGACAGACAGACAGAGAAAGAGAGTACACCAGGTCAAAATGATATTATGCTTTGTGTTATACTGATGGGCAGACTGGTGTCTTTAGAAGTTTTACAAAAACAAGCAGGTAGCTGATTTCATCCAAACAGCTCTTTCTGGCAGGTTTAACATTATAGAACCATAATGAAGTTCGGTTAAATGGCCCGCACAATACATTTAACACTGCATATTTTTATGTTTTTAAGAAACCACAGTATAGTGTGTTGAAGATATATTGTAAAATGTCTGCTTTTAGCTTAAATTCGCTTTGCTTGTCATATTGATGATTAAATGGGAAGTTGTGGCAAAGAAATGAGCAAGACGAATTATTCTTTTGGATTTCGAGAGTATATGCTGTTAAATGTTAAAATCACGTGTAAGAATAGTCTATCGCGTCTGAAGATCTCGTTTGGCCATTTATCAGTTTAAAGTTACAAAAGACGAGTTATACCAAACAAGGATCTGTTCCAAGCTTTACAACAGCCTACTCTAAACTTAACATTTGTATTTTTTTGAATTTGCATGTTTTGCAAGTTTTCTGAGTTCACACGAAATGGCAAGACCTTGACACTCCGTGGCTTTGGAGTTCCCTACTCGCATGAAAGAGCCTGGTAATTACCCCTATCTGTTGGAAAGGAAAAAAAAAAAAAACTTGCACTCGTTTCCTACAAATTACTTTTTTTTTTTTTTTTATCTCAAACGTACATTTTGCGCTTACTTAACAAGTTTTAAATTGTCGTTAAGAAAACATTTCATCTATGTAAATTATATTTTTTTTTAATTTGGAAACACATTCCCAATATAATGCTGCATTTGCTTAACCTGAAAATAAACTCTATTTTCAAATTTGGCTGTAACAGGGCATGTTTGCATACATAATTAGGTTACTTTTTTCCACATTGAAAAAAAAAAAGCAACTATAACTTTCATTTTTGCTCAATGTTTAACTTTCGAGGTTTAGATAATGCATTGGGTATTTAAAAAAACATATCCTGAACGTTTTTTAATTACAATGTTTTAAGCAATATCACCATTTTTTTCTATCACCGCCCATCTCGGAAACTAATTTGCTTATTTGAACCTTTTTTTCATAGCACACAAATTTGTTTGTACATACAAGTATATAGATTAATATATATATATATATATATATATATATATATATATATATATATATATATATATAAAAACAGATGATGAAAGGCATGCTTGAAAAGCAGTCAAAAAAAGTAAGTTCTGGTACCCAAATTCCTTAAATTAAATAGCATCAGGGAAGAGAAACCTGGCCTCGTGCGTTTTTTATCATCATTAATTTTTCCAAAGGGACTCGAGGAAAGGGACTTGACTAATTCAGTACTTCCCCAATCTGTTTTTAGATCCTTTTTATCTATTCGAAAGCTGTGAAGTTTCACATTAGAGGCGTAAAAGTGCATTTACTTAGGGAATTCTTAGCCACAAAGTAGTTATTCAAACCTACACGATATAAATGTTTTAAAAACAATCTCTAAATGGATTTTACAAAATTAGTTAACTATTTATATTGAGACTTAACCATAAACAGAAATACGCGAGTTTTATGCATGTTTAAAGTGCTGCCTAATTAAATCTCTCACTTATCCCCATCCTTTTCTTCTGCCTGTCCAATGTTTGAGCCGAACATAGACGGTGGCCAATGGGATTAAGAATGCCATTCCCCACCTTTATCTTTACCCCTTTCGCTCTTCTGTTGCAGGTTAACGTTTATCGCGTATTAAAGACACTAGGGAGGAAAGCATTCTCTGGTCGAAACATTTAGATATCTTCAGGGTAACGCATTCAATGGAATATTTCTCCGCAGCCAGTAAAAGGAAAAATAGGCTCACAGCCTTTAATTTTTCAGAAGCAACACAATTTTACTTCAAGTTAAAAGGAGCTATTCAAGGGACTTCGATAAAGGGAAATTAGCGAAATAAAATCCATTTAAGAATAAACGTTAAAGCGATCTATTCAAGTTGGAGTTAAGTTGAATTCAGAGAACAATTCAATAATCATACTATTAAAGAAAGTGCATGAAAACATGCTAGTCATAAAAATCATTGACCAGTGAAAATTTACTTGATAGTACCAATTTTTGCGGTCATATTATTGTCTGCTCTTGTGTATTTAATGGAATAAGTGCTTTACCCGGCCTGTCAACATAATATCAAGACTTTAATACAAGGGGAATGTTTGATTTCCTTCCTCTTGTGAGTGGGATAGAAATAAGAAAAACCATGTATTCCATAAAATAGCCATGCTTTACTTTTCCTTATACACCATCCAACATGAGGCAATCTTGTATTTCATATCAGAGTCGCAGGCTCTTTCATCTCCCTTGCACTTTTGACAGCAAACCAGTTAGAAGATGAGGCACAGCCGATTAACTTAGAATAAGCCAGTAAAACGGGCATAGTGCAAATCAAGTAAGATTGACAGTTTTAAACTGACTGTTTCCACCTTTCGCAAATCATCATGTATTTTTTTCCAACACAAAATCGAAGAAAGGCAGAGCTTGAAATTTGAACCTTCTGACTCAAACGCGCAAAACTGTGGATAAATCAAAAGATTGGTAGAATTAATTTATTTTTTGCGATTTTTAAGTTTGCTCTGCGTACGTAATCAAATTCTTCACGGTTCATTTATTGTCTTATGTAATTGTCAAGTATTTCAATTATCATTAATTTTCCATCTCAGTAATAAATCTTATCGCCGATTTTATGCCTTTTTCTGTTTGTTTCCAATTGTCAAGGAGTGGACTTTCCAACACATCTTAACAAAAATTCCGTCTCCAATATTATCAGTCATATTATGTGAGGTTATAACAATACAGGAAAAATTTGGCCTTGAAATAATTTATTTCCCAATCTATTTAAAAATTCTTATAATTATGAAATCCTGCAAAAAGTGTATAGATGAGCTCCATTTTTTACAGGAATGCGAGAAATTAGCTAATTTTGATCTATAAATTTCCCAAGCTATTTGAGAATTGTATGTTTGGTAGTCCATCGTGTCCGATGATGACTTCTATGTGCGTCTCCACTGGGGGGGAGTTCTAAGGTGCTAGTGCTGTGTAGTCTTAATTATCGGCAAAAGCATCGGCAGTGAGGGCAGGGGAGCTGGCTCGGAATTCCTGCTGCAGTAGCTTTCCTTCGTTATAACGCGCTTCAGTGATGCTACTGCATCGTTTCTTCTTTGATCACTATGCGCCAGCCAACCCAATCTTGTGAACAGACCTCGAGCTGTTTTGGGGGGACCTCGGCATGGGCAAGGTTGACCTTCAGGTTGTCTTTGTAGCGTTTCTGTGGCCTGCCTTGCTTTCTCTTGCCTTGGCTCAGTTCACCATAGAGTAGTTGTCTTGGGATGCGGCCTGGCTCCATTCTGATGACATGGCCTGTCCATCGAAGCTGAGTTTTTTAGGATCATGGCTTTGATGCTCGTTGACCTGGCTCTGTCGAGGATCTCAAGATTTGTGACCTTTTCTTGCTACCGGATGTCGAGGATCGACCTGAGGCTGCGCGTGTGGAAACGTTCCAGCAGCTTGATGTGCTTGCGGCATAGGTCCACGTCTCACACCCGTAAAGGAGGCTGGTGAGGACGACGGTGTTATAGATCGCAACTTTTGTGGACTGCTGTATGTTGTGTTGCTCCAAGACGCCCAGGGCCTGACTTGACTTGCAGATCCTCGAGTGAGATGACGCTGTCGAGGTAGGCCTACTTGAATTCATCCACTGTCTTCAGCTCCGTCTTCTTTATAGTGATGGATGGTGTCATGGAACTGGCGGATCAGGTGTACAAGTTTCCTGAGGCAGCCAAGTCTTTGGAGAATTACCCACAGCGCTTCTCTGTTGACGGCGTCAGGTCAATGAAGACCGCATGCTATCTGCACTTCTATTGTATCTGAAGAAACACAAAGATCATGTCAGTGACGCTGCGGTTGGGGTGGAAGCCACACTGTGCCTCTGCCAGGTTCGTTTCTGAGACGGACGTGATCAGGCGGTTGAGGATGATGCGGGGATCCAGTACATTCCTAGGGCCTTGCCTAAGCTGGTATGGCGGATGGCTTTCTTGACTTCAACCAGAGGGGTTGGAAGGTCCAAGCTGCCTATTGGAATCTGGATTAGGGCGTTGTTCCTGACACTGGGCGGTCTGTTGAAGAGAGTGTTGAAGTGTCCTCTCCACCTCTCGTTGGTGACGCTCCTCTCCTTCAGTATAAGTAGCGTATCGTTGGCTGACAGCAGGGGGTTTTAGCGGGGCGTACAGCTAGACCTCTCGTACCTTCTGTTCCCACAGAGGTGATTGAAGTGATCTTTCTTGGAGATGGAGAACAGGTCGTTCTGCTAGGCCTTGTAGGCTTTCTGCTTCTCTGTCAAGAGTTTAGTTATGGTCGTTCTCATCTCATCGAATCAGTCCTGGTGGGCCCTCTTCTTCGGACCAGGCAGGGACTGGGCCGTCTCCTTGACTCGCGTGTTGAACTGCTCCCACTGCTGGGTCTCGTCACCAGTCAGGTGTCCGAGCGTTGTTAGATTCTGGTCCAGTCCTAGATCTACACAAAACTGTTCGCGGTACAGTGGATTTTTCAGCTTCTCTGTTTTGAAGGCTACTCTTGTCTGTTTTGGGCTCTTCTGTTGGTTGGGAACAATGTGTAGAGAGAGGATGGACCTGACTAGGCGATGGTCTCCGCATGGCTCTGGTGATCTTGAAGTCTCTGATGTTTCGTCTGCGGCAAATGGTGTAGTCTATCAGGCGCCACTGTTTAGATCTTGGGTATACACATGTTGCTTTGTACTATCTGAGTAGTGTGTTGGTGATAGTTAGATAATTCTTCATGCAAAGACTCAGGAGCATCAGGCCGTTATAGTTCATCTTCCCTGAGCAGTGTAGGCCCAGTACTCCCTTCCGATTGCCACAGTCGCTGCCAACTCTGGTACTGAGGTCTCCGAGCAAGAGTCTGTCTCCGGGGAGTGTGATCTTCACGAGAGCGTTGAGTTCCTCGTAGAAGGATTCCTTCACGTCGTCACTGCCGGTCAGAGTGAGGATTTTCTATCCAATATCGTGCGTACGTTCCATGATCCGAAAATCATCTTCTTTCTTTTCCTTTGGTTTCGTCCTCTGAAGGGTTAGAACCGCCAACCGCGGTTTACTGATCAGTTGATGTGGGTCAAGCAATGTTTGAGACACCTTTTCTAGCTTCCTGCCTCATGCAAGGGTAAGCAGTGCTGATCTAAAAAGGGCTGCACAGTCGCCCAGAGAAACGCCGAACTCTGTTGTCCCAGGCTTCAGAAGATGAGCGACTTTTACCTCCAGCCCGCCTACGTGCAGGTTAGAAACTACAACTGCCTGTAGTACCTCCACCTGTTGCTTCACTTCTCCTCTATCGCCCCAGGACTTGCGTTTGTTGTTTGGGTAGGAGAATGAGTTGCACATAGTAACCTGTGCGGGACGTTTTTAAAATGGGGAAATTCGTCGCACAGGGGCGATCCCACTCTCTCGGCCTAGGAAGCCAGGTTCCCGATATACGGTAGATCTGTCACGACCAAGGACTTCTTAGGCTGCATTAGGAGGCCAAGACGTTTTCCACGCCTTGTCTTGCCCTACACGCTCTACAGCGCAGCTGTCGCCGCCATCATAACCGCCATCATGATCTTACTGTCGATCTCTTCCGCTCACTCTGCCGGTTTGCATGATTGGGAGGCATCCCCGTGTAATCAGTAGTCGGTTTGAGACCTGCCACCTACCTTCAACCTGTTTAGCCCGTCTGCCGAGACAGTTACCTGGGTGTGGAGTCACATACGAGAGTTAAGCGTCAGATGGGAGGCAAAGCTGCAAAAGCTGCCCATAAAAAGGCACGGCAAGGCCCACCCCGTAGAGGTGCTGTCCCTCTCTGACACCCCGACACCCATGAGCTTCATATAAACACTAATTACCCAGCTATATTTTCCTATAAACAGGCGCCGAGAGATGTGTTGAAGGAAATTATCTTTTCCCTAGATTTGGCATTGAAAGACATGTTTCAATTTTATTTGTAAACGTGAATTCATTCTTGTTTTATGCAAATGAAAATAAATCTCAAAGGAATAAGGCTAAACCACAACTCTGAAAACAATGCAAGCAGTTGTACTTTTGAAAGGTATGAACACTTTTTATTTACTTATTGGCTCTTAATTTGATTGAAAGGTCATCTTTTCTGAATACGATGAATTGTAATAATGGCGTGTGTCTTCTCGAGAGTTCATGAAAAAAAAAAATAGATAGATGTTTGAAAGTTAGAACTGTAAGGTTAAATAAAAAATGCCCTTCCTCTCTTCGTATTTTATTATGCGTATACCGCTACATTAAATTGTTTTAATAGGAAGGAAATTTGTGATAACGCCGTTGATGCGTAACAAACTTAGAATAATTCCAACCTGAATTTATCACCTCGGATCCCCTTTCCCATAACGTCGAATTAGAACAAGACTGTTCTGTGACTTTGGACAATCTCGTTATTTTGGGAGCTTGATATAGAAATATTGTTTCAAAATAGTAAATAAGCATTGTCAAGAATAGGAGCAACATGACTTGTTTAAGTTGATATTTCTTATTAAGAAGCCCTAAGTGTCGTCTATCATATTATAAGTTTTGTCTTCCACCTATTTTTTCTTTCAATATAGTTCATAGCTCCCTTAGAAATGGACCTCTGAAGTACCCCAGACGCAAGATGTATTTATTTAGTGCTAATGAGGATAACTATGATGTGACGAGGATGATGATAATCGTTATAGATGTCAGATTAATTTTCACCCCTTACTTAAGTATAACAGATTTGAAACTTACCTCTTCTACATTAAAAAAAAAACCCAAAAAACGCTGGCATATGATAGATCCAAAGCAAAGTTAAAACTTCAGATTAGAGTAATCTTCAGCACAGGCTGAATAGTAGAGAAACAATTTAGGAACAGTTGTCAGGCAGATCAGCAGATGATTCAGGAATCAACAGTCAGTCTTTAATTGCTAGGTGTCAGTTCTCCTCGACCCAAGAGTTTATTGAGTTAAAGTTTGACAAATATGTAGGGGATCCCTATAAGGTAGACCTTAGCACTATATGATTGTATTGTTGCTGAAGGAGGTTCTTGTTAATTAAAAGAGATAGAGAGATTTTGTTGAAACATCAGGTCTTGCGGAGAAAATGTAATTAGTGGGTATGACATGAAATTAGCCGTATTTGATAGAATTCTATGCTTGTATGCCATAGCCGCATAGCCGTCATGATAATTTCGTTACAATGATACCGATGATTTTCAGAGCGCCCTCCTAAAAAAAAAAACCATTCAGCGTTTTTTTGCACTTTAAAATCTCATTCATTAAATTAAAACAAAAATCCTGTTTCATAACACCCAGAGCATTCATGCAGAGAAGCACATGATTTTATATTTACATAAGCCTGATTGTGGGACACGTTTTTTAAACTTTTCCTCTGAAATAGTTAGTTCTTTTGTTTTTCCAGATTTTAGGTGCAGCAGCGCTGAACGCCTTTTCGCCATAGTTTTCAGTTCTAGATCTTCTTAACTAAGAGGGTTCTTTGCACTCGAACTTCGGTGATGATGAGTACAAGGTAAACAAAGACAGAGCCTCAGTGCAAACCATTAAGGCGTTTGTAACAGAAAAGCAGTCCATTATTTAATTTGTCAGTTTACTAATAATCAGTGTAGATGTTTAAAGAGACTAATTACATGGTGCCGCTTCCTTTTTCCCAGTTACCATCCCAGCAGCACTATTTTGGCATCTTTGTAACCATTTAGACTTCCCATATTTAGGACATACATCTAAAAGGACACATATGTTATACTTTCTGGTTACATAAGATTGAACAATATAAGGAAAATTATGAGATTCTCTGAAAAGTGATGTAATCAACGTATAACATGTGAATATTGCCCAGAAGTATTTTATTTGGTGAATTTTGTGAAGTTTTATTATTTTACTCTCACACCGGGCTCTTCATGGTTCATGACTGTAATGCAAATAATTCAATACATTATTAAAAAAACAGAAAAAAACCCCCAAGTGCGCTTTGGTTGGTAGAGTAAGGAAACACTTGCTAGATTTTAGAAGCGACCTTTGGCAAGATAAGAAGAAAATTTGAAAATCATGTGGACGTTTTTTTTTGTGTGTGATATATATAATAATAATAATAATAATAATAATAATAATAATAATAATAATAATAATAATAATAATAATAATAATAATAATAATAATAATAATAATAATAATAATAATAATAATTATAATAATAATAATAATAACATTGTAGAGTTAAAATAATTGTTGAGATGTTTGAAAGATATGAGCAACTATCGTATTTAATTTGCACATCATGATAGCGGTATCATATAACTTAATTTTTTGCTTCACTCGATATGCATGACCTCATGATACCGGTATCACATAACTTAATTTTTTTGCTTCACTCGATATGCTTGGCATAACTTCCTTGACGCAAGGTGATAATGGATTTCTGTGTTAATACCGCATGCCTAACTATATTTACAATGTTAGGTCAAGTGTATATTCATGGATTTTTCATTTCTTGATCCTCCTCTCTCTCCCTCTTTCTATATGTCTGTCTGTCTGCTTGTGTGTCTCTCTGTTTTTTTTTTTTATCTTCGTGTCTCTGTCATTGTTTCTCTTATACTCTCTCACTTTATCTTTGGCTTTGGCTATCTCTCTCTCTCTCTCTCTCTCTCTCTCTCTCTCTCTCTCTCTCTCTCTCTTTCTCCTTCTGCATCTCGTGTGTTGTACCTTTAGCTTCCTCCCTGGCTTTCTCCCCGTATATCTTTACTCCTGTTATTTTCTATGTTTCTACCTATCTGAATATTTGTGCTTCCTTCTTTCTCTTTATGTATCCATTCATCTTTAACTTTGTCTCTCTCTCTCTCTCTCTCTCTCTCTCTCTCTCCCACTCTCAGTTTGAATTGTTTCTCTCTCTCTATTACACAGTATGTAATAATCCTTAACTTTGCACCCTCTTTCATTCTTTCTCTCTCTCTCTCTCTCTCTCTCTCTCTCTCTCTCTCTCTCTCTCTCTCTCTCTCTCTCTCTCTCTCTCTCTCTCTCTCTCTCTCTCTCTCTCTCTCTCTCTCTCTCTCTCTCTCTCTCTCTCTCTCCCACTCTCAGTTTGAATTGTTTCTCTCTCTCTATTACACAGTATGTAATAATCCTTAACTTTGCACCCTCTTTCATTCTCTCTCTCTCTCTCTCTCTCTCTCTCTCTCTCTCTCTCTCTCTCTCTCTCTCTCTCTCTCTCTCTCTCTCTCTCTCTCTCTCTCTCTCTCTCTCTCTCTCTCTCTCTCTCTCTCTCTCTCTCTCTCTCTCTCCCACTCTCAGTTTGAATTGTTTCTCTCTCTCTATTACACAGTATGTAATAATCCTTAACTTTGCACCCTCTCATTCTCTCTCTCTCTCTCTCTCTCTCTCTCTCTCTCTCTCTCTCTCTCTCTCTCTCTCTCTCTCTCTCTCTCTCTCTCTCTCTCTCTCTCTCTCTCTCTCTCTCTCTCTCTCTCTCTCTCTCTCTCACTCCTAACCTCTAATAAAAAGCAGGCCATGCATGTTAAGCTCATGAGTTCTAATAAAGGCTAGCGTGACTGTTTTAGGTTTACTTCGAGAGCCGTTTTTAAAAGGGCAAAGGTCGAGTTCAATCAAAATTTCATAACGTCTGCATTAGTCTTGGCGTCACAAGGCTTGCGCGGCTCCCCATGTGAGGAAGTGGACACAACATATAAAAATACCGTGGCGTCGTATTGTTGTAATCAGTTAATCTCTCATGCTTATAGTTCAAGAGGCTTTGCAGTTAGCACTAGATCTTATTTGGTGTTCTGAATGTAAGTTGTTATAAGTTGAAACAGTAAGATATGAAATACTTGCTTTTAGTGTTTTTCTTATCCGTGAAATAGTCATAAAATTAAATATGTATTTAGATATGGATTAGCCCTAAAATTAAATCTGTTTTTTTTTAAAAAATAACTATATATTGTTTCATCGATGAAATATCAGTTAGAAAAATATTATACACCAGTACTGAGCTAAGATTATTTCAGTTTAGTAATAAGCTTTGCTACTATAATTAGGACCTTAATGATATATGAGGTTTCAAGGTTTGGTTTTTTTTTCTTTTTGATCTTATTGAGCATGGTTTTTTTAAAAATAAATCTGAGTGTTCATTAAGCCAATGTCTTTAAAAGTAATTATTAAATTCAACTATTTCATGTATTATCAACAAGTCAGGCAACTGTAGCTATCTAACTATAGCTCTGATTGAGATGTCCCACAAGACGTCAAAGTGCATCACTTGTGGCGTTGTTGCGTTGAATTGATTGCATAGTAAAGGGATAAATTCGAAAACCCTCGATTATTTTACAAGAGAAATTAATAAATTTAATTCAATGGCCGAGTATTCCCCCTTTCTTGCACCCTTTATAAACAGTATGTAACTTCGCTATCGCAACGTGAAAGCTAAAATTATTTCCATGAATTGCACAAGAAGTTCTTTTATATAGAAAAAAATAAAGTTTTAATGTTCTTTAATTTCCCCAGTATAATAAAATCGTCAGTACAACGTTCTTTGGCATACAAAATAATATTAAAATTAATAAGTGCTTTGACATACCTATGGTATTTTTTCTGCTGTTTGGACGGCTAAATTTTGATATTACTACATTTTGATGACTGAAAGAATGGAACCCAGGCCTTCTTTGCTGATTGTGTGAGGTTAATAGCAAAAGACAACATGCTTATTTAAGTATATTGTCTCATACTTAAATATTAGGGCCTATGCCTGAACCACTAAATATAGTCAGAATGCTGGAATATTGCCGCCTATGCTTAAACCATTAAACATAGTCAGAATGCTGGAATATTGCCGCCTATGCTTAAACCACTAAACATAGTCAGAATTTTGAAATATTGTCGCCAATGCTTAAACCACTAAACTTAGTCAGAATGCTGGAATATTGTCGCCTTTGCTTAAAGCACTAAACATAGTCAGAATGCTGGAATATTGTCGCCTTTGCTTAAAGCACTAAACATAGTCAGAATGCTGGAATATTGCCGCCTATGCTTAAACCACTAAACATGGTCAGAATCCTGAAATATTGCCGCCTATGCTTAAACCACTAAACATGGTCAGAATGCTGGAATATTGCCGCCTATGCTTAAACCACTAAACATAGTCAGAATTTTGAAATATTGCCGCCTATATTGCCGCCTATGCTTAAACCACTAAACATGGTCAGAATCATGAATTATTGCCGCCTATGCTTGAACCACTAAACATAGTCAGAATTTTGAAATATTGCCGCCTATGCTTAAACCACTAAACATGGTCAGAATCCTGAAATATTGCCGCCTATGCTTAAACCACTAAACATGGTCAGAATCCTGAAATATTGCCGCCTATGCTTAAACCACTAAACATGGTCAGAATCATGAATTATTGCCGCCTATGCTTAAACCACTAAACATAGTCAGAATGCTGGAATATTGCCGCCTATGCTCAAACCACTAGAAATAGAATGCTGGAATATTGTCGCCTATGCTTAAACCACTAAATATAGTCAGAATGCTGGAATATTGTC
Source organism: Elysia crispata (assembly GCA_033675545.1). Classification (NCBI taxonomy): domain Eukaryota; kingdom Metazoa; phylum Mollusca; class Gastropoda; family Plakobranchidae; genus Elysia; species Elysia crispata. Next base: position 2,100,765 of record JAWDGP010006980.1, read on the forward strand.
GCCTATGCTTAAACCACGTAAGGGTCACAACATAGAGAAATTTATTCTGGTGATGACAGTTTTGAATCGCATAAACCAAGATGTAGGTTAGCACGCCGCAGTACGGAGCGGCATTATCGTTTTTGGCAGAATGAAAACTAAATTCTTTCCACGACTGTATTAGCATTTTGTACCGAGTCAAACAGTTTATTGAAAATGCCACTACAAACAGTTCTATTACTGTTATTTTCACTAGTTTCAGTTGATCTGTTGTTTATGATATCCTTTGATTGTATTTTTCTACTCTTTGTTATTGTATGAATGAAAGGTATTAACACATCCAATTGAAGCCGATCTTTCTATTGAAACGGTCTTATTAGCTCTATCTAGAGACAGTACATAATATATATATAAATATACATATATATATATATATATATATATATATATATATATAGTTATTATTATTATTATTATTATTATTATTATTATTATTATTATTATTATTATTATTATTATTATTATTATTATTATTATTATTATTATCATACCCCCAAAAAAATTCTTGTTCAGAGGATGAATCCATTATCAATCATTCTCTAGTCTTATAGTTTTCTGAGGCACCCGTAATTCAAAAGCTTCGTGGAGCAGCGTTCTTTCTGTGGCATCCACTTTGTATTTTCCTAAACTTTGGAAGCTGACAGTATGGCTGTGAAAAGTACGGCCTTGAGCGACTTTCTCTCTGGCGTCGGCCTAACATAGTCAGAATTCTGAAATAAGGTCGCTGAAATTTAAACGACTAGAGATAGTCAGAATGTTGAAATATTGTCGCCTATGCTTAAACTACTAAACATGACCAGAATGTCTATAGAGCTGCTGATTCCGCCTAATCTTTCAATCTTTCTTCATTATTTCGTTTAAAAGTTTTTAACTTTAAGAGGTCATAGCCATAACTAGGTGCCCAAAAAATTAAGATGTAGATCTACGCTTAATACCCCTGATTTCTTTTAATATGCACGGATTTTATGACTTCCAAGATTCTTGCAAAATTACTTTTGTAACGTTTGTGTTGTGTAAGAAAATGGCGAGGAATTTGTACATCAACAGGGAGAAAGAGAGAGAGGGATTCGAAACATACAACCTCTTCCTAAGTACTAGTAGCATTAATAGCTCGTTAAATTTCCAATTACACTTACTTCCTTGGTTCTCATTTTGACCTCGGAGGGACAAGCTGATAGTTTTATAAGTTTATATAAGACTTATTTTGTTTAATTCTTCTTCGCATTTGCAGACACAATTATAAAAATGCATTCCTCTGAAGAGAATTCAAATTCACTTGTATTTTTTAAAGTCCATTAAAATGAAATCATTCTGTATTAACCGTCATCTGAACGGTTCATAAACACTTAGAATTAAATAAATTTAAGACTAAAACAGAACGTGCTTTACAATAAAAAGGTAAATAGAATGACAAGAGGAGCGCCATGTCTCCTGAAATCAGAATTTTTTTTTATAAAAAATATCCCAAAGTAAAAGAAAAAAGAAAAAGATTTTCATCCCCAATATGACTGTGTTAAGCTCCGTTTATACAGAGCGCGAACGCGAACGCGGTTTTTCGTCCTGGAATGGTTTAGTCATTTTATAGAGGAACCGTTCAAACAGAGTGCGAACGCGGTTTTTCGTCCTGGAATGGTTTAGTCATTTTATAGAGGAACCGTTCAAACAGAGTGCGAACGCGGGTGATCGTCCTGGAATGGTTTAGTCATTTTATAGAGGAACCGTTCAAACAGAGTGCGAACGCGGTTTTTCGTCCTGGAATGGTTTAGTCATTTTATAGAGGAACCGTTCAAACAGAGTGCGAACGCGGTTTTTCGTCCTGGAATGGTTTAGTCATTTTATAGAGGAACCGTTCAAACAGAGTGCGAACGCGGTTTTTCGTCCTGGAATGGTTTAGTCATTTTATAGAGGAACCGTTCAAACAGAGTGCGAACGCGGGTTTTCGTCCTGGAATGGTTTAGTCATTTTGTAGAGGAACCGTTCAGATAGAGTGCGAACGCGGGTTTTCGTCCTGGAATGGTTTAGTCATTTTATAGAGGAACCGTTCAAACAGAGTGCGAACGCGGTTTTTCGTCCTGGAATGGTTTAGTCATTTTATAGAGGAACCGTTCAAACAGAGTGCGAACGCGGTTTTTCGTCCTGGAATGGTTTAGTCATTTTATAGAGGAACCGTTCAGATAGAGTGCGAACGCGGTTTTTCGTCCTGGAATGGTTTAGTCATTTTATAGAGGAACCGTTCAAATAGAGTGCGAACGCGAACGCGAACAAATATGTGTTCGCGCGGTCGACCGCAGAGATTGCCCCGAGAGCGAATTTTTCAGAACGCCGCGGCGGCTTTCTTGCTATCAACCAATCAGCTTGAACCACCTCCCTTGCATCATTTCCGAAAATAGAAACTTGTAGGCATGACTTTTCAAAGAAAAAGGTATGCAGTTAGTCTGATGTGCTTGAAGAGTATGACCGATCCCGAGACAATGGATAAAACGGAAATTTTGATTTTAGAAGTTGTAAAGAATCCAGTTTTGTTCGACAAAGCTGAAAAAGCTTACAAAGAGACAGTCAAAAAGAAAATATTTGAAATGGAATCGGATAAAAAGTTGGACTGACAATTATGTGATTTATAATCCAGTGTGTATCAATACAGAGCTATAATCTCTTGGGTGTTTGATTTTGCCTGTGCCGCTCGTAAACTCCCACAACAAGAAAAAGACGATCCACATCGAAAGCCGTCGACGGTTTTCCGCGTTCGTGTTCGCGCTCTATGTAAATGGCTGAACTGCTAAAAAGCCGCGTTCCCGTTCGTGTTCGCGTTGGCCGCGTTCGCGTTCGCGCTCTGTATAAACGGAGCTTTATAACTTTCAGATTAAGCTTTGAAATATGAAGAATGTTAAAATAATGATTTTCGCAATGCAACATAATTACAATAAGATCTTCTATCACAATGAGGGAAGAATGTCGAAACTTAAAAAAAGCCCTCCTATTCAATGTCTCGATTTTCTTTTTGTATAACTTTCTCTTTCTTCAATTTTTGTTTGTTTCATCGTCTTATTCGAAAGACTTGAATCTAATTTTTAAGAACTCGTGTTTGATCAAGGCCTAAACACTCTTTGTTTGGATTTTTTTACGTAAACGCCCATTCTGAATCTTCATTCTTTCAATTTATCCAGCTGTAAAAAAATCGGTTGAAATTCATTTGTCCGAGTTAATCAACGGAACGAAATTACAAAATCAATAATGGACGTGTAGGTTTGAATCCACTAGATATAATTAATGTGTTCTCGAACTTTCTCTCTCTCTCTCTCTCTCTCTCTCTCTCTCTCTCTCTCTCTCTCTCTCTCTCTCTCTCCCTTTTCCATTTAATTATAGCAAAGCCCCTTTTATAAGCCTTGGGTTAAGTAAGTTAACAACGACCACCGTGAAAAATTTATATCATTCTTTTTATGTCAAGTCTTAGATTAGATCTAAACGGAAAACGACAATCTATATTTTGATGTTAAGGAAGGCTCTCCTCAGGAGGTTATTCACAGTATCCAATCCATATTTTTCAACCGGCAACTTTTCAAGTTACCAAACTTTAAACATGAAACGTTATAATTGCTTTCTTTAGCTAGAGACGGAGATTTGAAATAAATTAAGTGCTCCATTTTTCCCTTTGGTACTTATTCAGTGTAACAAAATTAATGTCCTTATATCTTTGATGAAAAGTGTCATCTCTGTATATATAATTATTTTTATAACAGCGGAATTAGAGGGCTTTGTGCACGAACTCCACCGTAATTACCCAACACACAACTTTGAAACTCTGCAGGCGTCTAAACAGCATTCATGTGGCTAGGTCCTAATTCATAAAAAATTCGACGCAAACTGCTTTCCTCGATTTCCCGAAAATGCTTTGTTCCATCAACATAAACTAACTTACGATCACCAAGTTGGCGCGCCATTTAACAACGGGTCTTTCTTACTCGACTTGAGATGTAGGTCTAAGCTTAAATAACAGTTACTGGGTGACTTAAAATTTTCGCAAGCAATGTACTTTTATGCACGTAATACGAAAATTCACAGCTTTCCTATAAGCATAAGTGGTCGTACAAACCAAAAGCAGTTGAGCTGAGCCGTGTTAAATCCTAGTAATAATATGCATATCCCTATCGCATCAAAAGCAGTAGCCACGCAGATTTGAGCAGTGCACTGCTAGCAGTGAGGAGTAATAAATATTCCCGCATTTAGTACCGCTCAATGCTAGCCCTTCTCAATGAGATTGGTATGATATGTAGATAATATTAATTGTGGTACTTATACGTAGAATAAATGTGCACACAAGCAAATGTATTTTTTCAAACTATGTTTTAAATTCACAAAGTGAACAAATGTAATAAAAAAATTAAAGAATACCACAGTTTCTAATATAAAATATCAGTGAAAACGAAAAAGAAAAGGAAGAGAAGAAAGAAGGAGAAGAAAAGAAAAGGAAGAAAAAGGAGAAGAAGAAGAAGAAGAAGAAGAAGAAGAAGAAGAAGAAGAAGAAGAAGAAGAAGAAGAAGAAGAAGAAGAAGAAGAAGAAGAAGAAGAAGAAGAAGAAGAAGAAGAAGAAGAAGAAGAAGAAGAAGAAGGAGAAGAAGAAGAAGAAGGAGAAGAAGAAGAAGAAGAAGAAGAAGAAGAAGAAGAAGAAGAAGAAGAAGAAGAAGAAGAAGAAGAAGAAGAAGAAGTTTTTCTCAATCTTTAGCAAGCATTAATTGCAAGAAAAAAAAAAAGAAATTTAATTTGAAAAAAAAAACAACAACAACAACAACGGACTTATAGATTTTAGCGGAATGTCTATAATTTAAAGTGTTTTCACAATATTGATAAATATATTTTTAATAAAAAAATTCTAGTTGAAGTATATACTTTACAATGATTTATTGGAAAAACTCTTGCATGGGGGATTGCATTTCGACAAAGGTTTTTTTTTTTTATTTCACACAAGGCGTGTTATTTACGAGGCTGCTACAAATATATGGCTGCTTCCATTAAATGGAAATAAGGACAGTGATTTAGAAAAAAATTAGCTTTCTAATAATATCAAGTGTTTCTTTGTAAAAATTGGAGAATTTAATTAATGTGATTGTTAACTAGAAATTTCTAAAATACGATTGGAAAATTATATACACATCTCTTGAAACATTGTCTCAGACAATCCAACTAACTTGAAAATTTTATCGCTGTACAGCCTTGAACATCACAAACATTTTGGTACCAAAGAAAGGGGATAAAAAAGCTGTGTTAAAGGATTATCTGCATGAAGAAATGTGTAAAAATAGGACATAAATCCCAGAAATTTCAAAATTACTGTAGCAAGCCACCCAGAGGCAATTATCTCGCCCCACTGAGCAGAACGTTTCAACCTAAGCCATATCACATGTCACAGGCCCAAATTAAAGTGTAAGATTCTGGCTGAAATAAACCACCGACATCAATTAAATAAGAGTCTATATCACTCTCTATTACATTTGCTACACACGTGTTTCCATTTTTCTCTCATCAGGCGAAAGATTTTTTTCCGATCCACATTTTCAAGCAGATGTTCCTTACAATGTCGACATTGAGACATTATTAAGATTTTCATTTCCTTTGTTCAGGTTTAGTTTTTCCGTAAGAATTAAAAAAAAAAACCCCAAAAAACAAAAAAAAAAAGCAAAAACAAAAACAAAAACTTGACCGCTATGCACGGACGATTGCAATTTTTTTAGCAGTTGAATTAAACTATAGACATGTTTCTTTTGAATTAAGTTCTATATATTCTTTAGTTAATTGCATCTAGAGACACCAAAACCTTTGGCAAGTTTCAGCTTTATGATAAATATTTAAGTCAAGCAGCTTTTCTTAAAAGGTTGTAGATACAGGTGTACCTATATTCCATCTAACTATCTACCTATCTATCTTCCTATTATCTATCTATCATTCTGTTTATCCACCCTACTGTCCACAATATCTCTCTCTCTATCTATCATATTGTCTCATCTATCTATCTATCTATCTATTTACCTATCTGTCTTTCTATCTATCTATTTACCTATCTATCTGTCTATCTTTCTATCTATCTATCTATCTATCTACCTACCTATCTATCTATCTATCTATCTATCTATCTATCTATCTATCTATCTATCTATCTATCTATCTATCTATCTATCTATCTATCTATCTATCTATCTACCTATCCAGTTATCTTTGTATTTTTGTATTCATCTCTATACATATCTATTTATATACTATTGTTAGACTCCTTGGAAAACTTCGACCCTTTCCTCCCACTATTTCCTGTATCAAACCATCTTCCTAACTGCTGGTTTTTGTCTTTCTCTAAACATCAAGAGACTCCCGGCGTAACCTTTCAGTAGTTGAACGACTGTGATCTTATTTCAGCTTAGTTCGACTTTCTGAATGAAATTAGACGTAAATCTTCCGCTTAAGCTTAGATGTTTTTTTAACCTACCTATAACGGCAATTTTTTTTTTCTTTTTTTTTGTGGTAACTCACTTTGATGATCCCCTAGAGTCTAATTTCACACAGGATATTCAAAGCAATGGGAAGTCAGAAGAGTGACGAGGTAGAACTTACACCTGGTCCACACTGCTCTGGCTCCAAATAAAGATTGCTTAATTGCATTTGTTTGGTTTGTGCAGAAGTGGCGCGCCGGGATTTTTTTTCTAATAGAAACTCTAGAAAAAACCGCGCAGAATGCTTTACGAGCGACAACGGTGTGGTCATTGTGATCCTAAATAATCCCTCACTCTCAAGAGATTGCAATGATTTCACAAAATTCATCGTCACAAAATTATGTATGTCAGTCACAAAGGAAAAGATTTTAACTGGACTTCGAAAAATTTAAGTTGAATAATTCTCTATTGCTCGAAGTTTGAAAATTACAGGTCAGAAACTTGGCGTGTATTTAAGGAGGCTTCGCTAGTTATCCAAACAATTTATACATTGAACAGATCAATATGAACAGCACAGGCGAGCAGTAAAAATAGCACACAATGCAAAGCTACTTTGGAGCTGGAGATAATGAAGACGCCCATTTAAAAAAAAAAATGAATGAACTACAGTGGAACAGGAGTGTCACCATACACGTTGAGGAATGCTAAAAGTGGAGACATGCCTATTGACAGGAAGAAATGTGCTGAAAGAAGAAATAGTTTTAGATAAACAAACTTGAAATTATAAAATCCGGGGCTGCCCCCGGCAGTTAAATGATACAGGAATGTTTTTGAAACTTATCAAACTTGTAAACTATATGATTGTTGGAGATAAAAAATGGAAATAAAAAAGAATTTACCTAGCCAATTTTTAGCCAAGAGACTTAATTATATGACTTATTATCTTTTGGGAACCCTGCTTTCCGACTAACATAGTGAAAACCGAACTGAAACGGTGTGTGGTAGGAACTGGTCACAATGATGTAACAAAAGAAAAAAAAATTATTAAAAAAGATTAAAATTTCCGAGACAACCCATTCGTAAATACACACATTATTTTTCATATTGATAAATTATGATTGTTATAGACATTGTTGAACATATGAATCAGTATGACCAACTGCCAGGATGAGTATCATGATGGTGTTACACCATGGGAGCTCCGCAAACAAATCCCAATAAAATCGGAATACAAGTATTGTAGAGCAAGAGTAAAGAAGGCGAGTAATATAATAATAGAGCAAGATCTCGAAATTAGCGGGGACTGAATTGCTTATCTTCAATAATTGCCAAATGGCCAACAAATCGCAATTTGGTAGCGAATTATCAGAACTAAGAATGTTAAAAAAGTTGGAAATAGAGGAAGTGTAGAAAACTAAACTAAATCAGAGGACCGGTCAACAATGCTCAAGCAGGATTGAGGCAAAAATCAAGGAACTTGAAATCTAATTTTTAACCTCTAAAACATATTTGAGAAATGCAGAAATTAGTCAAAACAAATGGAGCCAGCAAGTACGAAGTGCATAGACTAAGGGTCGAAGACACTAGGTTTTTCTGAACCTAGGAAAAAGCAAAAGGAGCTAGAGTGTGGGCAAGGTCGAAGTGGATAGACTGAGGGTCGCAGACACTAGGTTGTTCTGAACCTAGAAAAGGCAGTAAACCATGACGGACACGCAGAAAGACTGAAATGAAATGATTATGAAAGTAGTGCCGAAGGCCATCTGTATTATTAATCTCTATAATTATGTCGATGTACTCTTGGCAATAAAACAGCCTTGAATAACCGATTGCGTGTCTTGATTGTAATCAGTCTCTGCATTTCTCAAATATGTTTTAGAAGTTAAAAATTTGATCTCATGATCCTTGAATTTTGCCTCAATCCTGCTTCAGCAATGTTAACCTCTGATTCAGTTTAATTTTCTATATTTATAACTTTTTTTTTTTTTAATTTTCTTTAGTTGCAAGCAAGTTTTCTATGTTTACAGTAATATTTCTTTGTTTTTTTGTGGTTTACATTGCATGATTTTTTTTATGCTTTTTTCATGTTGACTAATGAAACAAAGATTCTTTGTTTCTCAGAATTATTCGATTCATAATTTTAACAAGGTCTATATATCAAAAACCCTTCGATATTATAGTGTTAGCGCATTCTGTTCTTTTGAATCAGAATCTATTTTGGGCATCGATAAGAGTGGGTCAAAGAGGGACGTGTCGACAAGTATCGCGACACCTTGTATTTAAATGCATGATATCAATTGGCTAAACTGTTAGGTTTGTCTTTGACATGTGAAGTCTCTATGAACGATAGAGGCCAAATATATGAGGGGTTTTAATCCTTTTATCGGGAACTGCGTAAAACTTTCAAGAAAATTCTGTTAATAACAATCCATTGTTTAAGGGTTATGTTGATAATCTATATTAAGCCATTGATTCCTTCTCCAAATTACTGAACTCGAGAAATTTAAATATAATGGCTTTAATTTACGTTATCAAAAATAGTAATATTGTAAAAAATGTTCTTGTTTATTTACAGAAAAATCTCGACTGCAAAAGAAATGAAGACCCACAGTTCAGGCAATCAATCCATAAGGAAAGTTTTTTCAAAGCTGACGTTTCTGTCGTTAGTTCAAGCAATTTGTATCGCTGAAAGTTGCCGGCCCACCCCGAATGATGCTGGACAGTTGTCCTGGTCCTTTCCGGAGGTTCGCAGCCCGCGTTACCAGGAACGCCTGGAACTAGCAGGTCGCGCACTGGCCCAGAATGAAAACCTGTCGCATCGATTTCAAACTGTAGCAGCTGAAGGACAATTGGCAAGTCTTCTCCGTGCAATTGAAAGCTTCCTCAGTCTTTCATCAAGACACAACAGTCAGAGTATCCACAACGGTCTCAATAGCAACGATAACGCGATACAGAGAGATGTGGTGTTGAGATCTGCTTTGGCATCCATGGAAGGTGTAGCGGAGAGTGGCGCAGTTTCCAGTAGATGTATCAATGACACTGGTTATCTTCTTGTCAGCATGTTCCAGAGACAAGGCTGGGCTCTCAAGTGTGAGTTTACTGCATTAGGGTTTCATGTATCTTTGGGAAAGAAAGAACTGAACAAGGCTATTAATCATAAATATTATTTAAAAAAAGCGTTACCTCATAACAGTGGACTTTGTTTATTTGTTAGTGTCTTTCTTTTAGTGCTAAAAATTGGTGTTGTAGATAGAGATGTTAGTTTTGAGTAAGCGTTATATGAATTCATAACCTTGAAATCCCCTTATAAAAGGATTATAAAACTGAATTGGAAAGTGCAGAATAAGAATAAATAGCTTTATTTAACATACAATTTTTATCTCTAGATTTTCTGAACACTCATCATCAGGTAGCTTTGCATAAATGAGAAGGTATACAATGCAGTGCTCCTTTACATGTTCTTGGTACATTATATAGCCTTCTCATCAATATTCAAAAGGATTTTTAAATAGATTAGATAAGACACTAGTCTTGATTATGATATGTCACATACTGATTTATTTGAACTTGATCTTGTTTTATAGAATACACCCCAGTTCTTTTCACGGCGTCAGATCCAGTTTTTTATAGCAATGTGTAGATTTAAAATATCTGGATTAAAAGTTTCTACAATGACTTTCTTTATAGAAAATATGTCCAAGTTTTGACTCTATTTAGTCTAAACCCTATATGACTGTTTCGAATATACCTCGATGATTTAAAATATCTGGATTAAGAGTTTCTACAATGACTTTCTTTATAGAAAATATGTCCAAGTTTTGACTCTAATTAGTCTAAACCCTATATGGCTGTTTCGAATATACCTCGATGATAATTCTGGCTGAGAAGCTCAATACTTGAACACACACACATACATACATACAAACAGCACAGGTTTATAAAGTTATACGTTCAGGCTTTCGCTTGTTTTGAGTAAAAGCATAATTGTACAGCTGTGCCTATACTGATTGCATTTTTTAAAATATATTTCCACTTCAGAAGATACATCACTTTTTTCCACAGTTAACACATTAAGTATTATTAGCAAAAAGTGTCGTATGTTGTACAATAAAATGTCAATTGCTCCTCCTTTTCTTGCGTCAATCCAAGTTTTGGATGCAGCTGGCAAACCTGGGCCGGGTCTGAGCGAGTTCCGAGTCAACTTTGTCGGAGACTACGACCTCTGTCAGAGTTTGCTTTCAAATGGGACCGAGACCTTTCGGGGGGATTACGTCACGTGGAAGATTGCAATAGGGGTATGTTTGGAAGTGGTTTTTGTCACCTGTGAATTTCAGTTTAAATGGTTTCAAAACCGCAAATTGCATCACACCAACACTTATTAAGTTTTTTAGATAGCCCTGAAATATAGTCATTTCAAAAAAATAATATTGATAAAAAAAAAAATAAGAATTGTGCATACTCCACAACTTATACTTCAATTGTTTCTGTATTCAGAATGTCTTTATTTTAAACTATAATTACCTTTTGTCCTTTTTTTTCATCAAATGTATTTTTGGCCCCTCGTCTGGGGATATTTCGAAAACTTTTGCACCAACATATAGAAAGATAAATAAACTTTGTGTGATATTTAAAGGATTTTGCGTCTGTCAGTTCAGAATGTAGAACATTGGTCTGACATACAGGATGTTTCGGAGTTTTAAATCCTTTTTTACCAGCCTACAGAAATGCAATATGTCTCCGTAAAGAATCTTCGGAATATTGTGGAGACGCAGAACGAATCAATAGAATAGTTATAGATTGTTTGACTAAAAGTTTAAACATTTTTTCAAAAATATATCCTAACTTTGAATAACTTTTCATGCACCTTATAAAGGCATTGTAATAAAAAAAAAATTAGTAAAAGCATCACAAGGAACATAAATGCTTTATATTCAAAACTGTCTTGAAGTTTTTCGTTACTGGCTATTATCAAGGAAAACGCCCTTTTGAGGAGCAGCTTATAAAAAAATCAGTTCATCTTTCTAGCATCCTGACAAAACTTTTCACTTTTTACACCGGGATACTCATTTAACCAATTTTAGTAAGGTTAGAAAATTGTGTAAAAAACTGTTTTCAAGGCTACACATTGGGCCTAACCCAGACACGATGCGGACTCCGGGGCTGCTAAGCCAAAAACCAAGAGTTTGTATCAATAGTCCACGACGCTCTGCAGTGCCTTGGTGCTTTTGGCAAATTGGTTGAAAATTTGGCTTTCCATGCCCATGACGATAAGATATATTCTAGCATTAAGGTTGAAATTTTGTTTGGCGTCTAAAGATTTGTTAGTTTTATAAACATATATTTTATTTTTAGTTATGTTAGCTAACTCGTACACCAAAATAGCACAAAACGATAATATTATTCAGTACCATAATGTGTTCTTTAGAGAGTGTTTCCTCAGCAGAATGAACGTTAGTTAAAGAAAAACATTTTACTTTTCCTGCGAGAAACAAAAACCTTTAAGATTTTCTCTCTTCAAATAATTTCTTTAGCTGTTGAAAAACAGCCAAAGAACGCTCTTCACTGCTACCGAAAGTATAAAAATGCTTTGTCGTTTGTTGCTTCTATTCTCAGGGACATGGCAGGCAGTAATCCCAATACTAAATCCAGCGTGGGAACTTTTATAATATAGCTATAAATTGCCAACTCTCAAATAGTCCCCCTGTCCCCCCCTTCTGAAAAAAAGTTAGAAACAGGAAGGCATGCACGTAGGATAAGAAAAGAGAAACAGAAAAATAATTAAGGAACGGATAGGTGGAAATGTAAATATATAATTATATTTTAAAAGTTTTTCACATATTCTCAAGACATGCCTGTTTCGAATACGTTTTCTGTATTCTCTTTAGATGAGTGGCTCTGCGTTGGACGGTCCCATTTTAAATGTTTTGATTCTTCAGCTTCGCCTTCAGGCTTTTTAAAGATGTTTATTTCGGTACGGGCATGATGAAAAAATTAATTGTCTTCTTTTGGTTTTCTTGTTATCAGGTATTTTTCTTCCACGCATAGGCTGCATTTGCTTGTTATGGTGTTTATGTGTATGTGGAGAGAGAGTGAATTAATGTGAGTGAGTGAGAGAGAGCGAGAGAGAGAGAGAGAGAGAGAGAGAGAGAGAGAGAGAGAGAGAGAGAGAGAGAGAGAGAGAGAGAGAGAGAGAGAGAGAGAGAGAGAGAGAAATCAAATAAAATCATGCAAATTAAAAAGGAGAGGTAAAGAATACGATTCGGAGCAGATTAATCATCATTTTCTGTGCAGTCTTACAAAATGAGAGATCATCCCATCAGAAAATCAAACACCAGGAACAAATGTAGTCCAATCCAAACCAGTGATCTGCAGCAATCGTTCACTATAGAAACCATAATAATTACATCAAGTCAACAAGCACTTGCCGCCTTTTCCCCTGCAAATTATAGAAATGTTCTTTCCTCAGCCTATTATCGAAGACAACCCTAGGGCGACCCCAATGATCGAGTGGGGTGTGTGTATGCCAGATGGGTGTACAGAGGAAGAAATCACCCTCTTCGCATCTGAAGGCAAGCTATGCTTCTCTGCTAGAAATAGTTGGTGAATAGACATTGTGTATTAATATTTTATCTGGTCAGTTTACAGTCCTCGGTAAAAGCTCTTTTTGATTTAGATCTTGTTGGAAATGTAGCAATTTAAATGGATCCAAAACTGCAATATTTGATTGACTTTTTCAGAAAAAAATATGTTACTTTTTTACTCTTCGTTAAAACGGTTTGAGATGCCCTGATCGTGCAGGTAAAGATCATAGGATTTTGCAGATTTAGTTGTGCTTTTGTTTATGAAAACAAAATATTGCTCATGTAAAAATGAACTACCATGTCTGCGTCTGAAAGTTATAATAAGGAGTCAATTTATTAAAAAGTTCCAACAACAACCACAACAACAACAATAATAATGATAATAATAATAATAATAATAATAATAATAATAATAATAATAATAATAATAATAATAATAATAATAATAATAATAATAATAATAATAATGATTATGTAATGATAATAACAGTAATGTTATCGTTCATTTTACTGTAGCGCTATATTCTCAGTGGTATATATCACGCACCACGGGCATCACGGCACAAGTTAAGGCACGTGCGTCTCTATTTCCATTATGATAAGAGTGAAAATCGAATTGTCTCGTGGCTTTGGTTGAATAAATTCAAAAGATTATGGAAGTTTTTTAAGCAGTTCACATGACGGGGATTAGCTACAGATAATTTCTTCTTTTTTGCCATTTTATCTGCTTTTTCTAGCCGTGCAGAGTTTAGGCCTCAACGGAACCATGAATGTACTTAAAGCCGAGAGTCACACGAAGCATACACACGTGACAGCTGCCACCTTCGCATCTATGTGAGTTACTTGTTCCGGCTTTTTCAACTCCTAAGTTGATTCGGCAGAACAACAACAACAAAAAAAAAAGAATACAAAGAAAAGTAAAAATGAAAAAATGTGCTATGGCTTTGATGTATACTTTTTAAATCAATAATAAAGGGAAAGTCCGGGGAAGTGAACTTCATGTAAATTTTTCATAGAGGCATCAGCGGACTTAAACCTCTGAAGTATCAAAGTTTGCCATTCTGGCACGGAAATCAAGTCGGTGTACACCTCAGGCCCTTTTGATGTGAAATGAAAATGGCCCTCAATGTGAATCAATGACCTTAGCGGACATAAATTGTTCTTCTGTTTTACCGACCAGTTTTTCACCATACTAACTTAATATTTCTTTGTTTTCCATCTCCGTAGTGTGATCCTGTGCGTTTTTGGAATACTCATGTTTGCAGCAACACTTTATGATATTGTCTTCCTGCAATGGCCGCACTGGGAGGAGCTGAGGAAAGCAAGAGAGGAGGAAAGGCTTATGAATTCGGGCATGCCTGGTAGCGATACGGACCTTCCAACATTATTGTCACGTCCTAACCACGATGAGCCGCTCATTCTTAACGAAAATATACAAGGATCCTTCCCTTCCCCTAAAGGTTCGAAAATGCATTGTGCTTAAATATCTTACAGTAAAATATAACCGTCTTCATTAGTGGTATGAAGGGTATGGATTTATGGTGTCATATAAAACTAGAACACAGGATACATGCTGGGTTCTTTCCCTTTCAAGAAAGTTCAGTAGTTGAGATCCAAATTGCATGCATCTTCAGCTAACAAATTTCTTTCATCACAATATCTCTAGTGCCAGAATTCAAACATAATTGTAAGTTTGAATGTCTTCTTATTGTGTGTTTATATTATAAATTATTCTCAAATGTCAAGTATAAGCATCTATTCTTCTAATGCCTGAAAAATAGTTTCTTTTTTCCTATTTGAAATAAAAATTGAATTTTCATAGACTAAAACTTATTACAAAGCTCTTTGTGCCGATCATGCTGAATCAACATCTAAAGATTTGGTCTATCTTTATTTTGATTTACTTTTTTCTTCATGTCATATATCCGTGCTGGAAGAAGCTTCTCTCACCATCAGTCTCTGGGTAAAATTGTTCTTCCGTCGAGCCCCTTTGTGTGATTCTGGTTTCAGCGAGACGTTGATACCCCGAGTATTTTTCTCTGCTAGCTATTTCTCATAATGCATTCACCATTTGTCTCCTGCCAGGCTGAGACTTCTGGATGTATGGATGTATTCCTGTGTGACAGCTTCTATCTACGTATATAAAAATTGATTACTTTACTGATGATCATGCTAATTTTTTTGGCACATCTGGCTATTATTGATATTTGTCTTTAGCGTGCTATTTGAATTGAATTTATTAACACTCCTCATGTTAGACTTCGAGGATAACATCTACTCAGTGATGTGTGGAACAATTTTTTTCAGGAATTCTGATTTTTTGACCGAGATTATTATTCCTTAAAAAATTCAGCATCTTTGTTACTCCCTTTTATTACTTAGAGTTAGAGCCTTCTTTGATTCTAGGTTCGGAAAAGTAGCAGTAATGTTAGAGACACTGATTTGAAGCGAAATGCAACGGTATTTTAATTTGCATATAAATTATTTTTTTTCATTGCTCCTTGAAGAATCGATTTGTCTCAACTCTTTCATAGACTTTCTGTATTGCTTCAAACAGAAGTATAATCTTCATCAAGGTTTCAGACCAATAGTTTTCAATTGTTTGAAATCCGTTTAGTCCCTCTTGGATTTTTATATCAACAAACGGCTTTGAAGGGAAGCCAAGGTTATGAGTAGCCTAAAGGCCAAACATTTCAACATCATACAGAGATATGTATCGGATGAAAATGAAAGAATCAATAAAATATACATTTATGTCGGTCAGCTTTTTCTTCTTCTTTTTTGTTCTTCATGTTTTTATTTTCTATTTTTTTTTTAAACAAAAACCACATCCTTTTGATTAACAAATCTCAATGCAGGAAAGCTCGTGAAAGCGCTGCTGGCGTTTTCAGTCTACACAAATGGATCTAAAGTACTGAACACATCCCAACAGCCAGGCTCCATATCTTGCGTTCACGGCATTAGGTTCTTCAGCATGGCTTGGGTGATTCTTGGACACGTCTTTGCCTTTTGCATAGGATATATCGGTGAGTTTTAAGAATTGCCACTGATAATAAATACAGCGAGTGAATTATACCTTTGAAGATAATATGGGGGACTCGTACTTTTAGCGCCTGGTGAGAAAAAGATGTGCTTGAAAATATTTGGCTATGCTAGATCACTTTTCTTGATAATCTCTTCTATTAACTCACCTTAACAAGAATGCAAAAGACAAAAAACAACATGAAGAGATGAATCTGTTGCAAGGAACCTCCAATTTTTCAAAATGCGAACGCAAAATATAGTCGAAGTACCATTGTTGACCATTTTGAACTGTAAATAGTCAGTTATTTTTACACGGATGAGACTCTTAACATATAATTTTGAGTTGGGCAGGTTATATATATATAGCTCAATATTACACTTACTGCAAAAGTTTGTTCTCTGCATTGATTTGGCCTGATGTATTGTAGGAAGCCTTGATAACCACTCAAAACGCCAGCCAATACATGTGCCGCTATGATCTGCTATTTGTCATCTCCCAACAGTGTCTGGCTTTACATCATAGCCTTAGATGGAAGAAGGTAGCTGATCTTTACATTATTAAACATAAGCTGCGATCAACAAGTGCCCGTTGCAAAAAATACTATACTGCTTTAAATATGTATTTTCACTACATTTTTGCATCTCCAGACAATTTGGTCACACAATTCCCAGCTTTCTTCTCTCATGCGACTTTTGATGCAGTTGCCAACGCCTTATCGTCTGTTGATACATTTTTCACTATGAGGTAAAATAAATTTTGTCTTGTCCTTGTTTTTTTTCTCCTTCGTTCTGTCTGTTACAATCAAATTGGCAACAAATTTAGTGGCAGAAAATGAGCAAATAATCTCACATAATGAATATAGACACGCAGTTTCTTGGAATTTGTTGGATCGAAAGTTTCCTCACCAATTAAGGTTCACTTTGCAAATTTCCTAAGATAATTATATTATAATTACGATTTTTCCAAAGATGCTTAAGGCGTTTTCGCCACTATGACAATGTTTTTTTTTGCTTTCACCAACTGGTAATCTCGACCATAACTGATATTTCTCTTCAATTTCAATTTCGAGTAATTCTGTTACATTGCATAACATTTTGTTAAAGATACTTCTAAATCGTCGTCATAGGGCTATGTAGATACAAGCAAAAATGCCTGAGTGCATTACATTATTTAATTCGCAGAGTCGTAATAGTTAATTCCATTTTTCTTTCATCTTTTTCATTGTAATATATTATAATATTATAATATAGCTTTTATTTCGCAAACTAAAAGCTTATAGTTAATATTTGCCTGTTTTTGCCACATTATAATTATTTGAATGAGACTAAAATTGTGTTTATTTCAGCGGACTTCTAGTAGCTTATGTAAGCGTGACCGAGATGAAACGAAAACGCGGACAACTGAACTGGGGGCTGTTCTACTTCCACCGCTTCTGGAGGTAACTAGTTTTTTGTTGGTTTTTTAAAATGCACTTAAAATCACAGAGGATTACCTCTTTTATCGAAGTAATGAGTAAATGCTCAAAAAGTCGCCATGATACGGATAACTTGCACATTCAGCTAGAAAGCCTTTTCTCTAAAAAGCCTCCATTATTTACGTATTGTGGTAAATTAAGAATATAAGAATCCGTCAGTGGAGCAAGATAAATCATTTATTTTTTAAAGAACTTTTTCATTAACAGCATGGCCCCAATCCTTGTGCTGCAGTGAAATAGAAAAGGCAGTTACATTTTTTGAAGCCCTGTTATCCTTCCTTCGCATCTGAAAAAATAATTTGGAATGCAAAGGTTAAACCTATTTCATACTCCAATCTCAGTTTGCAGATTGTTGCAGTGTGTTGTTTTCCACTCAGTGTGTCGTATATTAAATAGATTCGGTAAATAATTGCTAGATAAATCCTGTGGATAACGTCTTTAGATCTATTGACAGTTTTAAGCTAAGATAAAATGTATATAACAAGTAATGATAAATAATAGTAATAGTAGTCTTGTTTTTTGTTTTTTTTTAATAACGTGAATATGTTTTCCATGACTCCTCATTTTTTAAAATAAATTCACAGTAGTTTTTGCGGATTAACAAGTTTCCTTTGCACATGAAGAGTAGCTTTTACAAAAGTAGATGTAGTTGTTGTCTCTCGGTAAGAGACATTAAGTATTTGGGCCTAGGCCTAGCTCGACATGTCTTGAATTTACTTGCTTTTTTTTTGCAACCTGGTAAGCATTAGCATTTGCTTGTGTTATAGTGCTGATACTTATACGGCTGAATAGATTTAAATTAGTATGTGATTATTATAAAGAAAAAAATATTTTTTAAAATAATTTTATAATACATCTTTATTTGCTATACAGTTATATAACGGTTAATAGTATGAAAAAAAAAATCAAAATAATATAAAATTAAATAGACTGCTATCCAAGCTGCTTCTTTTCGGATTTTTATCAATTAAACTTTTAAAAAACCTATCAACTTTGAGCATTTGAAAGATTATGATTGTGCCGGTGAGTAAGACTATGGTTATGACGAGGGAAATGAGCAGGATCATTTTGATGATAATGGTCACGCTAAGAATGGTGGTGATAGTAATATTGGTATACAAACACTCAATAGAGACATAAATAGAATGAAATTTAAAAAATACCGCCACTGGGAAAATTAAACGAAAAAAATTGCGTGTTTTAAAAATGAAAACAAACGTAATCAACACATGTATGCAAACAAGGAAGTTGAAACTAAATGTAATTAGAAAAGATTTTTGAGAGCATCAGACATTTTCTTTTAGAAAATGTAAAATAATATAAAACTAGGACTTGAGCTTAAGGACAAAAGACTCAGTAAAAACAAGTTTAAATAACATGAAAAATTTTTCGCCTTTTGTTTTAACTTCTTCAGAACAGAATTAAAGACAAAACGAGTGACAAAAATTATTCATAGAGGGAAGGAGGAATGGACGAGAAATTAGATGTATAAGGTCTCTTTTGAATCCACAAGGGCAAAATAAAATTTTACCTACATTTATATGTGAAATCTTCCTAGCGTCCATTTTAAAGTACTCACAATGTATTGTAAAAAGTGAAATAACCAGAAAACGCAAATATTACAGTAAAATATCTTTATACTTCACTTTATTTTCTTACAGATCTCTCTTTCTCTATATCTTTCTGTCTGTCTGTCTGTCTGTTTCTCTCTCTCTCTGTCTCTGTCTCTGTCTGTCTCTCTCTCTCTCTCTCTCTCTCTCTCTCTCTCTCTCTCTCTCTCTCTCTCTCTCTCTCTCAATTTTAGCTACCGTTCTCGATGATCTATTTTCAGTCTTTTTCAAATCCTTCTCTCTCTCTCTCTCTCTGTCTCTTAATTTTAGCTACCGTTCTCGATGATCTATTTTCTGTCTTTTTTAAATCCTTCTCTCTCTCTCTCTCTCTCTCTCTCTCTCTCTCTCTCTCTCTCTCTCTCTCTCAGTCTCGTCTTTTTGTCCCTCTCTTTCGCTTTTTTAGAAAAAGACCTTGTTGTTTCCAAGGATAACCTATTTCGGACTGATGTAAAAGACATACAAATTAGGTTTTTATCTCATTGATGAGACTTTGAATATTTTAAGATTTCACTAGTTCACCCAGCTAGGACGAATGAAAAAGCATGACTGTATTCCTCATTGCAATGTAATTTATATATAACTTGATAGGCAAGTATATGCTGACTACTGGAATTAAGTAATAATTGCAGAGAGAAGCTTGGATAAATTGAGTCTGTAAACAAAAGCCGAGAACAATATTTTTTATCAAGTTCTAGGTGAATCGAAGGATATTATCCCACTAACCACTCGATAACTAGCACAGCACTAATTTTCTGTCATGAATTTATTTTCGAACAGACTGACCCCACCTTATATGCTTGCAATTGTACTGGTACTTGGTCTACAGCAGTACTGTGGCCAGGGACCTCTGTGGGAATCTCTTCAACCCAGTGATAAGGTCTACTGTGAGAAATACTGGTGGACAAACCTCCTCTACGTCAACAATCTGGTGCATTTAGATGAGCCGGTTAGTAAAGAGAACGAAGCCTCTTACAAAATAAAGTTTAGCTTAGCATTTTTTATCCATTTTCAAAAGGTTGGAAGAACATCTATGTGTTCCAGTTTAATATTTGACAACGTAGCTTATCAAGAGATAATTTAGAATTTCAAGAATGTCATAATGCAGATGAAAAACATCTTCGATTCCCTATCTAAAAAATGACATCTGCTTACTGATGCTATTATTAGGCAACATTCCTTATAACCTTAAGATACCCATCTTTATATGAATTAAATACGTTTGTCAACTTTTTCAATGTTCTAAGTTTGAGATGAATTCCATAAAATCCTGCATCTCGTTGTTAATTGTTTCTCCTGCAAGTTTCGGTATACAACTTAAGTTCATCACGTTTTCAAGCACTAAATTATCTTACGTCATAAATTTTCATTTGCCTATCTCTCTTCACTTCCTTTTCCTTTCCTTTTTCTTTCAATCTTTTCTTGATTACTGTTTCTCTGATTTTCCTACTTTTGTCTTTCTTTCTCACTTTGTCTCACTTTATTTTTCTCTCCTTCCTTTTTCTCTTTCAATTTGACTGTCTGTCTGTGTTTTAAACTTGGAGTTCTCAATTAACTTTAAATTTTTATCTCTCTTCCTCTATCTGCCTCGCTCTCCACCAATCAATCAGTCTAAATATTTAAACTTCTGGTAATTTATCCAATTCTCTGTTTTAATTTTTTAATTACTAAGTTTATAAGAACGAAAAAGGAAACAAAGAATTTGTGCATTGGCAAAGTCAAAGTTTTATATACAATCTGAAAAAGTAATGCCCTTAGCGCTTTCTTTAACGTTGAGGGTATTTCATTTTGCTTGTCTTTAGTGTTTTCCCCATACATGGTATTTGGCCAATGATATGCAGTTCTATGTGATATCTCCACTGATGATCATTCCTTTCTATTTGTGAGTATTTGCAATCGTGTGATTACTCAGTATATTAAATTGTCATGTATAATTGCAGTTATAGTTTAGACATGGATATTATTTTTTTCTGAATTTCATCGAAAAACTCACTAATGTTTTTCTTGCAATCGCCTTAGGAAATTTTAAAAAGTATTCGTAAGAATTTATTTACAATTACCTTAAGAAATTTTAGAAATTAGTATTGAAATAAAATTTCGCCCGATAGGACTTTTGAACTTATCAAAATTTTTTATGTATGCTGCTTTTAAAAAATATTTGTTTGTTACCGATACATTTTACAAGAATTTAATAAGAATATATCATTTGTTTTATGAGATACCAATCCAGTTAAAAGTGCTTTAACTCACTCATTATCATGTGGGCTGCCCTGAATTCTTGCGAGGCAGTATTACCGAAGCAGAGAGAGGGAATTCGCATTGTGCACTTTTCTTTGTACTTTGGTAAACTAATTTAAAGAGACCTTAAGTTCTTACAGAATTAGTTGATCCGATAGTTCTATAAGCTCATTATTTTTACACCATACTTGTGGCCTGATAGAAATGGATTTAACCTTAAGATGTAGTAATAATTGAAACATATTTCAAACAAAGTTTACTTTTTCAATCGAATGAAATGATGACATTTAGTTTGTTTCTCTCAACCAGTAACTCATTTCTGGGGCTGTGCTCCTGCGCCATCTTCTTTGCGACCCACGTGATCACTACCGGCGTGCTATCAGCACAACACAACTGGAGCGCATCACTCATTGCGGCGGTTAATGGAGACAACTTGTAAGTTTATCATAATTAAAGTTGGGTGCAAAATCGACGTGCACAGAGATAACTACTGCCAAAAAACAGGTCGTGGAGAGATAATTATGTTAACATAATTAATTTACAATTTGGAGGGATTAGTTTTGTGTGCAGCAGCTGAATGTATGCAGTTATTATCATTCAGCTAGGCAACGATCAGAGCGTTAGAATTAATTAAAAAAAACCGCAGTGACAATTAGTACATTTTTATCAGAAGCCTGATGTTCAGACATTGCATGTTCTTTCATCAGGAGCTTGGAAAAAAACCGACTCTAGTAAAGGACTACCCCTACCCCTACTTTTCCCCTTTTTTTTTTAAATTTATACTCCACATGCGATAGGAATAATAAAAAAAATAGCCAGGTTCAGTCTACAAAACCTATCACAAATAGATTGTAAATTGTTTAGATTGCTTACTTTTATTTCCCTCTATAGACATATGTCATTTACAAATTCAACAATAAACAAGGTAAAAATCATGCTATGACTTTATTCAATTGGTTGAATTACAATCTTAACATCGGAGAGTTATTGTATAGATGATTATATTTTAGCAGCTATTCAAGTTTGAGAAATTATTTGATTTTGAAATTGAAATGTTTTGAAGCTGTTGAATGTCCCTCGATAAAATAGTTGTTTTTTTCTATTTGAACTCGTTCATACATAAAGAAGTCACGTTTAGTGCTTAGCAGTTTGTAATGTGATACATGCAGAGGCATGTTAATAAAAGGAATGAAAAAATAAGTTTCACAAAACAATCAATTTTTTACGAAAATTATGTTTTGTACACTGCAATAAAAATTTGTGCAGTTGTAAAAACGACCCTAACATAAGTTTTTTTTTATACTCTATATCGATGCGTTTTTTATCTCTACTGACCCAGCACTAAGGAAAAATTTTAATGCACTTTTTTTCTTTAAGTGTATAAATTTAATAGCCTTCCTTTGCTTCATTTGTACACATTGCAAAAAAAAATGCTATGGCATAATGATAAATGTTTTTCTCTTTAGAATTGCTGGTGTCTAAATATTATTGCTTGTTTTTCTTTCCAGTCATAGTTATTTCTCGGACTACTATACAACACCCTGGTGCCGCATTGGTCCTTACATTGTGGGGATTGTGACTGGCTACCTGTTGGCCACTAAGAAGAATAACATCAAACTGAACTGGGTGAATGGAAATACATTTCCTTTGTGCAGACATAAGAAAAATTGAATGCCTGACGCTATTTAATGCCAAAATTGCATAGCTAGAGGTATTTTAAGATTTTGAATTTAAATTCCAAGTTATTTAGAGATATGATCTATAGGAGCATTGAGCTAGCACGTGATATCAGGACATTAAGTGTCAAAAATAAAAATTATAATCACAACCATGTAGTATTCCAAACAATTTGTATCGTCCTTCCAGTCATCTATGGGCTTTAGAACTTGGATTTGAAAAAGTGTTAAGAGCTGGTTCTATATTTTCCTTTTTTCTTTAAATAAGCAATATTTATATCTGTCCGCAGCCCATAGCAACTGTTGGTTGGATATGTGCCATTGCTGTTGCTTTATCAGTTGTATATGGATTACGTGGAGACATCAGTGGGGATCATCCAAGCTCTGTGCTAACCGCAGCTCTTTACAATGCTCTCGCCAGATCTGCATGGGGTATATGTGTCGCTTGGGTGATAGTCGCCTGTGTAACTGGTTGGGGAGGTAGGGCTTCATTATATTTTGCCTGTACTGGTAGACGTTCAGATAATGTAGTTATGGAATGTGTCTCTTTAAAGCTAATAATTCAAAGAGTTTTGTTTACAGCGTTTATAAAAAAAACTGTGAGCTACATGAGCGCACCTTTATCAAGACACGAGTCACAAACTAACAGTTTTTAATGTTATGAACAAGCAAACACATTTTGTTTAAATTACTTTTTTTCAAATGTGAAGCTGTAAGTTTTC
Organism: Elysia crispata; assembly: GCA_033675545.1. Classification (NCBI taxonomy): domain Eukaryota; kingdom Metazoa; phylum Mollusca; class Gastropoda; family Plakobranchidae; genus Elysia; species Elysia crispata. Next base: position 2,124,540 of record JAWDGP010006980.1, read on the forward strand.
AAAATTTGTAGTTAATGAAATATAAACCTAAAGCAAAGTTGTAATGTGTTATTGCTTCGGACTTTTCTAAAATGCCCTAAGAATGAAGCCTTGCAACATGCACAGTCCTTTATTGTCAATAATTTTTTCACTCAGCTTGAAATCTGATTACATTTTTAAAAAAATCAAGTAGCAGTCAGTATACGTCAAATTTTAAATGGACATTTCAATAACTGAAGATTGATGTTAGGCAATAAATAAAATTTTTCATACAGTGATTAAACACAAAAGGATTCACAATTTATCATTGTTTGAGAGGTGGCATCTTCGCAAATCTTCACTAGTTCAGGTCTTTGGACTTAAACACTAGTCACAAAATGTCATGAGTTTCATCCACCAGTGAAGAATATGCAATGAATGGAAATAACTTCATTGCAGAAAGATTGCAGTTTTATGGATTTGAGCTATTTCAATGTTATTTTTAAGTTGCCAAAATGGAAGGCATGGAAAAAGGGACAAAAAGATCTTAAAGCATTTCTTGTTCACTGAACGATCTCTCTTTGTATCCTCAGGTTTTGTCAACACTTTCCTGTCATGGTCGCCCTTCGTGGTCCTGAGCAAGTTGACCTACATGGCCTACCTGGTTCATATATATCTAATAAACATTTACTACGGGAATCAGCAGACCTTAGTTCACATGACAAGCTTCAATTTTGTAAGTATTTTTTTGTTGACGATCTTTGTGTATGTGTAGATTCATAGCAGTTCCATCCTTTTAAATTATGTGAGAGGAACGGTTTTCATATTTTACGTGAAAGGAACGAAAATTGTATGTTTCACTATGGCGAAACGTTTGCAATTTGAAATGCTGTTGTTTTGCGGAATATTTTAGCCTTATTAAAGGTGGAGATTGTTTAAATATTGTTTTATTAACCTGTGCCATTGGTGTCAATAGCTGTAAGTAATGTAAAAGCTAAAAAATAATGCGGCCGCGACTGGTGAAGAGACAGCGATCTGTTCGTAGTTACTTTCATCTTTTCAAAACAGCTCTCATATTGAACTTAGTCGTGCTGGGATACTATTTGAAAGTCGTTTCCTAGGATACTGCCTCGCTGGTTATTGAGACAAAGACCGCTGATCCGGACAACCTTCGCTTATGTTTATTTCAAATCCAACAAATTGTTATATCCTTACTGCGTTTAGACTAGCATCACATTTGACCCTGGTTGTTTTGACAATCATCTTTTGCTTGAGAACACACCACACCCCAATCAATAGCTACCTAACAAGATTTAATCCAGAAAGAGAACTAACTTGAGTGCTCTGCCCTCACTCATATGAAACAATCATCTTCTTTTTAAATGCTCCAATAATTTTGAAGACCGAAGAATCAGTTTGCCCCCAAAAATGAACATCACACTCTGTGCTGATGCAAGCCAACTCAACAAAACTCTAAAATTCTTTGTCATAGCATTCGATCAAAGGTTCCAGGCTTAGATGGCTGCTGGATCGGAAAAGTCAAAGTAAAATAAAGTAAGTTCTTATATTACTTGGTAGTTCATTTGCAGACTCTTCAATTGTAAGTTGAATGATGGCATGCCGCAGATGGGTCAAGACTCAAAGATATTTGTAAGATCCTGGGCGAGCACTGCTCATATTTGAGTATTCCCCGGTATTCTAAGATTTATTTTCTAGCAGTTGCTGTGAAAATAATTAAATCCTGCCGTGATTTGTCATAAGGGAAAAGGGTGCTCTTAACGCTTTTGTTTTGGTTTTCTACTGTCGTAGTGAGGACTTTGAACATCTGTAATATGAAGTGCTGCTAGCTATGAACTTGAATTTCAAATTAGAGACGATTTTTTATCAATTTTAATGGAGATTTTGTACGTAGTTGGAAACTTTTAAAGCAAAACTATTTGCTTTATCTATATTATCTTTCTAAGATATGTCTGGTGTAACTGTATCTAAAAATGGGCTTCTGGCTCCCATAGGTAAAAGATAACTTTGAACATGTCGATAAGATATGAAACCAGACTTTTTAAATTGAAAATAATGTGACTCAATTGCATGTCATCGCATTATTGAAATGTATAATGGAACATTCTCAGTAATATTATCTACAAAATGTATCGGTGATTTATTCCTTTATATTTTAGATGTATTGACGAATAAAGAATAATGATATTAAAAGGTTAATATTTATAGCTATTTTATTTTACTTCCCTTAAACTGATCTTTAAAGGTATTGTGGTTCGTAACAAAAATACTAATACACCAAGGTAGCTTTACTTAATTTCAGATATCTATTTAGATTTCTCTTGAAACAGAAGTTACACCGCTTTTACCATGCGAAAGCAATTTCTCCGTACAACTAGGAAAAAAATTCCACCTTACATCGCCCAGCGCGGTTTAAACAAAGTAAAATCTGAACATATTGTTTACACTGTATACTGAAAAAAATATGCAGTAACTTAAGAAAATAGTAATAGGAGAATACCAAGCTCTAAGTTGATTATTTAGTGTAAGGATCATTATTTACTAGTTTTTGCTCAAGAAAACCCACTGCGCATTGGTCACAACGCGCTCCACTACAAACGTCTTTGCTAGATTATCTTTATTATGTTCGCCTGCTAAAACACACTGTTATCGCTTTGCCACCTGAAAATAAAAAGCTATTAAATTCTAATTATACCTTACAACAAAAAGATCGTATTTTTTAATCAGCCCAACAGTGTATGTTATGACCAATTCCTATATACGGCATTAAATGGCGAAACGTTTAAAAGTATGACTTGTGACCGTCTATTTTTTAGCCGCGGCAGGAAAGAATTGGAAAGTAAAATCACAAAGCAGCCCATCCTGATAATTGTTGCTTAAAACTCCTAAGATTTAACATATTTCCAAGATTCCCACATCAACATCTTGTGATCCTTATTTTCACTGACTGGTTATTTCTAACTTCCTATCAACACAGACCATTGAAGCTATCATTACTCTTCCTATTTGATCTCTTTAAACTTGCGGCATTAGCCTGCATAGATCTCTATCATACCTTTCCATGTATTATACCAATACTTTCACAGGCAATGATCTACGTGAGTATCATGGTCATGACTTATGGAGTCTCATTCGTCCTGATGTTGGCGTTAGAGTCACCTATGATTGGTCTGGAAAAGGTGTTTCTACCGCAGCGTTAAAATGATTGGACTCACTAACGCTGAACATGTTCAACACATCTAATTTGATAGAAAAAATTGACCGTTGGAACTGATTATTTCTTTAATGAATCTTTAGATGTGTTCTTCATTTTTTTTTTATCATGCCGACCTTGGCATTTGCCCACATAGTTGTGAGTCACAATCATTGATTCAATTTCAGGCCACATATCAATATTTTAAGTTATTTGGATCTGTACAGCAATGTTTGCTGGATATTTTTTTTTCTTGTGTTTTCAAACGAAAAAATGCTCTCCGATTTTTTTAAATTGGGCGTAATGTTTTAATGCATTCAATATTTTATTATTGTAATTCAACACAATATACACACTGTAGGCATTGAGTGATGAAAGTGACTCACAACTAAAGTGGGCAACTATGTGGGCAAAAGCCAAGGTCTAAAAAATATTAGGATTTTGTGTAAACGCTTACTATCGTGATATAAAATTATTAATATTTAACTCAGTATCGTACTAGTGAGATGCATTCCCAACGAAGTATATTTTTATCGCACGTTTAAGTTCACGTTTTAGATAAAAAGCTGCAACTCTGAGCATAAAGAAAACTTTTATATTTGTACGTGTTGCCTGATGAGCAATCAGCAATCAAATCATCATTTTCATGGTATGCCTTTATTCAATTTTTTCGTTGATATATGAGGAGACTTTTAGATTTTTGCTCAAGGATTATCGCCTAAAGACCATTTAATATTAAGAGTAACAAAAATGTCAATATCTACCTCTGATGAAGACTACCAATTATTACATTTAGCTAATTGAAACCAATCGATGTTACAGCATTTCATGTCATCATGCCTTGACCGGCTTGTTGGCTCCTTACTCATCAGGGTAATAGCTTCAAATTATTGAGCTTTCAGGATATATTTTCGTCACCGTGTCACCAGCTGAAGGTCTAAAATCATCAGAGAGCCTCGATCTCTTTTCCTCTCACCGCAGCTAATGGGTTGTGCGGGAAATTATCAACCGATTGATAATTTTAGAACAGCTATTCGACAAGTGCTCAAAGACATTAAGAGTGGTTTACCAAAATTCCGTCATGAACAACTCCGACATTTTTGTCACATAGTTCAACGTTAAAGAGGAAGAGGTGTGGAGAATGGCGCGTCACATAGATCTTATCGTTTAGGCAAGATCTCTCACTGAATATTGTTTGATCGCCATTTTCAAGACACATAGTATTGCATCTGGTCTAATCCCAGGACTTGACTCTGCTCTATTTTATCTAAAGAAAAACTGTCTGATTATATCTAGAACAAGATGCACGGTGCAGTTAAATAGATTGTGCTTTTTTTTATTCACTAAACGGTATTTGAAAGTTCCCCCCAAAAGTTCTCGTTTGAAAAAATAGTATATTTTAGAGATAGAGCAATTTTATTTTTAGTCATCAATGCTGACTTTTCTGTTCCTGACCTACGGGTATTTTGAACCAAAACCTCTGAGACCGAGGTCATGATTTTCAGAGGAACAATCTTTAAAAACAGGACGTTACTAATATATATATAAACGAAAATAGAATAGTTGCTAGATATAGAAATCTTTATAACTTTAATGGTAACCTTATGGTTTCATGACGGAGAGGAATGGGGGCGCACAGAACTAATATGTCTTAACATCGTTGCTTCATTTATGGCGGGCTGTCTCCCAGTATGAGCTTAAACAGTCAACTTATCACCTTTACTCCTCTATAGAGAATGCAATGTCACAAAGATTCATGTCAATTTGTTGGTAGTCGTGTGTTCCGCCCAACAAAAAGAATCATTTCTAATTTCTAAGCAGAACTAGATAACTTTATTGCAAAAAGTTTTTTTTCATGTGCACGTTTTATGTTTCCTTTTTATTGCTTCAAATTTTACACAAATGTGCATTTAAACAGATGTTATTGATTGAAACGCTAACAAAATCTTTAAGTTGAGCTCATGAATTCCAGATAGGTAGCTCAACTCTTTGTGAAATCACATTCCCTATAGCCATAAAGATTAATAAAGATAAAGAAGGTAAAGAATAATTGCTATGTGATAGCAAATAGTTGTGTACTAGCTATACTCAGCTATATTTTGTCTAGCTTTCTGTAGTCACAAATGGATATGTTTGGAAAACTTTTATTTGAAAATTACTCAAAACATGACAAACTCATTGAATTTTTTTCGGTGCTTTAAGAGGAATGGTCTTTTAAAACAAAATTTTAAAAATTTTGTGTAAACAGTAAATAGAACATCCAGACTTCAGGTCTTTACTTTTTACTGTCATTTCTCGAATGGGCCGGTGATCTCACAAAATGCGTGAGAATTGCTTCTTTTTTTAAACCAATAAATTAAAAATGTCACCTACATTCGCACTGTTTCTTGATAATTTCATGTTATGTTATTCTTTTACCGCTGTTGTGTTTAATTAAGTTAATATTTGTAATAATTGATTTGCTAGATATGTTTTTCGCTTGCAAATACGGATTGTACTTTGTTTGTATTTATTAGTTGGTATTTATATAAGAAACATTTTGGTAAAAAAATTTTTTCATAATGAAAGCTAGTACTATGGAAGACGTTCAATAAATAATTATACTCTTTCTTTTTTTAAACTATTCCTTTTAAAATATACAGTGTGTTTCAATAAGATCGAATCCGCCATAGGTGGGTCAAAAATCTATTTTTTTTAATTTTTGGTTTCTTATTTTTTCTGTTCTATTAATTGAGTAATTAATTGACCTATTTATTTATTTATTTGTTTGTTTATTTTGTTTATTTATTTATTTTTTTTTATGTTTTATTTATTTATTTTTTTAGGTTGAGGGGGGGGGGGGAAGGGGTCCTATTCTTGCGGTCCAGTTAAATTATACGAATATACGCGAAAGAAAGGTCACTGCAAACTACTAGTCGAATAATTTATCCGTTATTTCTATTAGGAAACTATTATCGAAAGAATTTGAACAAAAATCATATGTTTGTTAAAGTGTAAGTATATTATTTTTTTCGTAGGTTGTGTCACCTCTGCAAAAAAGTAACAGAACCAAACATGCATTAAATTTTGATCTCGTTTCATTTTGTAGGTTGATCACACACTTATAACCCAATTGGTGAAAGAAGTCTAAAACACACTAAATCCTTGAAACCTGTCATAAGTCATGGATGTTCTGAAATTTCGGTTTGGCCGTGAAACTATCTAGAAAATTTGACAGAACAGAATGAAGTAAGGGATAAATGTTGAAAAAGGTCAAGAGAAGACTAGAATTTGATAAATAAATGGTTGGGAAGAAATTAGAATGTTTTATTTACCTGTTACGGATCAATTAGATGATTGATTTTTATTGTGTGCCTCTTAGTCTTGACGTTGTAAAGAGTTATAGATTAAATAACCTGTAAGAAAATAACCAGTTACCATAACGGTAGGTTCATACTTACCATTCTCCAATAATTTTGTACTTATCCAATCTGTTTTTAGATCCTTTAAAACCCTTATCAGAAAGCTGTGAATGTTTACATAAAGTGCATAAAAGTGCATGATAATGAATGTTTAAAAAAATCTGGTGATAGATTTGGATTTTACAAAATTATAATATTACTAGTTGGTTACCCGTTCGATGAACGGAGTGTCAGACAGAGAGAGAGAGAGAGAGAGAGAGAGAGAGAGAGAGAGAGAGAGAGAGAGAGAGAGAGAGAGAGAGAGAGAGAGAGAGAGAGAGAGAGAGAGAGAGAGACAGAGAGAGAGACAGAGAGACAGAGAGAGACAGAGAGACAGAGAGAGACAGAGAGAGAGGCAGACAGACAGACAGACGCCAGATAGACAGAGACAGAGAGTGTTCCAGGTAAAATGATATTATACTGTTTGTGACATTGATGGACAGACTGATAGTTTTAGTAGTTTTCAAACGCAAGCAGTTGATTTCCTTGAAATATGTCTTTATGGCAATCACTTTTCACATCATCAATTTCATCTACAGTGCTGTTAACATCGTCTTTCACACGCTCGGGAGGTGTAAGCCACCAAGGAAGTTACTGATTGTAACATTCAGCTCCTGGCAGCAGTCATCTTAATGAGTTTTCAGGCTAAAATTATTACTAAAAAGGAAAAAAAAAGCCTTACACGCAAAGATGCTTGGAAAAGGTCTAACCTGTCGCTGCAAAGTGCTTGTCGATCCGATCATATTAAGGAAGTTTCTCGCAACGTTTGCTTTAGCTTCCCTTTTAAAATCTGGGTTAAATCAAGGTATTTTTCCGTTTACAATTTTTCTCTTTGTTGGTATGTGTATATTTTATTTTATCGCTGAAGTGTAACGACGACGACACACTTAAGAGAAACGGATTCGACTACCGCTACACTGTTTATATATATATATATATATATATATATATATATACTCATGGAGAGAGAGAGAGAGAGAGAGAGAGAGAGAGAGAGAGAGAGAGAGAGAGAGAGAGAGAGAGAGAGAGAGAGAGCCCATAGGGTTGCCACGATTTGCAATAGCATATTTCCAGAATACACTACAGGAAAAAAGAGGAATACGTTGAAGAGTTAATCAAGGAATAAGATTGAAATATGATATTGGTAACTGAACAGGATTTGGGTGACTATTTAAAGTCAGAGGAATGAAAAGAATATTATTATTGGTTTATGTGGTGTGTGTGCCCCAAAATTATTCTATTCAGGACTGAACGATTAAAAGAAAGACATTTGAATAAAATGAGGACAGAGTTCCATACTCGAGGTGTCCAGAAATATTTTATAGAACGGCAGATTCATGTGTTAGAGGTTTCAAATAAATAATAGAAAATCGCAGAGGTTTGACCCTAAACGAAAGGATAGTCTCTAACACAATAATAGGTTTAAAATTATAGAAGCATAAGGGAAGCTCATTTAAACGGGCCTCACAATACATTAAACATTGTATATTTTATGCTTTTTAAGAATTCGATATTGAAAATATGTTGTAAAATGTCTGCTTCTTGTTTAAATTCGCTTTGTTTGCAATATTGATAATTAAATGGGATGTTTGAGCAAAGAAAGGAGCAAGGCGTGAATCGGATGAATTGAATAAAACCAAAGTAAACTTATTTGCTGAAAATTCACTGTTCCAAAGATTTTCGAAAAGAATTGGTTAAGTCATGCATCAAGCTTTCCCACTAATAGTTTGACATATCATATGGTCTCCAGGTTCAGAAGGTTAAGAAAAAAGAACAAAGAAACAAAAGTTCAAAAGCAATAAACAGCAGCACGTATTCTTGTACCTGGCATAATTACGTTAAAATCAAATATCCACTAATGAGGAAAAAAAAGGTTTGTTTGATATCGGCCATTTTATTTAAATCGCTTTTATTATGACTTTTGATAAGAAAAGAAAGATAATCCATCATTTTTTAAACTTACAAAAATGCCGTTTGATAAGACAACAGATACTGCTAAATTTTAGTGTCTACATGTTTGGAAAATAAATTAAAACATTTCTTTGACACACACACACACACACACATATATATATATATATATATATATATATATATATATGTATGTTAACTATCGGCCATTTTATTTATATCGCTTTTATTATGACTTTTTGTATGGAAAGAAAGATAATCCATCATTTTTTAAACTGACAACAATGCCGTTTGATAAGACAGCAGTTACTGATAAATTTTAGTATCTGTATGTCTGGAAAATAAATTCAAACATTTCTTCGACACACATATATATATATATATATATATATATATATATTGTTTAGAAATTAGTTGGAACAATAATGAGAGTGCTCATATGTGGGAACTTTCATAGTTATTGACGATTTTACGTTAAAGTCTCTCTCTCTATATATATATTCAATACCTTTAAGTTCTAATTTAATCCCAATGTCGTTGATGAGAAAGCTTGATAGAGAAACAGTTTCAAACTAGTGTATTAACAGCATTATGACTTGTTTAATATAATATTTCTTATTAAGAAGGCCTCACTGTCGTTTATCATATGATAAGTTATGTCTAGTTTGACATGTCTTCAACCTCTTTTTCTTCTCAATATAGTTCATAGCTCCTTTTAAAAAATGGATGTCTGATGTATCCCACACCCTATATGTTGTTTTATATAGTGATAATTATTATGATAACGACGATGATAATAACCGTGTGGATGTCAGATTATTTTTTACCTTAACTTAAGAATACATATTTCAAACTTATCACTTCCCCATTGGGAAAAAAAAGCTGACATATGATATATTCAAAGTAAAGTTAAAACTATAGATTAGAGTAATCTTCATCACAGGGTGAATAGAAGCAACAGTTGTCAGGCAGATCAACAAATGATTTAGGAATCAACAGTCAATTGCTAGGTATAGGTACTCCGCGACCCAAAAGATTACTAAGTCATGAGTAAACCTAAAACTAATATGTGGCAGATCCCTAAAAACAGATCTTAGGAAAACCTAAATATGATTGTGGTGTTGCTGAAGAAGGCTTTTGTTAATTAAGAAAAGGTAGGAAAATTTTCTTGAAACCTCATATCTAACGGTGAAAATGTAGTTAGTGGTTAAAACATGAAAGTAATTGCCGTATATATTATGTAATTATATTTCTATTAGAAAAATACAGATTATTTCTTGAGTGCTTTTATACTTTAAAATCTCATTCACAAACAACATTGAATTAAAAAAAAAATATCCTATTCCTTAACACCCAAAACATTCATGCATAGAAGAACATGGTTTTACATTTAACCAAACCAAACCAAACATTTTTTAAACTTTTCTTCTGATGTGCTCTCTTAGTTGCTGTTTTGCTTTTTCCAGAGTTTAGTGCAGCAGCACTGAACGCCGTTTCGCCATAGTTTTCAATTCTAGATCTTCTTACATTAAGAGGGTTCATTGCACTCGAACTTCGGTGATGATGAGTACAAGTGGGGAGAGGGCGGTGGATGGGGGCAGCAAGGTTTAACAAAGACATAGCCTCAGTGCAAACCACTAAGGCGTTTATAACAGAAAATCAGTCCATTATTTAATTTGTCGGTTTACTAATAATCAGTGTAGATGTTTAAAGAGACTAATTACATGGTACCGCTTTCTTTTTCCCAGTTACCAGCTGCACTATTTTTGCACCTTTGTAACCTCTCCAGACTTCCCTTATTTAAGATATACATCTAAAAGAACACATGTTATAAGTTCTGGTTACATAAGATTGAACAAAATAAGGTAATTATGATTTCCTCTGAAAAGTGATGTAATAAACGTATAACTTGTGAACATTGCACAGAAGTATTTTATTTGGTGAATTTTGTAAAGACTCCTCTTATTTTACTGTTGCCCCGATCTCTTCCTAGTTCATGACTGTAATGAGAATAATCCAGAATATTATTTAAAAAAACCAAGAGCAAAATGATTGGTAGAATAAAGAAACACTGCGAGCTTTTAGAAGCCATCTTTGGCTAGAGGAAAGAAATTTGAAAGTCGCTTGGACGTTTTTATGTGTGCGAAAGAGCCAAAATTTAATATACTTTTCTCCATACAAAAAAAATATTGCTGAGATATTTCAAATATATGGGCTACTATCATATAACAGTTGCCGACCGTGATATCAGTATTATATAACTTAATTTTTTGCTCCACTCAATAGCTTTGGGAATATGCAAGGTGATAATGAACTTCTGTGTAAGTTCACTTTAAAGCGTTGGGAGCTCAATTAAAATCGATTAAAATTTAATACTGTACGACATATCTAACTACATTTACAATGTTGGATCACGTGTACACTCATGGATTTTTCATTTCTTGATCCTCCTCTTTCTCCCTATTTCTATCTGTCTGTCTGTCTGCTTGTATGCCTCTCTGTTGTTTTTTTGTTGTAATCTCCGTGTCTCTGTCATTGTTTCTCACTTTATCTTCTTGACTGGCAACCAATATCTCTCTCTCTCTCTCTCTCTCTCTCTCTCTCTCTCTCTCTCTCTCTCTCTCTCTCTCTCTTTCTCTCTCTTTGTACATCTCGTGTGTTGTAAATTTGGCTTCCTCTCTGGCTTTCTCCCCGTATCTCTTCACTCCTGCTAATTTCTATATTTCTGTATATCTGCATAATTATGCTTTCTTATTTCTCTTTATATATTCATTCATCTTTAACTTTCTGTCTGTCTGTCTGTCTCTCTGTCTCTCTGTCTGTCTGTCTCTCTCTATCTATCTATCTCTCTTTCTGTGTCATGCACGTGTGCCTTTAATGCTCTTGGCCTTTCATTCTTTATTCTTTTATTTGTCTCGCACTATATTTTCTCTCTCTCTCTCTCTCTCTCTCTCTCTCTCTCTCTCTCTCTCTCTCTCTCTCTCTCTCTCTCTCTCTCCCTCTCTACTTCACTCTCTCAGTTTGAATTGTTTCTCTCTCTCTATTATACAGTTTCTAATAATCTTTATTTTTCGCCATCTCTCACTATCTGTCTCTCTCTCTTTATCTCTTTTTCTCTTTGACTGCAACAACAACAACAACAACAGCAACAAGAAAAGTAACAACAAATCCTAGGCAAGCTTTCTACATTGTTAGACTTACTCGTCTCACCCCCCTCCCCTTATCTACTAAACAGCAGGCCATGCATGTTAAGTTCACGAGGGCTAATGAAGTGTTAATGTTCAAGGTCTAGACCAAGGGACTATTTTAGGGGCAAAGGTCGAGTTGAATTAAAAAATTTTATTAACTTCTAGATTAGTCTTGGCGGCACGAGGCTTAGCGCTGCTGCCCATGTGAGGATGGGATGGAACACAACATATGAAAATACTGTGGTATCGTATTATTGTAATCAGTTTATCTCTCACTCTGATATTTCAAGAGGCTTTGCAGTTAGCTCTAGATCTTATTTTGTGTTCCGAATGTAAGTTGTCATAAGTTGAAAAGGTAAGTTATGAAATACTTGCTTTTTGTGGGGTTTTTTTTATCCGTGAAATATTCATAAAGTTAAATATGTTTTTAGATATTGATTAGTCCGAAAAATAAAAAAGTTTTTTCGATAACTATGTATTGTTTTTATCGATGTAATATAAGTTTCAAAAATATTATGCCCCAGTACTGAGTTAAGATTATTTCAGTTCAGTAAACAGCTTTACTCCTGTAATTAGGACCTTAATGATTTATGAGGATTCAAGGTTTGTTTTGTTCTTTTAGTTTTCTGTTCGATTTGATTTTGCAGGGGTTTTTTTTATGTAATTTTTCATTGACTCGAGTTATCGAATGTCTTTGAAACGAATTGTTCAATTCAATTACTTCATATAATATGAAAAAGTCTGGCCACTTAAGCTATCTAACGTTACCGTAAATTAAAGTATCAAAGTTTAAGATGTTCTAAATGATATGAAAATTGCATCACCTGTGACGTTGTTGTATTGTATGAATTCGTTGTAGATTTGAGAGTAAAGGAATGAACCCGATAACCGTCTATTTCATATAAGAGAAATTTAAAAATGTAGTTCAATGGTTAAGCATTCACCCTTCATTCACCCTTTTTTTAAACAGTGTACAAACCTCGCAATTTTATTGCGCTCTCAAAGATAAAATTATGTCTATGATTTGCACAAAAGTTGCGTTTAAGTAAGTAAACAATAAGTCTTGTCGTTTTTATGTCATTTAATAATTCCAGTTGCATAGAATCGTCAGTTCAACCTTGTTTCACACACAGAATAATTTTGTAATTAATCCGTGCTTTGGCATCCCAATGATTTTTCCTGCTGTTTGGACTGCTAATTTTTTTTTATATTCCTATATTTAAAAAAAATGAAAGAATGCAACCCTGTCTTCTTTGCCCATTGTGTGATGTTATTTGCCCCAATTTGAAAAAGTGTGTAACATAATCAGAAAGTTGGAATATTGTCGCCTTTACTTAAACCACTAAACATTCTCCGAAAACTGGCAGTGAAAAAAAAAGACTGCTCTAGGTCTAATGAAAACAGTTGCGTGTCACATAAGCAAAACTGCACACTGCAGTAAGGCGCAGCACTATTGTTTTCGGCGGAATGAAAACTAAATTTTTTTCTAAAACTGTATTACCATTTTGCATCGAGTGAAGCACTTTATTTGCCATTGAAAGTGCCAGTCACAAGGGAACTGCAAACAGTTCTAGTACTGCGTTATTCAGTTGATCTGTTTGTTTATGATATCCTTTGTTTGGATGTTTCTACTTTGTTATTGTTTGAATGAAAGATATAATTATACTCAATCGAAGCCGATTTTTCTATTGAAACGGTCTTATTAGCTCTATCCATTTCAATACAGTATAAAATAATAATAATAAATGTATATATATATATATATATATATATATATATATATATATATATATTATACTCAAACAAATTTTACTCAGATGACGAATCCATTATCATGCATTCTCTAGTACTAGTAGATTCCAGCGCCACTAGTAAATAAAAAGCCTCGTGGAAGAGCGTTCTCTATGTGGCGCCCAACATGCATTTTCCAAAGCTGTAGCAGCTGACAGTGCGGCTGTGAAAAGTACGGTCTTGAGTGATTGTCTTTTTGTGGTCAGCCTAACATAGTCAGACTCTTGAAATAAGGTCGCTTAAACTTAAACGACTAAAGATAGTCAGAATGTTGGAATATTGTCGCCTATACTTAAACCACTAAACATGATCAGAATGTCTATAGAGCTGGTGATTCCACCAAAGCACCTAACCTTTCAATCGTTTTTCAGTTTAAAAGTTTTAAACTTTAATAGATCCTGGGTGCCCAAAATGTTTAGATGTGGATCTTCGTTTCAGACCACATATTTTTTGATATGTACGAATTTTATGATTTCCAAGATTGTTGCAAAGTAAGTCTTAAAAATTAGTTTTGAAACGTTTGTGCTGTGTAAGAAAATGGCGAGGAAGAAAGAGAGGGAGGTATTGGAAGCATACAACCTTTTCCTAAGTACTAGTAGCATTACTAGCCCGTTCAGTTTCCAATTACACTCACTTCCTTGGTTCTCATTTTGACCTCGGATAGTTTATATAACTTTTCTTGCACATTTATTCAGCAGATAAAATTATAGAAATGCGTTCCTCTGAAAAGGATTCAAATTCACTCGTATTTTTTAAAGTCCATGCAAATGAAATTATTCCGTATGAACCGTCATTCGAAGGGTTCATAAACACTTAGAATTAAATAAACTAGAGATAAAAATACAACGCACGTTACGATAAAAAGAAATAAAGAATGCCATACTCATTATAAATGACAAGGGTAGAGCCTTGTCTCCTGAAATAAGGAAAAAAAATATAAAAATTAGCCAAGAGTAAAAGGGAAAAAGAGATGACATGCGATAAAATCGTACTTTGGGTGGATTTACCCTTCGTTGGGCGGAGTTCGTCATATCTATTTATGTGTTATGATTTTTTGCAAGTCTTCATTCCTTATATGTGTTATCTTTTCTTACCATCTCTAGATTAAACTTTGAACTATGAAGAATATTAAAATAATGGTCTATGTCACGTAGCAAAAAATGAGGTCTTTTAACATAATGAGTGTGGGATTCCAAATCTTAAATCATAACTCCTATCCAAATGTCTCATTTTCGTTTTAGATTTTATTATTTTATCTTTCTTCAATTTTTATTTCCTCCTGTTATTCAACTCGAATCTACTTTTAAGTACTATTGTTTGATCTAGGCCTAAACACTTTTTGTGCGGATTTGTTTTACTTAAACGAGCACTCTGAATCTTCATTATTTCATTTTATCCACAGACAGAAAGTAATCGATTGGAATTCATTCGTCTGAGTTTAAAACAGAACAAACATAACAGAATCAGTATTGGAAGAGTGGGTCTGAATCTACTAGATATGCTGTGTTTCTCAATCATTTTTATAAACTTTTTTTTCGCTTAAATAAGACAAAGCTCATCTTATCAGCCTTGAGTTAAGTTAGCTTTTGATTTTTCTCTTCATCCCAAGACTTAGATCAGATCTAAGCACAAAACGATAATCTATAGGTTTATGTTTAGAAAAGCTCTACGCTGGAGACTATTCACAAAATCAAATCCATATTTTTAAACAGGTAATTTTTCAAATTACCAAACTCATTTTAACACGAACGTTTTTAAATACTTTCTTTTTTCACAGAAAAAGGTTTGAAATGAATTAAGTGATAAATTTTTTTTTCCTTCTGGTAATTATTCAAGGTAACAAAAGTAGAGTCCTTTTATATTATATATCATATAAATATTGTGCAGTATCAGAAAAGTGCTCAACTTTTAAATTAAAGGAGCTTACATAAATTAAATAAAAAGTCTATGTTACTCACAATTACATTTGCTGCTGTGACGGATCCCAATTTTTAAGTAATCAAGATTAACGGGGTCCCGTTGTTGGAGATCCGAGGGGTCCCGTAAATCCAAATAGTAATCATAACTGGTGGAATGAGGAGTGGTGAGAGACTGGCGGTAGGCTACAATTTGCTTGATGGCAAAGAGAAAAGTGAAGGCTGACTGGACGGTACAAATCTCCATCAGTTCCCCCTCCCCCCCTCTCCCCACTCTTCTCCCGTTTCGTTTCATTCAACATCCGGTCATATTGATCTTGGATTTGTGGAATGTACACTACGAGACTCCCGGAATGACAACGACGGGACCCCGTAAAATGTGATTATTGATTACTTTTACGGAACTCCGCAAAGCCATAATCGACGGTTCTCAGCACAAATTAAGGAAAAACGGACAGATACTCAAACAGGCCCTTCGGGATGTCCCGGGTATTTTCGTAATTTTCCGGAGCCGCCATAACTGTTTTGGTCACTGCAGGTGGAAACTTTACTTATCCTGTGTTATAAACAATAGTGTCCAAGTGGAACATTGTGTTGAAAAGTGTTGTAATATATTATTTTCAGCATAATTTGTACATCTTTAAAAACTTAGCAAACATTTTTTTAAAGGTATTACTCTTTGCAAGGTTAATCTACACTAGAAATAGGATCTAATCTAGAACTATATATATATATATATATATATATATATATATATATATATATATATATATATATATATATATATATATATATAAAATATCATGGATGCACGATGTGATGCAAACTTTTTTTCGGTTTTTTTACTGTTCCAAAAATTGTTCGAGGTACTGGATATCTTACAGTAAATGTTGTATTATTTTTCTGCTTATTTTTTAAAAGTTAGAAAAAGTTTGGAGTAAAAAAAATATATATATATAATATAAACATGATTCAATTGGCAGAATATTCTGTGCTTGAAAAAACTTGAGGGTTTGTCTTCCCTTTAGTTAATCATACTCTACTACCAATGGGTTTAAAATTTAAATATATGTAGATCTATATAAAAAATTAGGTGATTGATCTGACAAAAGCTATATGTAGATCTATTTTTAGAGAGCGTAGTGGCGTATTGGTATAAGCTAGGTTCTCTTTGAGTGGCAAGGCGATGGGTGCCGAAGCATCTATAAATCGATGGTTCTAATCTTACCAATTCAAGCACTTTCGGTCATTTTCACTTAAAGCCTTATCCAAACCACTGCTGAGCACTACCTACAATTCTAGCTCTTATAACTCTTACTTATAATTCACCCAGTGGTTTGCCTCCTTTGAAAAATTTTAGTTGATTAATTCTCTATCGTTTGGAATTTCAAAATAAACAAGAAATAAACAGGTGGTACGACCAATTTTCGAACAGGCAACAAAGTATTTGTTTCTATAGTCATGTTTGCTTTCCCTTTGTCTATGTTAATCTTATTTGTAATATCGAAAGCCTGACTGTCTTCATTACAAAGGCTCCAATATGAAGAGTTAAAGGTAACGGGAGATGTTTAACAGAAAATCTCTGACGTGTCTGAAACATCTGTGACGTTTAACAAGCCTCATGATCGAGGCTTCCACAAACAAATAAGCTTAGTTCACTATATCCACTAACTTGCGGTAGTTTGTTTACATCGGTGTCTTGGCGTGTATTTAAAGAGGCCTCGCTGGTTTTCAAATAGTTTCAGCACAGCCGAGCAGTAAAAATAGCACACAACTCAAAGCTGCAGTAGAAGTAGAGCCAATGAAAACAAAACGCCAACTTAAAACAAAGAACTACAGCGGAACAGGAGTGTCACCATACACGATAAGGAATGCTAACTAGTGGAGACATGCCTGTTGACACGAAGAAAATCTGATGAAAGAACAAATAATTAGATAAACAAACTGGAAATTATAACTATCAGAGGCTATTCACGGCAGTTAAATGACACAGGAATGTTTTTCAAACTAATCAAGCTTGTGATCTACATAATTGTTGAAGATAAAAAATGGAGACAAAAAAGAATTTATTACTCAAGTAAGGATACTTTTCTAGCCAAGAGACTTATTTAAAACTGAATTAAAGCGGTGTGTGGTAGGTACTGGGTTACTTCCACAAATTTCTGAACGCGAGAAATTCGAATATGATGGATTTAATTAACAAAGTCAAAGAATAGAAATATTGAAAAAAATGTTCTTGTTTATTTACAGAAAAATCTTGACTTCAAAAGAAATGAAGACTTACAGTTCAGGCGATCAATCTATACGGAAAACTTTACCAAAGCTGAGGTTTCTCTTGTTAGTTCAAGCAATTTGCATCGCGGAGAGTTGTCAGACAACTCGGGATGATGTTGGGCAGTTATCGTGGTCTTGTCCAGAAGTTCGCAGCCCGCCCTACCTCGATCGTCTTGAACTGGCAGGTCGCGCACTGGCCCAGAATGAAAACCTGTCGCATCGATTTCAAACTGTAGCAGATGAAGGACAATTGGCAATTTTTTTCCGTGCAATTGAAAGCTTCCTCAGTCTTTCACCAAGACACAATAGTCATAGTATCAGCAACGGTCTCAATAGCAACGATAACGCGATACAGAGAGATGTGGTGTTGAGATCTGCTTTGGCATCCATGGAAGGTGTAGCGGAGAGTGGCGCAGTTTCCAGTAGATGTATCAATGACACTGGTTATCTTCTTGTCAGCATGTTCCAGAGACAAGGCTGGGCTCTCAAGTGTGAGTTTACTGCATTAGGGTTTCATGCATCTTTGGGAAAGAAAGAACTGAACAATGATATAGTGCATAAATATAACTCATAAAAAGTGTTACCTCATAATAGTGGACTTTGTTTATTAGTGGCTTTCTTTTAGTACTACAATAATTCAAGCTCAAATCGTTAACACACGAACACACATACATACAAACAGCACAGGTTCATAAAATTATACGTTCAGGCTTTCGTTTGTTTTGAGTAAAAGCATAATTATACAGCTGTGCTTATACTGATTGCATTTTTTGCATTTCCACTTAAGATACATCATTTTTTTCCTTTGTAAATAGAGTGAGTATTATTAGCAAAAAGTGTCGTATGTAGTACAATAAAATGTTAATTGCTCCTCCTTTTCTTGCGTCAATCCAAGTTTTGGATGCAGCTGGCAAACCTGGGCCGGGTCTGAGCGAGTTCCGAGTCAACTTTGTCGGAGACTACGACCTCTGTCGGAGTTTGCTCTCAAATGGGACCGAGACCTTTCGGGGGGATTACGTCACGTGGAAGATTGCAGTAGGGGTATGTTTCGAAGTGTTTTTTTTTTAATTACCATAATAGAGAGCTTGTCCTCAGCAACCTGAACATTGGTTAAAGAAAGCCACTTTACTTTTCTTACGAAGAAAAAGTAAACTTTTAAGATTTTCCTTCTCCAAATATTTTTAGCTGTTGAAAAAAAGCCAAAGAAAACACTTCACTGTCACCGAAAGCATACAAATGCTTCGTCGAACGTGGCTTCTATTCTCAGAGATATGGCGCAAAATGGCAAGCAATAATCTCAAGACTAACTGCAGCGTAGGAACTTTAATAATATAGCTATAACTTTCTAACTCTCAGACAGTCCCCCGCCTCTTCTTCCTTAAAAAAGGCGGTCATAAAAATGCAGGCATGCATGGAGGAACAGAAAAGAGAGCAATAAAAATAACTAAGGATTGAATAAAAAGGATATATTTTACAAGTTTTACTTATGTATTCTCAACACATGCGTGTTTCGGAAACCTTGTCTGTATTCTCTTCCGATGAGTTGCTCTGCGTTGGACGGTCCCATTTTAAATACTCCGATTCTTTCGTTTCGCCCTCAGGCTTTTCATTTTTTAGGGTCCATAATTATTTATTTCGGAGCGGGCTCGATTAAAAAAAAATATAAAAAAAAAATGAGATATGGATTTCTTTTTAAGTTCAGGTATTTCTTTTTTTTTTTAAAAAAAACTATATTTTTTTTTTGTTATGAGGTTTATATAATATGTATGTGGAGAGAGAGAGAGAGAGAGAGAGAGAGAGAGAGAGAGAGAGAGAGAGAGAGAGAGAGAGAGAGAGAGAGGTTGAGAAACAGAGTGAGAGAAAGAGAGAGAGAGAGCGTGAGAGAAAGAAGAGAGAGAGAGCGTGAGAGAAAGAAGAGAGAGAGAGAGAGCGTGAGAGAAAGAAGAGAGAGAGAGAGAGAGAGAGAAAGAAGAGAGAGAGAGAGCGTGAGAGAAAGAAGAGAGAGAGAGAGAGAGAGAGAGAGAGAGAGAGAGAGAGAGAGAGAGAGAGAGAGAGAGAGAGAGGAAGAAAGAGAAATCATGCAAATTCAAAAGGAGAGGCGAAGAATATGAACTGGAGCCGATTAACCATTTCTGTCCACTCTTATAAAATGGAAGGAATCATTCTAGCAGAAAATTAAACATCAGGAACAAAGTGTAGTCTATTGTAAACCAGTGGACATCTGTAACAATTGCTTACTGTAGAAATCATAATAACTACATTATCATGTCAGTAAATATTTGCCGCCTTTTCCTCTGCAAATCAAAGAAGTGCGTGTACTTCTTTCCTCAGCCTATTATCGAAGACAACCCTAGTGCGACCCCAATGATCGAGTGGGGTGTGTGTATGCCAGATGGGTGTACAGAGGAAGAAATCACGCTCTTCGCATCTGAAGGCAAGCTATGCTTCTCTGCTAGAAATAGTTGGTCAACAGACATTGTGCATTGCGATTTTATCTGGTCAGTTTACAGTCCTCGGTATAAGCTCTTTCCGATTTAGATCTTACTGGAGAGTGATCGAAACGCAGAAATTAAATTGGATCCTCATTTGCAATATTTAATCGACTATTTCAGAAAAAATTGTTACTTTTTACTCCTGGTTTAAACACTTTGAGATGCCCTGATATTACACGTACAGATGCGTAGGATATTGTAGACTCAGTTTTTTTTTTTTTTAGGAAAAACATATTTTGCTAATGTAAAAATGAACTGCCTTGTCTGCGTCTGAAAATCATAATGAGGAGTCATTTTAAAATTAAATTCCAACAATGATGATAATAATAATAGTAATAAATAACAGTAATAATAATAACAATAATCATAATAAAAATAATAATAATAATAATGATGATGATGATGATGATGATGATGATGATGGTGATGATAATAAGAACAAGAATAATAATAATAATAATAATAATAATAATAATAATAATAATAATAATAATAATAATAATAATAATAATAATAATAATAATAATAATAATAATAATAATAATAATAATAATAATAATAATAATAATAATAATAATAATAATAATAATAATAATAATAATAATAATAATAATGTTTTTATCACTGCAACTATAATATTCTCTGTGGTCTCTCAATACATCACGCACCTCAGGCGTCAGCGCACAAGTACAGACACATCCGTTTCTATTTGCTTCGAATAATCTCATATCTTTGGTTGAATGAAATTTAAAAGATTATAGAAATTTTTTAAACAATTAGCTACAGAATTTTTTTAAAATTGTTCTTTGATCTGCTTTTTCTAGCCGTGCAGAATTTAGGCCTCAATGGAACCATGAATGTACTTAAAGCCGAGAGTCACACGAAGCATACACAAGTAACAGCTGCCACCTTCGCATCTATGTGAGTTACTTGTTCCGGCTTTTTCAACAGGGGGAGAACGAAGAAAATAAAAGGGTTGTAAAAATGGAAAAGATGCTTTGGCTTTGGCATTTTTCAAGTCTATAGTGAAGAGAAAATCATGGGTGGTGAGTTTTATAGCAGTTAAAACCTACCTTAAACTTTTAAAGTAGCAAAGTTTGCTATTGTGGCACAGGAAATGAACTCGGCGTGCACATCAGGCCCTATTTGTGATAAATAAAAATGGCCCTCAATATGAATCAATAACCGTAGTTGACACAAAAAAAATTGTCCTGTTTTACCGAGCGATTTTTCACCATACTAACTTAATATTTCTTTGCCTTCCATCTCCGTAGTGTGATCCTGTGCGTTGTTGGAACACTCATGTTTGCAGCAACACTTTATGATATTGTCTTCCTGCAATGGCCGCGCTGGGAGGAGCAGTGGAAAGCAAGAGAGGAGGAAAGGCTTATGAATTCGGGCATGTCTGGTAGCGAGGAAGACCTTCCAACATTATTGTCACGTCCTAACCACGATGAGCCGCTCATTCTTAATCAAAGTATAAAAGGACCCTTCCCTTCCCCTAAAGGTTCGGAAACGCATTGTGATAAAATTTCTTACAGTTATATAACTGTGGTCATGAAGAGTATGGCCGTGTAGTATAATATAAACACAGAAATTAGGACACATGCTGGGTTCATTCCGTTACAAGAAATTTTAGTAACCTAGTTGAGATCTAATTTGCATGCATCTTTACCTGGCAAATTTCTTTCATATATTAGTATCTCTAGTGTCAGAATTAAAAAATAATCATGCAGGTATATCTTTTATGTTTGAAAGTCTTCTTATTGTATGTTTATATGATTATTATTCTCACATTATTTCAAGGGCAAACTTGTCTTCTAATGGCTGTAAATCTTTTCTTTGTTGTATTAAAAAATAAATAAATCGGATAACTCTTTGTGTTGATCGTGTTCAAACAACATCTAAAGATATGCTCTCTCTTCATATTGTTTATATGCTTCTTCTTCTGGAAGAGGCTTCTCTCATTATCAGTCTATTCCTCCTCTTGAGCTAATTTGTATGATTCTCATATCCAGCTAGATATTGATATCCTGAGCACCTCTCTGAACACATCCACCATTTTTCTTTCCTGCAAGGCTGCAACATCTGGATGTATTCCTGAATGACAGCTTCTATCTCCGCATTTTATTTTATAAAATTTGAGTACTTTCCTGATGTTCTCGCAAATTTCTTCGACGTATTTTGCTATTCTTGATATTTTTCTGTAGCATTTATTTCAACTGCATGAATTAAAATTCCTATTGTTTGACTTCAAAATTTACATCCACTCAGTGATTTCTAGAAAAAAAAAACTATTCCAGAAATTCTGATTTTTAGACCGAGAAAACTATTCCTTCAGCATCTTAATTACTATCGTTTCTAATCTTACTTATACTAGTTATAGCCCCCTTTGTTTCTGGTTTCGAAAACTATTCCTTCAGCATCTTAATTACTATCGTTTCTAATCTTACTTATACTAGTTATAGCCCCCTTTGTTTCTGATTTCGAAAACTATTCCTTCAGCATCTTAATTACTATCGTTTCTAATCTTACTTATACTAGTTATAGCCCCCTTTGTTTCTGGTTTCGAAAACTATTCCTTCAGCATCTTAATTACTATCGTTTCTAATCTTACTTATACTAGTTATAGCCCCCTTTGTTTCTGGTTTCGAAAACTATTCCTTCAGCATCTTAATTACTATAGTTTCTAATCTTACTTATACTAGTTATAGCCTCCTCTGTTTCTGGTTTCAGAGACAATAATTTGAAGCGAAATGCAACGAGTTTTCACGGTATTTTAACTTGTTTAAATTATTGCTTCTCCGAGAAAAGAACTCTTTGATAGACTGTTTGTATTCCTTAAAACAGAAGTATGATCACAATCAAGGTTTCAGAGCTTTAGTTTTCAATTGTTTAAAATACGTTTATTCTCTCTTGAGATTTCATATCAACAAATGGTGTTGAGGGTAAGAGGAGATTTGAAGTAGCCTAAAGGCAAAAAAGTTCAGCTTTAAGAGATATTTATGAAAGGAAAATGAAAGATATCAATAAATTATAACTTAATGTCTAACAGCTTTTTCTTCTTTTTTTGTTTTGTTTTTGTTTTTAAACAAAAACCACATCCTTTTGATTAACAAATCTCAATGCAGGAAAGCTCGTGAAAGCGCTGCTGGCGTTTTCAGTCTACACAAATGGATCTAAAGTACTGAACACATCCCAACAGCCAGGCTCCATATCTTGCGTTCACGGCATTAGGTTCTTCAGCATGGCTTGGGTGATTCTTGGACACATCTTTGCCTTTTGCATAGGATACATCGGTGAGTTTTATCATTGCACATTTTTACGGCATTGTTTCAGTAGCTTTGTAAAAAATGTGACAAGCTTTACTGAATATATAAATCTAAGCAATGCTATTGATAATAAATACATCAAGTGAGTTCATGCGTTTGAAGATAAGAAGAGGATCTCGTACTTTTAGCTCCTGGTGAGAAAAAGGTGTGCTTGGAAATATTTTGTTATGCTAGATCACTTTTCTTGATAATCTCCTCTATAATTGACAACATGAAGAAATGAATCTGTTGTAGGAAACCTCCAATTTTTCAATATGCGAACTCAAAATAAAGTCGTAGTACCATTGTTGATCATTTTTAACCAATTTTAAACTGTAAATAGTGAGTTATTTTTACACAGATGAGACTCCTAACATACTACTTTGAACTGGGCAGGTTGAACACGTTTCCACGCAAATCGTCCTGTCATGATTAAACTTTAGGTAGCAAAAAAAATTATGAATTTAATAGCCTTTTATATATATATATATATATATATATATATATATATATATATATATATATTCACAATATTTTAAGTAATAAATACCTGGTTACAATGAGTACGTTAATCAATCTTTAGTTGACATATCCACCCCAAGTTTTGTTGTGGATATCGATAGTGATAATATTGAGCTTGTTTGGGTAACAACCTAGGCTTCCTAAAATATGGCCAAGTCATCGAAGTGAACAAACTTTAAAGATTTTGGAGTTATAAAAATCTATTTCTTTTGACTTTTAGGCATAATTAGGACAGAATTGTACTCAGAACGCACTTATAATTCAGACCATAGGCCTACTCAACAAAAATATCTAAATATCCTAACTCTGGCAAATAAAAATGTAGTTAAATGATATAGGCCTAGCTCATTCTTACATTTACTGCAAAAGTTTGTTTACTTCGTTGACTTGGCCTGTGTGTAATATAGGAAGCCTTAGTAACGACCCAAAAGGCCAGTTAATACATGTACCGCTATGATCTGCCATCTGCCACCACCCAACCGTGCATCTTTAAACATGGGAGAGCAAAAACATCCATACTGATGTTATATAACATCGCGCACTAAATAGTGATTTACTTTACATTTTAGCCTTAGATGAAATAAGGCTGCTTATCTTTACATTATTAAACATAAGCTGCAATCAACAGATGACCGTTGGAAAAAATACCGTTTCTGTTATATCATTATGTATCCTACCTACATTTTTGCATCTCCAGACAATTTGGTTACAGTATTCTCAGCTTTCCTCTCTCATGCGACTTTTGATGCAGTTGCCAACGCCTTATCGTCTGTTGATACATTTTTCACCCTCAGGTAAAATAAAATATGTCTTGTTCTTGCTTTTTTTCTCCTTCGTTCTGCATGTTATAATCAAATTGGCGGCAAATTGAGTGGTAGGAAATCAGCAGATAGTCTCACGTAATGAAAAGTGACAGGCTGTTTCTAGAAATCTATTGAACGAAAATTTCGTCACTCCTAAACTTTCGCTCTTAAAAATTCCTTTCATTATATAATTTCGATTTTTCTAAAGATTTTAAAGGTATTTTCGCCACCATGACATTTTTGTTTGCTTTCACCATCTTGTAGTCTGGACCATAACTGATATTTCTCTTTAATTTCGAGTAGTTCTATAATATAACATAACATTTTGTTAAAGATTATCAAAAACGGTCACAATACGATTGTGTAGATACAAACAAAATGTGCGTGGAGTGCACTGCGTTGTTGATTTCACCGACTCCTAATATTTCAATCCATTTTCTTTCATTCATGTCATTGTAAAAGTGTCATACTTATATATGATATAGCTTATATTCGGCAAATTGGAAGCTTATAGTTAATATTTGACTGGGTTTTTGCCACATTAGATGTATGTAATTCAATGAGACTAAAATTGTGTTTATTTCAGCGGACTTCTAGTAGCTTATGTAAGCGTGACCGAGATGAAACGAAAACGCGGACAACTGAACTGGGGGCTGTTCTACTTCCACCGCTTCTGGAGGTAACTAGTTTGTTTGTTGGTTTTTTTAAATACACTTAACATCACAGAGGATTACCTCTTTTATCAAAGTAATGAGTAGATGCTCAAAATAAATTTGAGGTTTCAAAATTTGAAAAGAAACGTATTCAACACATTTATGCAGATTAGGAAGTTTAAACAAAATGTAATTAGAAACGATTTTTTTATGGCATCAGACATTTCCTTCCAGAAAATATAAAATGATATAAAAAGCGACCAAATTGAGCTTTAGAACAAGAGACTCAGTAAAAACAAGTTTACATAACATGAAAAACTCTTGAAGTACTCACAATGAATTTTAAAAAGTGAAATAACTAAAAAAACTTAGTATTGTAATAAAATATCTTTATACTTCTCTTTATTTCCCCTCCCTCTCTCCCCCTCTCTCTCTCTCTCTCTCTCTCTCTCTCTCTCTCTCTCTCTCTCTCTTTCTCTCTCCTTCTTTCTCTCTCAATCAAACTTTCTCATATTTAGTTACCGTTCTCGATCACGTGCTTCCTGTCTTTTTTAAATCCCCTCTCTCTTTTTCTCTCTCTCACTCTCATCTTATTTGTCCATCTCCCTCGCTATTGTAGAAATAGCATTTGTTGTTTACTACAATATCTTTTCCAGGGTTCGAAAAAACGTAAATATTGTAATAAAATATCTTTAAACTTCTCTTTATCCCCTCCTTAAGTCTCTCTCTCTCTCTCTCTCTCTCTCTCTCTCTCTCTCTCTCTCTCTCTCTCTCTCTCTCTCTCTCTTTCTTTCTCTTTCACTCAAACTTTCTCATTTTTAGCTACCGTTCTCGATCATGTGCTTCCTGTCTTTTTTAAATCCTCTATCTCTCTCTCACTCTCTCATCTTTTTTGTCCATCTCCCTCGCTATTTTAAAAATAGCATTTGTTGTTTACTGCGATATCTATTCCAGGGTTTGAGCTAAGATAAAGGTCACTAGACTTTGAATATTGTAAGACTGACATAGACAAACTGATTACACCGTGGTTCAACCAGCTAGGACGGATGATAAAAACATGGCTGTATTCCTCATTGGCAATGTGGTGCTTTCTAGATAACCGGATAAGCAAGAATTTGCTGACAGCTTGAATAAAAGTTAATAATTGCAGAGAGGAGTTTGGATAAATTGAGATTGTAAACAAAAGTCTTAAAAAGTATTATTAGTAAAGTTCTAGGTGAATCAAGGGTTTTATATCACTAACCCCATGATAACCAACACAAGACTAATTTTCTGTCATGTCTTTATTTTCTGACAGGCTGACCCCACCTTATATGCTTGCAATGGTACTGGTACTTGGTCTGCAGCAGTACTGTGGCCAGGGACCTCTGTGGGAATCTCTTCAACCCAGTGATAAGGTTTACTGTGAGAAATACTGGTGGACAAACCTCCTCTACGTCAACAATCTGGTGCATTTAGATGAGCCGGTTAGTAAAGAGAACGAAGCCTCTGACAAAATAAAGTTTTGCTTAGCATTTTTTATCCATTTTCAAAAGGTTGGAAGGAAATCTATGTGTTCCGGTTTAATATTTGACAACGTAGCTTATCTAGAGATAATTTAAAATTTCGAGAATGTCATAATATAGATGACAAACATCCCATTCCATATCTCAAAAATGACGTTTGCTTACTGATATGATTAGGCAGATTTCCTTATGATACGCATCTTTTTCGTTATTAAATACTTTTGAAAGCTTTTTTGGTGTTTTAAAATTAAGGTGAATTCCCTAAAATCCTGCATCTCATTGTTAATATTTTCTCCTGCAAGTTTCGGTATACAACTTAAGTACATTACTTTTTCTAATACCAGATTATCATACGTCATAAATTTTCCTTTACCTATCTCTCTTCTTTTCTTTTTTCTGAAGTTCTTTCTTTCTATCTTTTTCTTGATTTCTCCTCCTCTGTTTTATTACTGTTGCCTTTCTTTCTCGTTCTGTCTAACTCTATTTTTCCCTCCTTCTTTTCTGCATTTCGATTTGTCTGGCTGTCTGCGTTTTTAGCTTCAAGTATTACTTCTCTCTCTCTCTCTCTCTCTCTCTCTCTCTCTCTCTCTCTCTCTCTCTCTCTCTCTCTACCAATCAATCAGTCTAAATATTTAAACTTCTGGTAATCTATCCTGTTCTCTCTTTTAAATTTTTAATTACTATGTTTTTAAGAACGAAAAAGGAAACAAAGAATTTGTTCACTGGCAAAGTAAAAGCGTGATATGCAATCTGAAAAATTAATGCCCTTAGCGCTTTCTTTTACGTTAATGACATTTCATTTTGCTTGTCCTCAGTGTTTTCCCCATACATGGTATTTGGCCAATGATATGCAGTTCTATGTGATATCTCCACTGATGATCATTCCTTTCTATTTGTGAGTATTTGCAGTCGTGCAATTATTCAGTGACTGCTGTAAAATTTATGCTTTTGAACATATCAAGACAATTTTAGTATGCTGTTGTTAGAAAACATTTTTGTTACCGATGTATCTGAGAAGAATTTAATAAGAATATATAATTAATTTATTGAAATTGTAATACAGTTAAAGGTGCTTTAAACCAATTATTATCATGAGGGTACAGATTCACGGGCTGCTGTGAATTCTTGCCAGGCATTGTCATGGAAGCAAAGGGAGAGAACTCGCGTTGTGCACTTTCCTTTGTACCTATGCGTACTAATAACAACCGTTTAAAGAGACCTTAAGTTCTTACAGAATGAGTCGAACCGATAGTTCTATAAGCTTATTATTTTTACACCATACTTGAGGCCTGATAGAAACGGGTTTAAACTTAAGTTTTAAAAATAATTGAAACATAATGCAAAGTTTACTTTTTCATTTAAGTAGAATGATGACATTCCGTTTGTTACTCTGAACCAGTAACTCATTTCTGGGTCTGGGGTCTTGCGCCATCTTCTTTGCGACCCACGTGATCACTACTGGCGTGCTATCAGCACAACACAACTGGAGCCCAACACTGATAGCGGCGGCTAATGGAAAGAACTTGTAAGTTTTATCAACATTAGAGTTTGGGGGCAAAAACCGAACGGCACAGAGTTAGCTGTCGCAAAAAAACCAGGGTAAAGGTCATAGAGAGATAATAATAACTACATAACTGATTTACAATATGGATGGGTTTGTTTTGTGGGTAGCAGCTGAATGGTGTATGCAGTTATTTTCATTCAGTTAGGCAACAAGTCAAGCGTTGGAAAATAAAAAGACCAGCTGAACATTGCATCTTTCCTCAGGAGCTTAGAGTTCACCGGCACTGTTAAGAGACTACCCCCACCCCTCTTTTTCCCTTTATTTTTCTCTTTTTTAAATTGATATTCCACATGAGAGGGGAAAAATAACAAGGCTCCCTGTACAAAACCTATCGTAGATAGATTGCAAAATTTTTGCAATTGCTTTCATGTATTGCCTTCTTTACACAGATGATTATATTTTAGCAACAAATTAAAAATTATTTAATAATTTGATTTTGAATTTGAAATGTTTTGAAGCTGTTGAATGTCCCTCGATAAAGTAGTCCGTTTTTCACTTTGAATTCACTCATACGGAAAGTCAAATTAATGCCTAGCAGTTTATTATGTGGTACATGGCAGAGCTAAAGAGGTTTTAATCAAATAATAGAAAACATTTTTCACAACACACAACATCTTTTTATTCAACTCTAAGAAAGAAATTATGTCTTGTACACTTCAATAGAAATTTGTGCAATTCGAAACATGACCCGAGCATAAGCTTTTGACTCTATATCGATGCGGCTTTGATTTCACTACTGACCCAACATTGAGAAAAAATTTAATGTACTTTTTTTTTTCTTTAAGTGTATAAATTAAAAACCTTCCATTGCTTCATTTGTACCAAATACACTTTGCAAAAGCAAATGCTGTGGCAGAATGGTAAATGTTTTTCTCTTTAGAATAGCTGGTGTCTAAATATTATTGCTTGTTCTTCTTTCCAGTCATAGTTATTTCTCGGGCTACTATACAACACCCTGGTGCCGCATCGGTCCTTATATTGTGGGGATTGTGACTGGCTACCTGTTGGCCACTAAGAAGAATAACATCAAACTGAACTGGGTGAGTGGAAATACATTTCTTTTGTGCAGATATAAGAAATATTGAATGGCCTGGGGTGGGAGTCATGATTAATTTGACAGCGAGTGAAACCGAAGCAAGGAATTGCATAGCTGATGGCATATTAAAATTTATAATTTAAATTCTTGTGGAAAATTTTTAGAGAGTTGATGTATAGGAGCGTTGAAATAGCATGTAATGTCAGTACATGTCTCCTTAATAGCATAAACAATCACAACCATGTAGTATTTCGAACAATTTGTGGCGTACTTCCAGTCATCTAAGGACTTTAGAACAAAACTTGGATTTAAAAAAAAGTGTTTTGTGCTGGGTTTTTATTTTCCTTCTTGCTTTACATATAATAATATTTATCTCTTTCCGCAGCCCATAGCAACTATTGGTTGGATATGTGCTATTGCTGTTGCTTTATCAGTTGTATATGGATTACGTGGAGACATCAGTGGGGATCATCCAAGCTCTGTGCTAACCGCAGCTCTTTACAATGCTCTCGCCAGATCTGCATGGGGTATATGTGTCGCTTGGGTGATAGTCGCCTGTGTAACTGGTTGGGGAGGTAGGGCTTCATTATATTTTGCCTGTACTGGTAGACGTTCGGAACATATAGTTATGGAATGTGTGAAATCCTAGAAAATATCTCTTCAACAACATTCCAAAGAAGCAGATTCATAATTAGATCTTTTTAAAGCTGATAATTCAGAAAGTTTTGATTATACAGCGTTTGTAACAAACTGTGTGCTGCATGAGCGCACCTTTATTAAGACGCGAATCACAAACTAACAGTTTCTTTTTCTTTTTTTTTTTTTTGATGTGCAAGAACATTTTGTTAAATTTACTTTTTTCAAATGTGAAACTGTTAATTTCCAAAATTCGTAGTCAATGCAATATGAAAATTAAGCACAGTCACAGTTTGTCATTGCTTTGGACATTCTTGTCTATAAGGCCTTAATAATAAAGTCTTGCAACATGCACAGTCCTATTGGGTCAATAACTTTTTTGCTCTACATGAAATCTGATATTTTTTTTTAATCAAGCAGCAGTCAGTATATGCCAAACTTTAAATGGATATTTCAGTCTGAAAATTAATGTTGGGCAAGAAATAAAACAGTGAGTAAACACAATAGGATGCGCAATTTACCATTGTATGAGAGGCGGCATCTTCACTATTACGAACCATCAAAAAGATCTTAAAGCATTTCTTGTTCACTGAACGATCTCTCTTTGTATCCTCAGGTTTTGTCAACACTTTCCTGTCATGGTCGCCCTTCGTGGTCCTGAGCAAGTTGACCTACATGGCCTACCTGGTTCATATATATCTAATAAACATTTACTACGGGAATCAGCAGACCTTAGTTCACATGACAAGCTTCAATTTTGTAAGTATTTTTTCTATTGACGATCTTTGTGTATGTGTAGATTCATAGCAGACCCATCTTATTTAATTTAGAGAGAGGAACGGTTTTTATATTTTACGTGAGAGAAACGGAAATTTTAGTTTTACCATAGCGAAGTGTTTGCAATATTCAATGCAGTTATTTTTGTGGGGATTGTTTGATTATTGGTTTACAAACTTGTATCATTTGCTTTATGCGGTGCGAAAATTTAAAAAATAGCCCGACCGTGTCTGATGAAGAGACAACGATCTGTTTGTTTTTACTTTCACCTTTTCAAAACAGCTCTCATACTGAACTTAGTGGTTTGGGATACTATTTGAAAGTCGTTTCCTAGGATACTGCGTCGCTGGTTATTGAGACAAAGACCGCTGATCCGGACAACCTTCGCTTATGTTTATTTCAAATCCAACAAATTGTTATATTCTTACTGCGTTTTGTCTAGCATCACATTTGATCCTGATTTTTTTTTTAAATCATCTTTTGCTTGAAAACACACCACATACCACTCAGTAGCTACCTCAACAGATTTTATCCAGAAAGAGAACCAATTTGCCAGCTCTGCCCTTACCTACATGAAACAGTCAACCATTTTCTCTTTTGAATGCCCCAATTTCGAAGATCCGGCTCTCATATTAAACTCAGAGGTGGTGGAATACTATCTGAAAGTTGTTTTCGAGGATACTGCCACTTTGTTTATTGAGACAAAGACTGCAGATTCGGGCAACTTTCGATTCTGTTTATTTCAAACCCGACAATTTATTTTATCCTCAGTGTGTTATGACTAGCATCACATTTGAGCCTAGTTGTTTTGATGCTTGCTAATTCATGTGCAGACTTTTAATATGTTGAATAGTGCATGCCACAGATGGGTCAAGACTCAAAGGTCTTTGTAAGATCCTGGGCGAGCGCATCTTTGAGTATTCCTCGGTGTCCTCAGATTTTCCAGCGGTTCCAGGGATTATAGTTATATCTTCACTCTTTTACTTTGGTCTTCTACTGTCGTTGTGATGACTTTAAAAATCTGTCTATGTAATTGAATTTCAAATAAGAGATCTAAACGATTTTTTTTTCTTTTGAGTTTAAAAATTATCTGAATTTATTGCATTTGATCGCATTAGAGGAATTTTGATCCATATAACTATTGTATTTTGCTTCCCTACAAACTGCTCTTTATGAGAATCTAGAATCAAGCTATTGTAGTTTATAACAAAATTAATACCTCCCCAAAATAGCGCTCCTATTTATTCAGATTTCTGTTTAAACAATAGTTACACTGAATAAATTCGACCTCGGACAGGGCTGTTTTAAACAAAATAAAATGTCAACATCTTGTCTTCACCGTGTAACGAAAACAAATGCATTTTTATAAATATGAAGTCACTTAAGAAAATAGTATTAAGAGAATGCAAAACTCTAAGTACAAGTAGATAATTTGATATAACACATATCACAATGCGCTCTACTAAAAATGTTTTTGCAAGGTTATTTTTATTATGTTTGCCTGTTAAAACACGCTGTTCTCATTTTACCTCCTGAAAAGTTATTACGTTTCAGGTATACCTTACATTACAAAGATCGTATTTTCTCTTCATTTAAACAGATGTTATGACCACTTCCAATGTACGGCATAAAATGACGAAACGTTTAAAAGTATGACTTAAGCCAGTCTACTTATTAGCCGGGGCAGGGAAGAATTGGCAAATCAAATCATGAAGCAGCCTGTCGTAGCTTGAGTTTCAAACATTTTTTAATCATTTTTACATCCACGTCTATACCTTGTGATCCTTTTTTTAAGAGACCGGTTATTTCTATCTCTACCAATGGACCATTTAAGCTGTCATTCCTCTTCAACAACCTATTCGTTCTCTTTAAAATTGCGGCATTATTCTCGATGAAATTGGCCTACTTAGATTTTAATCATGATTTCCATGTGTTATACTACTGCTTTCACAGGCAATAATCTACATGAGTATCTTGGTCGCGACTTATGCAGTCTCGTTCGTCCTGATGTTGGCTTTGGAGTCACCTATGATTGGTCTGGAAAAGGTGTTTCTACCGCAGCGTTAAAATCATTTGCAAGAGTTTTTGATTAACATTTCATGGCTTCAAAAGTTAGAATGAGCTCGTGTTTTATCTGACGTCAACATTTATAACTGATTATAGACGAGTAAAATGCATTTACTATAGTCACGTGGTACTGTTTAAATAATTGCATTAAACTTTGCACATTCAACTTGAAATTTATCGCCTGAATATTATATTTTTGATAACCGAATCATTTCAATTTATACACCATGATCATTGTGAAACAAGGCTTTATTTAAGCACTCTAGTTGTGAGTTATGATCAATGATTTGATTTCAGGACCCATTTCAATAATTTCAGAGATTTGGATCTTTCCAGGAATTTTGCTAGAGATCTATTTCATTTTTTTTTTGACGATTTCAAACGAAAAAATGTTTTCCAATTTATAAATCGAATCCATCTTTTTATGCATACAATATTTTATTATTGTAATTGAGGACAAAATACATTACTGAATCGTTTGATATAAGGCATCGAGAATTTTAACCTACATATTAATACATGAACACTGAAAACCGTGTAATTTCTATGAAAAACGATGTTAATCTTTTTGTATTACTATTACACATATTATTTCATATTATTCCTATTTATTTTATTTGTGTAACAATAATGATTTACTTCTTTGTATGGTTATTGAATCCTACAGAAACACCAATCTGCATTTTGTATCACCTTAGTGAATCAAGCAATGTTTTTTTCCTTTTTTTTGCAAGGGTAAAACCATCGGAAAAAACTATTAAAAAAACTTTTTATCTTTTTATCTAAGCACGTAATTTTTTGTTTCCAGCTTTGTCTGATTTTTGTTGTTTTATTTCGTTCTCCAGTATTTTAACTTCATTATATATTTGTTGTCCGAATACTTAATGATATTTTATTTTTCACATTGTTTTGAAAAATATATATATATTTTTTTTTCACGCTATCATTTGACAATATATAACTTTTTAAAAATCAGTACGGGAATTGAAAGACGTTCTTTGTTGAAAAACGCTTTTGTGTTTGGAAAGGAAGCAAGAACTCAGAATGCGTTTTATAGAAAAGGCTTAAATTTATGTCAAGCTGTAAAACTGAATAGATCGACGTACATTTTGACATATATTTGGTTTGAAGAAATGTGATTCAGATGGCTTTAGTTTAAATGGTCCGTAAAATATTCAAGGGTCCCCTTAGTCCTGTTTCAAAAAGATCGATTTTAAACAGATATTCATTTCAATCTGGTGCAGCGCTCAATATTTTTTCTTCATTTTCCCCATGTTTATATCAAAGCTTTGACCAGTTCACTTTTTGAGGAACTGGCAATATATTTGAAAACAGCCAATTCTGTACACTCCCAATCTATTTTTAAAAATGCCTGTGTAAGTTTTCTTTAAATTCTTGCAAAAAGTGACAAGATGCGGACTGCCCCACGGCAATTTTTTTTCATCTGTGCTAACAAGATAAGCTTTTGAAAGGATATGAAAACAGCGTTGAGTTTTACAAAGTGCGATGACCATTATATATATATCTATATATATATCTATCTATCTATATATATATATATATATATATATATCGTGATTGGAAAACTGAATATTGAACTCAATATCATACTCTTTAAACGCATTCACAACGAACTAAAAGATAAAGGGTTATCAAAACTGCAACAGGACATTTGTTTATCGCTCGTTTTAGTTAACGGATATTACATGAGAAGCTGCTAATCCGATTTTTCACTTGGGCATACAAAGAAGGCAACTTGGATATTCCTAATTGTTGCCTAATTGGAAATCAAGTAATGAAATCATCATTTTCATGCTATGCTTTTATTTATTTATTTTTTTGTTAATATAAGGAGACTTTTAGTCTCTTGCTTAAGGATCATCACCTAAAGATCATTCACTAAACCCAATCGATGTTACACCCGTTCATGTCATCACGCCTTGACATGCCTATCGGCTTCTTGCTCTTTATGGTAATAACCTCAGATTGTTGAGCTTTCACGTCATTTCGTCACTGCCATACAACTTGATGAACTTCAACCATCGGAGAGCCTAGATCTCTTTTTCTCTCACAGCAGCTAATGGGCAGTGCAATAAATTATCAGCCGATTGATATCCTTTGTACAGCTATTCTACAAGTGCTTGAAGACATAAAGAGTGGTTTGACATCATGAACCACTCCAACATTTTTGTCACATAGTCCAACATAGTCAGAGGAAAAGGTCCGAAGAATGGTGCGCCACACAAGCCTTGTAGCAAGATCTCTCTCTCTCTCTCTCTCTCTCTCTCTCTCTCTCTCTCTCTCTCTCTCTCTCTCTCTCTCTCTCTCTCTCTCTCTCTCTCTCTCTCTCTCTCTCTCTCTCTCTCTCTCTCTCTCTCTCTCTCTCTCTCTCTCTCTCTTTCTCTCTCTCTCTCTCTTTCTCTGAATACTGTTTGATCACCTTTTTCAAGACACATAGTATCGCATCTGATCTAATCCCAGGATTTGACTCTGCTCTATTTTATCTACAGAACAGCTGTTCATTATATCTAGAACAAGATGCAAGGTGCAGTTAAATAGATAGTTGTTTTTAAATTCACTTAACGTTATTTGAAGGTTCCCCAAAATATTTTAGTTTAAAAAAATGGTAAGGAAGGAGCAATTTTATTATCAGTCATTAATGCTGAAGTTTCTGTTCCTGACCTCTTGATATTATGACTCACAACTCCTAATTCATCATTTTAAGAGGACTTAAAAGCAGGACATTAATTAAAAAAAATCTTATCATATGCTCACTAGTTGAAATCGAACCTGAACTTAAAAATATTTCAACCCTGTGAAAATTTATACACCAGATGGTACGTGACTTTATTACAGGAAAATAAATAGTTGCTAGATGTAGAAATCTCGATAACTATAATGGTAACCTTATGGTTTTAGGACGGAGAGGAATCGGGGCGCACAGAATTATACGGTTTAACATCTTTGCTTCATTTATGGCAGGCTGTCTACCAGTATGATCACCATAGTCATCTTATCACCTTTGTTCCCCTATATGGAATGCGATTTCTCATAGATTTGTGCCGCTTTGTAGGAAGTCATGAGTTCCGCCCAACAATCAGAATCATTTCATAATGTCTAAGCAAAACTAGATAATTTTATTGTAAAAGTTTTATCATATGCACGTTTTATGTTTCCTTCTTATAGATTCAAAATGTTCATTCTAGCAGGTGCTATTGCTTGATACGCCAACAGCAACTTAAAGTTGAGCTCATTTTCAGCAGAATACTTTGTGAAATCACATTCCCTATAGCCATAAAGATTAGGAAAGTTGAAGAAGCAAAAGAATAATTGCTATGTGTTGACAAATAATTATGTACTAGCTATACTCAGATATTTCTTTATGTAGTCGCAAATTTATATGTTTGGAAAACTTTTATTGAAAAATTATACATAAAACAAAATTTTGAAAATGTTATGTAAATACTAAGCAGTTTTTTTTTGTTGTGAATTCTTACTTAGCTTGAAACACCCTGGTTCCAAGTCTTCACTTATTTTGCTATGATTTCTCGAATGGGTCGGTATTTCTAAAAATGGGTGAGAATTGCATTTTTTTAAAGAAAAATAAATTCACCATGCCGCCTACAGACTCACTGTTTCTTGATGAATCCATTTTACGTTGTTCTTTTACCGGTGATGTGTTTGATTAGGTTAATATTTATAGATTTGCCAGATATTTTTTTTCATAGGGCCATTATTTTGTCTAGATTTATTAGTTGGTAAATTTATATAAGAAATGTTTGGGCAAAAAAAAAATAATGTCGTACTGAAAGCTGTTGGTTAATATAAAGCGCGATGAGCTAGTAATATGGAAGACGTTCAATAAGTTAATATACTTTTCATTCTTTCTAAACTATTCCTTTTAAAATGTGATGCAACCAGCAAAACCAAGGCACATGGTGAAAATATCGCATACAGTGTTTTGCATTTTTTTTATTCCCTATGCAATTTAAATTTTCAAAATATCTTAATTAGAAGCTGAGATATTGCATTGTGAAGACAGAAAATGAGCAAAAGTAGGAGCTGAGAAAATCGCGAACAAGTTTCTCCTTTTTATTCCACACTGTATTTACATATAAAGCATTTAGAAACATATTAAATATTAAAGAAATTATATAATCTATATGCTCTGTAGCAGAGGGAAAACATAACATTAGCTTAAAAAATCAAAATTTTTTTTAAAAAGTAGTTGGGAAAGTTTGAGAAAGACCTTAATTTTATGAACTTATGGTTCCCAAACCTTTCGTATGACCAAAAAACATTTTGCAGTATAGCCACATACTGTTTGCCATTTTGAGGAAAAAAATTTAATTACATCCCAGTACTTTTCTAAGGAAACAATCTGTAAAAATGTATTATTAAAATTTGTATATTTTTCTCCCAGGATGAGCCAAGATACAGTAAATTAGAAACATCATACGGATAGGGCCTACATTAAAACATTTTTTAAATAATTATGAGGCATAGATAACCAATAGGCATAGTTATTCATGTTACAGTAAAGATGTATGCTGCCAAACGTTTTTTTTTTCCTTTTACATTTCATTTCCACTTCCTCTTAATTTAGTTATCTACCTTGTCGCTGAAAACTGTCCTTGTTCTGTTGGCGTTTCTTCAGTCCTCCTCATTGTCAGGGGAGCAGGATCTTCAGGCTCTATCTCCTCACCCTCATCTATGTTGTGCCTCTTGGTCATGGAGAATCAGGCAAGAGTGCTACAACACCTTGCGACTCAGGAGATGCATAATGTGAAAAAAAATTACAAAATCCTCTTACCATCATAACCGCCTGTCTATATTATCATTCTCCTAGAGTCCAAAAAGTAATGGGGCTAGGCTGGGCTGAAAGAAAAATTAAACAAACAAAATATGAAGGACTCAAGTGAGCCATATGGCAGCACAATCACTTCAGAAAATTAAAAAAAATAAATGAACAAAGACTGAATTATATCTGGTTTAAAAAATAATTTAACCCTGACTTTATCTCAATTTAAAGACAGAATCTTTACGACTGGAGTAGAACAATAGACAGAGCAATAGATGCAGAAGAATATTATTAGATGGTTTTGTGTAAGTAAGATCCACTAAGAGTTCTGATTTTTTAGTATCGTTTATTCGTACATGAACTCTGGATCTAGTTACCATTCAAATGGGTCTTGATCTACGTCCTAAATGACAGGCAATCGTTATTCTTGCCCAAATCCAGTAAGTAGTTTATCTGACCTCTCTTTAATACTATCATTTAGACAAGATTTAGAGTTTACAGTCAAGGTCTAGCTTACATTATTATACGAGTTTAACAGTCTCACGTTTTCAGTCCCAAACTGCGGACTTGATTCTAATGTAGATACTAGATCTAGATACTGAATGTTACAGCCCAAGCTCCAAATGTGTTCCTAATTGCTAAAAATTCTAGATCTATATATTGACCCACACTGTTCAGTGCATTGGTGTAATAATGGATCTAGAATCTAAATCATGAATGCAAAAAATAATAAGCTAGCTGAAGGTTTGACTCCCTAACTCACCGCCATTTTCATGGTCATCTGCGTTTTACTGTGGGCTGGCAATTATACAGGTACCCCTCAATGTCCATTCCAATCTTAAACATTGCCACTCCTTGCAAGGTTTTTGAAAGAAGCTATAGTTTATATTTTTTTTTTTTTTTGTTATTTTGAAAAATGTGAGACGATCCTTGTCCACCATCTTGGATCATGTACACGAAACCGTAACCAAGGCCCGTTCAGAGATGTGGCTTCAAATTTAATTCTCAAATAAATACATGTGTTTCCAATCATTAAAGTTTATACTTAAACCTATTTTCCTGTTAAAAGATAATTTTTTTACGTTTAGAAACTTATTTCTTGGATGAATTTTGAGCTACAACTCGTAAAAGAATAGAAAACAGCCGCTATAGCAGACAGCATAATTTGTGAAGAGGGGTATGAGATGCGCATTCATTCTACCTTTACGTAGAACACAGGTATTCATGCGATCTCCTGCTCAATGAATGGTCGTGGAAAAAAACGGTAAAGGTATGGGGTAACAAACGTATGGGTAATATGCATAATATTAAGGTTTGTATGTCTTTGTGAGCACTTACAAATGCGGCACCACAAATCCCAAAACATATTGAAAATCACCATCATCATCATCACCATTACCATCATCATGATGGAAATCTTTCCGCATCATCTTTTAAAATTTGGCAAATAGTGGTTTTCCCCCAAGTCTTCCACTTCATCTGTGATATATGTTGAAGTCTCAAACATAAAGCGAGCAGCCATCTTTGCCTCCGACGACAAAAAACATATCAATACACCTACAAGCTACTCCAAGCTGGCTTGCCGCTGCTTCAGGCTTGAGAGAGAGACAGACAAGACAGACAAGACAGACACAGAGAGAGAGAGAGAGAGAAAGAGAGAGAGAGAGAGAGAGAGAGAGAGAGAGAGAGAGAGAGAGAGAGAGAGAGAGAGAGAGAGAGAGAGAGAGAGAGAGAGAGAGAGATTTTGTGTGTTAGGGGCATTAAATAAATGAAGGCATTGCTTTTTTAGCGTCAGAATTATCCTTTGTAGCACCGACTCTATGATTTTTTTTTGTCTCAGGGAAAGACCATTGAGATCGATGAAATTTTCGCGTATTAATTACATTCAACTGTTTTTATCTTCAAAAGCGTACAAAATGGATGCAGCATAAGTATCAATTTATAGGAAAGTCTTTTATTAACCAAATGCGGTTGCTTCATCGATATGTTTCGTCTCTGCTCAAAACAAAAAAGGGGTTGATTCATTCACAAGTTTTCATAGGCTTGGAGATTTT
The DNA here is from genome assembly GCA_033675545.1 of Elysia crispata. Taxonomy (NCBI): domain Eukaryota; kingdom Metazoa; phylum Mollusca; class Gastropoda; family Plakobranchidae; genus Elysia; species Elysia crispata. The sequence continues at coordinate 2,164,450 of JAWDGP010006980.1, forward strand.
GCCGTCACAGCGGATCCATCATCGAACCTCTTTGGTTAGTGAGGTATATATCCATTATATTTTTTCAGCTATAAAAGTCTTACCTGGAATTTATATTGACTTCTCGCGTTCTTGGAAAAAATAATAGGTTTTCTAACTGCTTTTTTTAGAAATATATTAAGCACTTCTGATGACCGACAGAGGTGGCTACTCATCCTTCTTTTTGTTTGTTTAATGATTCAATTATAATGCGGACGAAAATATTCTGTAGCATTTAGTTTCAACTTGAGCTTTGTTATCTGCGGTTTTAATAATGTGTAGTTGTTTGGTGACTGAACTTGGCAAGTGATGCAGGTAAAAATGAGGATGGCTTAATGTTTTGTATCTGAGGGCCGTGAAATGGTATAAAATTTAAAACTATAAAAAACTATAAAAAAAAATTAAAATATTATTTGAGGACATCTTAAGAACAACAACGCAAAAAAAAAAAAACAAACTTTAACTCCCTTCTTTCTGCCACTTCTTTGCATTAATTAATAACTATATTTTTCTAATTAAGGCGAGAAATTATTTTGATTTAGATTTAGACTTTGAGCAAAGCCAATCTGTCTATAGATGCTTATCTTATTAATCTGATCTGTGCGGTACAAGAGTTATTTTTCGATGGATGAGAACTGAGAGAAACAACCAACATTCAAATTATTTATTATTTCTTCTTTAGAGCAAGACTTTGAAACAAATCATCTACACCGTAATTTGGAAAAAGAGAAGAGATTGATGCCCTTGATGACAAAGTTCGAAATCTTCTCTATTGGTTAATGACTTTTTAGAAATAAATAAGGAGACCTGAAAAGAAGATCAGTTAAAAATGCAACTCTTAATGTAGTCAAATGCTAAGTACCCGTTGTGGAATAAATAAATCGAACTAAAAGTGATTTTCAAAATGTTCGGTTCTCCTCAAGTTGTTTATATATGGAAATAATGGTGTCTTTAATTAATCATCATTTGGTTAATGTATTGGTTATCTTTAAAAAAATAACGCTGTCTCTTCAGCCCAATTGCTTTACTTATTACGAGCTTCAAAATTATTTAGGATTTGATCATTGTCCCTCTCCCCACTCTCGTGCCCCATCCTCTCTCTCTCTCTCTCTCTCTCTCTCTCTCTCTCTCTCTCTCTCTCTCTCTCTCTCTCTCTCTCTCTCTCTCTCTCTCTCTCTCTCTCTCTCTCTCTCTTTCTTATTCTATGACTGTCTCTTTCTCTTTCTCTTGTCCTCCTATTCTCTGACTTTCATACTCTTCTCAGAATTTTTTCTTTAAATTTTTATTTATTTTGCGTACTTATCTATTTTTACTTTCACTTATTTATTTATTTCTTCATTATTCTGTAAATACTTATTTACTAAATTCATAATCCAATATCTTTTTGTATTAAATTAATTGGATATTTTTTTCGTGACTTTTTTGCTTACATATATTATGTTATATTTTTTTCTTTGTGAGTTTTACATAATTCATTTTTTTTTGGATAGATCTGTTTATATATAATTTTGTAAATTTTGGAGCTGCACTCTACTTATTTTTTTTTAAACGGTGCCCTAGAAGTAGTAGTAGTAGTAGTAGTAGTAGTAGTAGTAGTAGTAGTAGTAGTAGTAGTAGTAGTAGTAGTAGTAGTAGTAGTAGTAGTAGTAGTAGTAGTAGCAGTAGTAGCAGTAGTAGTAGTAATATGAGGAGGAGGAGGAGGAGAAGCTATAGTAGCAGTAGGAATAGGAGTAGTAGTAGTAGCAAAAAAAAAAAACATTACGTGCCCCCTTCCCCCTTTTTTTCTTTCTTTTTTTTTGGGGGGAAGAGGGGGGGGGGGGAGAGAAGAGATTATGAAATGTCTACATAAACCTTCAAGGGACGCAGTCTCAAATTCTGTAGGAGAACTGTGCTGTACTGAGATTTTTTCCCCTTTCTGATTACAGTTTTCGATCTGTCGACCGAGAACAGCAGTTTTCTAACAGTGATAAAAGCATAAATCCTCACAGGCGACAGACAAGCAAGCACAACCACGTTGCTTGATATTTAAGTTGCTTTACGTTGAGGCTGTGAATTTAATTTTACTTACACAGAGCAATTTATAATGACTGATGAACTAAATGCATTTTTATGCAGTTACACTGGGGTTTTTTTTTTTGTGCAAATTTATATTCATATCTCCTTATATTAATGACTCATTTTTAACTTTAATATTGATCATGATGAAAGTGAACATAAGGTTGCGTTATATAAAATATTACCTTCATTGTCTCTGTGCAAAGCAGACTCAATTAACATTCATTAGAGGTAGAATCCCACTTTCCGAAAGACTGGCTTCTTCCCTTCCCATCACAGGGAAGAAGCCAGTCGCTTTCTCAATGCAATCTGACGTCCGGGCTAGTCGGACTGCCCTTTGCGCGTCTGTAATGTCCGGTTACATTACTCGTTTGTCCTCCGTAGAAAAACCCTCACTAACTTCGCCCCTTCCACGAGCACGGATTGCTCAGACCAGAGGACCAGGCTTCGGTCCTGACACCCCCAGCCGGGACTTCGGCAGTCCTCCAGTGCTGGGCAATCGAACAGTACGTGGTCGACGTCCTCGACTCGGTTTTCGCACAGACGACAAGACGCGGATTGACTCCACCCTCTTTTTGACATGCTGGCTAAGAGCAGATGATTTACGCGCATGCGAAATACTTGTACGGCGTCACCTCTCGGGAGGTGAGCGCAATAATCATCAGCTCGTCGAGCCTCATAAAGCTTAGCCAGCCTTGTGTCATCATTCCTTCCGATCGCCGCTCTCCACCTTTTTGCCGTTTCCCCTCGTAATAGGGACGAGACATGAGCCAGGGTTGCCGGGACTGTGGGTTGAGGCTGTAATCGGCCAGCGTTAGCCAGCACATCGGCAACCTCATTACCGTGGATCCCTACGTGAGATGGGATCCACTGGCAGATGATCCGGACATCTGCTTGTCGGAGCTGTTCCGTTGCACTCAAGATATCGCCCATACTAGTGGTGTTGAAGCCGCCTAAATTTTGCACCAGACTACGGCAATCACAGAGGATTACGACCCCAGGGAGCTGGTCTCCTCGATCATTCACCAAGATACCAGCTCAAGAGAAACAAAACAAAAGAACAAAAAATCTAAAATTGCTAGTAAATGATATGTTATTTATGTTTTTAAGCTCTTTTTCAGTGGTCATATTTTTTCGGATTAAATCTTAATGCATTATTGAAACATGCAAAAAAGTTGTTATCTTCATTTTGAAAATGATATATCTGTTGACTTTTGGCATTTGTGTGAGAATCAAGGTGAAATAAATATTTGTTTATTTTATGGCCCTTTTCTTTTTTAACCATGTAGAATGCCCAAAGAGAGTTTGAGAGCTATGGAATTCTTTACAGCTGACAATTCACATTAACACAACGAAACCACGAAGGATTGATCCAGTATTGATCCAAGGCGGGCATTGTCAGTTCTACATTTTTTTCGAGTCTCGCGGGAGATTGGCTGAAGAGGTCTCACGTTTTGACTGTTTCCATCCCTCTCACAGTGCTGCTGTCGCGATGATCGGGTGCTTCATCCGGGTCGGGACAATTTATGACGATCTGTACATTCAGTGGCCACTTTGGAGGATGCAGTGGGCAGAATCTGATATGCGCTCCACACATGCATCAGTACGTCAAGGGACAACTGTTAATGTCACAACTATTGGGGACAATCATTAATTGTTAAAGAAAGGCTCTCACAAGATGCAAGACCTTCCTAAGAATTCTGCTGATGAGGTGATGATGCTGATGATGGCGATAGTGGTGATGATAATGATGATGATGGTATATTTTCATTATTCTAAAAGCAATGTTCATAAATGATGATGTCAATTTGATGAAATTTGATAAAATGATGTTGAGAAAATCATAATGGATATAACGATGATGATGATGATGATGATGATGATGATGATGATGATGATGACAATGGATGGTAATAAAGATGTTGGTTTTAACCAGGGTAGTGATGCTAATGCTACTAAGCATGCTCAGTATGACAATCATCTTTTTCTGCTTTTCCAGATAATTTAAATAGGTTTCAAAGGAGTTCTGTCACATATAAAAAAAGAATTTAGCTCGTAAGTCTCCAATAAAAGAAAACTGAACAATAACACGGATAGAAAAATTACCTAAACGGGAATTTCCACTGTTGGAGTATAAATATTGCCAAAATGGTCTTGAGCGAGAAGAAATCTCTCTAAAAATAGAAAGTGCCTACATTAATATGCAGCAAGATTAGAGAGGAAGGAACACGGGCCTCCTAACACGCCTTTTCACAAACTAACAAGTACTTAATTAGGTGTTTCATTGGAGAGCATACCCGAACATTAAGAGTATTTTTTTCAAAGGCACAAAAAATCGGATCTTGAACATGCTTTACAAATAAGGTTTAATCAGCACCTTTCTTAAGTGTAGAAACAATTATGCAGGAGGAAATAGAGGGCGGAAAACAATAAGAATTGTTAGATACATGGGTAAATAGGTAAATAGAAAGGTATTAATATTTACATAGATGCGAGACAGACAGTTAGCTAGGTTCGTAAGTTTGTAGGTAGGCGGATGAATAGATGTACGAAAGAAATGCATTTATGGAAAGAGACAGCGGTGAAAGAGATAGATTGATGGGGAGGGAGATAGAGGCAGACAAAGAAGCAAGTAATTAAGCTTCTGTTATAATATCTCTAAATAAATATGATCATTCAGAAATATTCTTGGATTTTTAGAAAATAGATTTAAAAACTGGTCACACTTTCAGTCACGGGTTCGGAGCACAGCTGCAGCTGATTGCAGCAATGAATCCTCATCAACAATAAATCAAATTTGATAGACCTTAGATAATCTTTCATGGTGAGAGATCTGTCCCAACAAATATTGCAAAAATTGTCAGTCTATCGCAATGTATAGCAATGGTTGCTCATCAATAATAAATCCAATTTGATAGACCATAGGTAATCTTCCACGTTAAAAGATTTGTCCCTACAATTATTACAAACTTTGTGAGAGTCTATCACAATATGTATTTTAAGACCTACCTTAGACGATAAAAACACCGGTACATTACATTCCTTGGTATCTCCAATGATAAATCACAAACCTTATGGTTGCACCAGAGAGTGTATATAGTTACAGGATGCATAGTTTTACAATCCCTGATCTCGACACTTAGCTAGATGTCATGCTCCTCTTTCTTAAGAGATATATGAGCTGAAATAGAGTTTTAGATTCTTTTTTTAATTTCCAATTCAAGAGCTTCATTAAAATTTTCTACCTTCCATCCTTATTTGTAAGAATTTTTGTTTTACATCTTGAAAAAAATGAAAAGGGACAGGGAGGAGAGGCATTCAGATAGAGAGAGGGAAAGAGAGAGAGGAGGGAGGAATGAGAGAGAGATAGAGATAGATAGATAGATAGAGAAAGAGAAAGAGAGAGAGAGAGAGAGAGAGAGAGAGAGAGAGAGAGAGAGAGAGAGAGAGAGAGAGAGAGAGAGAGAGTCCAATTTGAAAGAAATCTTAAAAAAAAACTAGTGTTTAAATTTGACGTGAGAAAAACAATGGCAAAGTAACATAATTATTGACAAGGAATGATGAGTTCGGGACTTAGACAGGATGCAGGATTGCATGATCAGCTTTGGTTATATTAATGTTTCAATGAATAGATACGCCACTGGCAGGAGAGATAAGCCATCTGTCATTCTCACTTCGCTTTTCTGAATTTCATTTCATTTATTTTTTTTTTTTTTGTAATAATGATTCTTCTAAATTCAAATGTCCCGGTGATACCTTATCATAGACAACTTTTGCTCTTATCGAGTTATGATGTAAATTCAAGTCAGTTCTTGCTTCACATATATTAGTGAGAAATCCATGTAAATAAAGCTAGGAATTATCTGACAGACATAGGTAAACTAAACGTAGCCTCTGATAACATATTTACTGGGCGCTCTTGCCCGCAGACCCCCATCTGACTGCTGCACGATGAAGGTAAGTCTCATAGGTGACCAATATGTTGATCTCCTTTCTTTTCTTTCATAAGCTCATACAGTCATAATAAGGGTGTAACAAGTTATTTATTCAAAGATAACATATCTGCAGAAACTCCTACTATATGATCAAGCTCGGACTGAGTGCAATAGATCGTAAAGAAAAGGCTAGTGGTTGCTTCAAATCTTTAGTATATTATTGAGAGTAACATTTAAGTACAGTTTCTACTTCTTTTAGCCGCAGATTTATGTATTCAGCAATAACAACTTAACAACTGAATACATTTTAAAGTGCATAGATGCTCATTTCTCATACTTTTTAATATCGATATCATTAGTAAGAAACAATTTGATGAATCATCAAGAAGATAGTTCAGCCAACTGCTTTCTTGAACAAGGAAATTTCTATTTCTTCCGCATCAACGATTTAATTGCCACCCTTCCTTACTGTCTTCACTATCATCTTCATGAATTATAATCACCAGGAGAAGTAGTAATAGTAGTAGTGGTAGTAGTAGTAGTAGTAGTAGTAGTAGCAGCAGCAGCAGCAGCAGCAGCAGCAGCAGCAGCAATAGTAGTAGTAGTAATAGCAGCAGCAGCAGCAGCAGCAGTAGTAGTAATAGTAGTAGTAGTGGTAGTAGTAGTAGTAGTAGTAGTAGTAGCAGCAGCAGCAGCAGCAGCAGTAGTAGTAGTAGTAGTAGTAGTAGTAGTAGTAGTAGTAGTAGTAGTAGTAGTAGTAGTAGTAGTAGTAGTAGTAGTAGTAGTAGTAGTAGTAGTAGCAGTAACAGTATTGTTATTGTTATTTCCCAAAATATATGGGTGCAAGGATAGGAAGTAGACAGGCACCTTGAGTCATGGCCAACGTGTAGCCTGATTTTCTGAAAGTGTCAGGAGTCTAGGGCTGCAATTCTTGCAAATAATCAAGTTTAGGGACCATCTAGCTCCTCGAAAACTTTATAATATATTATATTATAATCAATATCATCAATGTCGTGTGGGTAATCACATAATTTTTCCCTACGCATAAATATCTAAGATATTACAAACATAGCAAACACAGATCAATCACGGTCGAAAGTTACAAAATCAGCGGAAGCCAATGAGAATTAGATTGGTAGGGGTATCAGTTTGATGAGCCCAACTTCTTTCAGTAAAATTATTGTAAAATATTGTTGTTTTTTTTTTTTTCTGATCCCTCATTCTAGGCTATAAAATGGCACAATTAGGCCTGAAAACCGGACTTTGATGATAATGCAGACCTTATCTTAATCTTGATAACAGATCTAATATGTATCTCAGTCTAGTATAATACCAATGTTTAGATTTTTTTAAAAGTATTTTGGCTTGGAATATAGATGTCAAGGTAGAGGTCTAGATTTAAGTCTACTTTTTTGCGTTATAATTCCAAGTAAAGGGCTATTTCGATGGGATTAGCCTGTGCTACCAGTACCAAATTGTTCCAGCCAGAGATCAATCAGTTAGCCAGTCAATTGCTTTTTTCCTGAGCTGTCTAGCATCCTTTGCAACGTTTTTTCTTTCTTTTTTTAACATAGCTGGGATGAGAAGTTAGGGAGGGCGAAGCAGGGCGTAAGTTCAAACATAAATTGTAAAGCAAAAGTAATATGCCTACCATTAGGTTAAAAATAAGTTTCTTGAAAGCTAAAGCTCAAAGGACCTAGTGCTTAGCAGGATCGCGAGGTCGGCAACACAGAGATCCACTTTTAAAATCTTTTTGAGAGGGGTCTACCTGTAGATGGGATTCTATGTCATCTAATCTGCCCTGTCCCTAGTTTAATAGAAGCTTAAAATCCCCGATGCTTGTGTTTGCTACGGCAACACCGTAACAAAACGGAATTGTCACGGCGTTCACGTCGATTGGAGAGAGAGAGAGAGAGAGAGAGAGAGAGAGAGAGAGAGAGAGAGAGGGGGGGGGGGCGAGAGAGAAAGAGAGGGGGAGAGTGAGAAAGAGAGGGGGAGAGAGAGAGAGAGAAAGAGAGGGAGAGAGAGAAAGAGAGGGGGGGAGGGAGAGAGAGAGAAAAAGAGAGAGACAAAGAAAGAGAGAGAAAGAGAAAAACAGAGAGAGAGAAAAAAGAGAGGGAGAAAGAGAGAGAGAAAGAGAGAGAGAGAGAGAGAGAGAGAGAGAGAGAGAGAGAGAGAGAGAGAGAGAGAGAGAGAGAGATCAGAGTGATTGTAATGTTTACTCTTTTTTCACTCTCATATATATTATACAGAGCGCGGGACACTGTTTCTTTTTTAAGCTTGCTTTCCTCTACGTTCTCTACTTATGTTCATGATCTCGTATTCATATTGATGGATCATTTGTGGCGACAATAAGCAACGCTTTATTCTCATCGGAGAATGTAATTTTTAAAAATCCATTGGATTTTATGACGAATATAGGAGTCAAGCAAGTAGATGTGTTTTGTAACATTCTACATTGAGCTCAATCCCTTAGCCAAGACAATTATTGTACGTATGGTATAAAGAGAGAGAAATGCAGTGTCCACAATCATGGGTTGCAGATTAGTTTTCTCTCGGATTTTGTTCTTATTTTCCTCTTTCTATCACAATAGACTTTCTCATAAGTGTAACCATTCTATTCTACCAAGGTATTCAAAATCAACTTTTGGATTGCTGTGGCTGTGACCTTGACCTTGACTCTTAGTCTTACTAAGGCCGAGGAGTCCATCAAGTTTTTGGGCGTGGGCTATAATCTACTGACAGGCAACCCTGATGGAGGCCTTTTGTCCCGCGGTGGGATAGATCCTGGGCTTCTTTACACTCGCAAGATCCTGGATCTGTCCCAGCCATACGCTGTCCAGTCTGAGAGCCGGCAGAGCTGTGCACAGACGCGTCAGACATCCGTGTTTTATGGCGGAAAATCGTATCAAAACAAACTCAAGCGTGGAGTGTCTGTTGGAGGTGGCAAGCTTTTCAAACGCCCCTGAATTTTTTTTTAGTAAAACGAGTCTAGATTGAAGGGTTATGACGATCTATATTAATTTAATGATGTCTCAGTGCCTTTATTTATTTTTAATTGTGTTTTTCAATCGAAGAAGGAGGAATTTTTTTAAAGGCTAAAAGGATGCTTTCAAATGTCTCCATAAAAATTTGACGCATTTTTATGTTCATATGGCCTGTTTAAAACTTAAAACATTTCAAAATCATCCTGACTGTCTTGTTTAGAAAAAAAAAAAGTATGAATCACATCGCATCAACTGTTCAAATAGTGGAATAGATGGATTTGTTTTGAAACAAGCGTTAAAGATCTTTAGTTCGAAGCATATTTTTATTAGATCTTCGCAGGTTACAAGATTATTTGGCTTGTCGTTGAGCTGCTGCTGTTTATGGATGCTCTTCATCACCATAATAACTTTTTAATTACCGAAATATTTCAGCGGTGTTTCTCATTTTGTAACATGATAAGAAACACTTATTCTTAAATTAAAGCACTTGGATGTTAATATGCTTGATTTATAATTCATTCTTTTTTTTTTTAAGACACTTTTTTCTCTTAAGATATAACTTTGTCTCGTATTTGAAGTGTAAACGATTTTTATGTGTGCTTTCTTAATATCAAATCTCACAAAAAAAAAAAACAAAACGCCTCAAATTCCTTAATTCAGAATTTCTAATCAATAATCCCGAACAATGAAAAACATTGACAACTTACTTTGGGAACTATAAATTATTTACTTATTTAACGTAATGCTTTTTAATTGATTCAGAGTCGGTTTTTTTGGGGGGGCTTTTTGTTGTTTTTTTTTCAATTTTTGATGCTTTGTTTCCGTTTTTTATTGATGTTGTTGTTGTTTTCTTTCTTCTTTGTTTTTTGCCCTTGTATTTGTTTTGGCTTTTCTTGCTCCTTTCAAACATCTCAATACAAAATTATATATGATATTTTGTAGAGCAATTTATGTTAAGGCTTTTAAAATCAGCTAAACAGTAAAGTGGTTTTAAAATGTGTGTCCACATTATGATGATGAACACTTAGCAGCCAGAAATAGTATATTTTCTCAAAGACAAATATGAAAAAATGAACGATGAACTAGACTGGCATTCACCTTTATGTAATTTACTTTGCCCTGGAATAAAAAAGCGATTGCTGTATGTTTTCTTTTTTCCATTTTGTGTCCTTTTCAGGTGAAGGTAGTGCCGGCATAGCAAGTTTTGCATTCAGCCTCAGTCATAGGTATGCACGATAATATCTAGATTGCAACTAATGAACAAAAGAAAATGTCTGCTTTAGAATTAGTCGAAGGGTAAAGAATGTTGAAAAAGACATTAAAGTAAGTTGTGATATCGAATATTTTATGTAATTATGTATATATATATATATAAAATTATATATATATATATATATATAGTTTGAGGATAATTAGAAATAATTGATAAGAGTGCTCAACCGGTGTCCAAGCGACAATCTTGTCCTCCGCTTGAAACACCAGTGTCGTATGGAGAGAATTTAAGGTAAGACCTTCTATTTCTCTCTCTCTCTCTCTCTCTCTCTCTCTCTCTCTCTCTCTCTCTCTCTCTCTCTCTCTCTCTCTCTCTCTCTCTCTCTCTCTCTCTCTCTCTCTCTCTCTTTCTCTCTGTCTCTCTCGCTCTCTGTCTCTCTCTCTCTT
>JAWDGP010006981.1:2500-21816 GCA_033675545.1 Elysia crispata
TTTTTTTAATTACCTGGCACCACTTACTTCCTTGTATAGAGACCAAAATAGCATATAACATGGTATGTAACTATGGAAGATCTAAAACTCATTCTTCTTATGCGTAGGCTTGGTGGAGAATTCTAGCAAGAAAGTTAAAGTAATGACAACAATAAAAGTCATTAGATTTCATCACGAGGTAATTAAGAATTGACAGCTGGAGCATAAATCAAAATCGCAGGGAAAATCCAAAAACAGAAAAACATTAAAGAGAAAAAATCCTCAGTCGCAGCGCTTCGGGAAGTATTTAAGAATGTCATATGATTGAAGAAGGATGCGCATATATATATATATATATATATATATATATGTGTGTGTGTGTCTGTGTGTGAACAAGTGGATACACATATTTAACAAGATAATTTGACCCAGTTGCTTTGGCCGTGATCTGTCTAAAAGATGGAAACAAAGTGACATGACATTGGCTTACAATATTAGATTTTTTTTAATTTGTTAAACCTATGTGTACAATTAAATATTATGTCTGCAAATGGGTTATTTATCTGTCTCGGCTATGAGATATTTAATTTTTTTTTAAAGCAGGTCCATTAAATTTTTATCGCCTTTATCACTAAAGTTTGTTTTTTTTTTCGTGAGCTATATTCAGTAAGCTTAAATCTGAAAGAATATCAAAAACAATGGTTTACGTATAATTTAGATTGATCTCTCGACTTCATTTTGCCTACATCCAAAGTACAGTTTCTTTACAAAAATGTAAATGCTTGGACTTGGCACCGCTTCGGTCGAGAGACCAAATTCGATAATATTGTATTGAGACCAATTTTGTCGCAATTAATACGTATCGAAAGTAATTCATAAATATAAAAGAAACTTTGAATATGTTTCAATTAAACTTAATTGGTATCGATCTAGCGAATACTGGAATCTGTACTTAACGTTTACTCTGCTCATAAAGGAAGTGAGTTTCTATTTTAGTCACCATATTAAGTTCAAGCTCTTCGGATTTATAGTACCACACTTATCAGTCTCAAGAAAAATATCCAAGCCGGATATAGATGAATGCATGGTTGAACAAAGGTCACGAGGGGAGTGACTTTTATTTTTATTTTTTTTTCTATCTTATGAAGTTCTATATGGTTCTTACCAAAGGTGCCTGAAAAATCAGGCTTTGGATTCGGATATCAAGAGCACAATAATGTGAAACCGAGGAGGTGTGTGTAAAAGTTGTTTACTACTTGTAATAATGAAAATTGTAATTATTGCCTTTGTTTTTGTTGTTGTTGTTGTTGTTGTTGTTGTTGTTGTTGTTGTTGTTGTTGTTGTTGTTGTTGTTATTATTATTATTATTATTATTATTATTATTATTATTATTATTATTATTATTATTATTATTATTATTATTATTATTATTATTATTATTATTATTATTTATTTATTATTATTATATGGTATGAAACCTACTGCCTTGCCCGGCCACATTATATTATATTACTTTACTGCAATACAACTAAAAGATTATAGGCCTTATATTTTTGCTATTGCCGTTTACAATTCTCTTCTTACAACTACCACTACCAAAACTATCATTTTCACCACTACACGTATTAGTTATACAAAATACCAGTAAAGAGGACTTCATTACTTCTGCTACTACTACTACCACTGCTACCACTACTACTACTACTACTACTACTACTACTACTACTACTACTACTACTACTACTACTACTACTACTACTACTACTACTACTACTAACTACTACTACTACTACTACTACTACTACTACTACTACTACTACTACTACTACTACTACTACTACTACTACTACTACTACTACTACTACTACTACCCGGGTACTGCTAATACTGCTACCACTGCTAATCCTTCTGCTTTTACTAAATCAAAATTTTATTTACCCACTTTTATTCATATATATATGGTCTCATGTGACAAAAGAAATAAATAAAATGTTAAGTAAACAGAATTTTCCCTCACGAAGAAAGCAAGAAGTGCAAGATCAGTCATGATAAAGCTCTTCAAATGTGCATCATACGAGAATGTGTGAAGTGTTAAAAGACCCCCATAATTATGTTGCAGCAACATGTGTCTGGGATATTGTAACCTATCATTTGCCGAATCTATGATAACACATGTAGCAAGATTGAGAGAACAATACGGTGAATTATCTCTAAATCCAACCCCCTTCTGACAATACAACGTAAAGTAAATCATAATATAAAGAAAAATATTTTAGGCTATGAGGTAGAAATAAAAAAGAAAAGAAAGAATGGCATGGCATGGCTGAAGATGTAGAGAGAAGGAAAGATAAAGCAGTGCCAGAATAAAGAGTGAGGAAAGATGTGTTCATGCAAGAGTGAGGAAAGATGTGTTCATGCAAGTGTGAGGAAAGATGTGTTCATGCAAGTGTGAGGAAAGATGTGTTCATGCAAGTGTGAGGAAAGATGTGTTCATGCAAGTGTGAGGAAAGATGTGTTCATGCAAGTGTGAGGAAAGATGTGCTAATGGTTGTGAGGAACAGTGCAATTAACAAAAGAGAAAAAAAAACACCTAAACTATGAACAAAACAATTTTTTTTTCAATTTTTTTTTTATATTTATCTTGAAAAGAATTGAAAACGAACAAGAAAATGGGATCATAAAAATTATTTTATTGAAACTATACAAATATTGGCTGGCATTAGTGAAAATAATAAGCATGGTTATTTAATAAAAATTAAAATCTACGTAAAGAATAGATTACTGAAGAATAAAAATCAACTCCCATCATTTGAACATGCACAAAGAATAATAACTTTTAAGTATTTAGGAAACACTGGTGAGAGTTTGGGCAAGAAACCCAATGGTGGAGTGTATGGAAGTTTAACATGATAACAAAATCACACCTCCGGGCAAGAGAACATGAATAAAATAATAAAAGTACTCATATATAACAGCTCTTCAGGTCAGCATTGGTAAAAAAAAAAAAAAAAAAAAAGAAAGGCAGACAATTTGGTCCAGATGGAAATATACCATGTTACAGGCCTAAGCACCCTTAGCAATGTACACATAAAATATTCACATATGATTACTTGACACATTAATATAAAAAGAATCAATAGTGTATAAAATACATGTATTCAAAGGGTCAGATATCTACGGATAGTCTAGAAAGAAAAATTTAAAAGGGGCTTTCTAAGCATTGAAGCAATGAACAGAAAATAATGAACTATTACATGAATGCATTGAAGTGGAAACCCCCCCCCCCCACCCCCCCACCTCTTCTCACTTTTCCCCAATCATCAAACATGTTCATTTATTATGAAAAGCCAATGTTGAGTCCAAGTTTTTATTCCTGTATTTTGACTTGGAGGACTTGTTAATTTTTCTTCTTAGAAATGAAGCATATATCCATAACTGAATATCAATCATTATTAAAGCTTTGCTTCAACCTACAGTGATTGATCACCAAAATTTATGAAAGCATACATATTTAGGTTATCTGGAATTGGCCGATGTAGAAATAAAAATAAGGCAAATCATGGTAAATAGCTATGTAATGGCAGAGAGAAAAGCATTTAAAAGCCACAATATGAAGCTTCTGTTTTATGGTAAATTGCGTCCAAATGAAGTACCGGTATCTTTTTTTTTTTTTTTTATTTATATTCAAATCAGCTGCAAATAAAATATTTAATTTTGCAAAGTGAATTAGAGAAAAAGTAGAAGTTAAATGTCAATGCATAGACTACTGATACAATAATTTTACCCCCCATCCCCTCCCCCACCTTTTTTTTTTGTTGTTACATTGAAGAATTTATTTTTATTAATATTTTTATAATTTCAAATAAAGTTCTTAAGTTATAATTCTGCTCTTGGCTAAATACTGTATGACATAAATTCCACATTTTCATTCTCAAGCAAGTGGAACTTAGAGGATTAAAAAAGAAGTGTTTCTGTGTTTTTGTTGTTTCTTTTTTTTTTTTTTTTTTTGCCCCTACAAAATTGTCTCATTTCAGACACATTAATTGTGCTCAAAACACTACTTGTCACCAGAGACCAGAAATAATCAATAACATTAAATTGCATCTCATGTAACTTAAAACTTATGAATATTTGCTACATTAACAAAGTGAACCAACTCAATAATACATTAAGAAAATTGATACCGTGTTGCCAATTATGACTTAAAAAAAATATTTATATATCCTCACATAGAGAGATTATTTTTAAAGATTTTTTTTTCTCCTTGCTAAATGATACATTGTACAAAGTCAAGCATATCAAATACTTTGTTGCAAACTCTCATAATGAAGCTTGCTTTGTAATAGATTTCCTTCTGTTTAACCCTCAAAGAATGATGGCCAATAAAAATTCGTCTTTGTATCACAATTTTCTCAAAATTATCCTGTTAAACAAAGGTGATCATAACAATAATTATCATCATTTGGATGCTTTTAGTACACAGACTAGTTCTATAGGACGCTTCTCAGGTTAAAAATTAGGAATCTGCCTGAAGTGTGAACATAATTCACAACATTCTCTGCAAATATTCTCTCAATATAATATTAATAATTTTGGTATTATTTGATAAAATGTCATTGCAGCAGATACATTTATTTGAAAAGAATTTGTTGGAAATTTTGTTAACCTTGCACAATCAACAAGTTTTTGGAGCTATAAAGGCATATTTTTTCAACTCTCGCCACACTCAAACGAGCCTTTAACCTAGAAGTGTCAATTTCACTACTGTGCAGGGAGACTTAAAAATTTATCTAACATCGAGCAACCTTTTTCTTCTTTTTCAAAGACTGTTATCCAATAGATGAATCATTATTTACAAAATATAGTAAAAACCAATTTGCATTCAACATCAGGTATATTCATTAAATATCAATTGACAAGAAGGGGTAAACTTACAAAGACCTAAATAATACATTTTCATAACTAACAAAGGTTTTTAAGAACTATTTCAGATAAGATAATATAGTAACCCAACTCATAGAGACTCAAATGACCCTTGTTGCATTTTTATTATGTGTCCGAGACAAATAACGGTAACAAGGGTGTCTGGGTATTTGTCAAAATAAATATATTTTATCTTTCCTGAACAGCTGCACCTGGCATTATCACAACCAAACTTCATCATCAGCAGTCAGTGTATACAATGTATAACAAATTTCAATAAGAAAAAAAAAAAACTATTTAGCATATGGAAAGGCAATATTTCAGCTGTAAAAAAAAACCTTCTTCCACCTTGCAACAGGCAAATATCTAGACTTGAGAAAAAAAAAAAAGCAAAAATTTTAAAATACTTTCCCATAGTATTAGTGTTGATTTCTCAATTTCACATACTTCTGAATGGAAAAACTTACACAGAATGACTCTGCTTTGACTGTTTTCAGAAATCCATATTTTTTTCTTCAAAATTTAAAAAAAGGAGGAAGGTAAATAAAAGGTAATAAATTTATATAACTTATAACTTTGTAGACATTTTCGATCATCTTCCTTTGTTAGGGCGCATTTCATGTATAGACTATCAGGATGAAGTTTGGGATACACCATTCATGTTCAAATAAGTAAACTTTTGATTTTGTTCATATTGATCCCAACTTTATATAGCACAAAATCAAATTGATTTAAGTCTATGCTTGAAGTCTGCTTATGGGCATTAAGAAGCGGCAACTGATGCTACCTGCTTGCAGTCGATTTTATGTAAGACTGCAAACTTTTAACATACAACCACAGCCTATAGTACAAGTCTCTATGTGCCTAGAGTACATGTCTCTTTTTCCTTAAAGTACAAGTCTCTATATGCCTTGAGTACAAGTCAACACATGCCTTGAGTACGAGTCTCTACACGTCTTGAGTAGAAGTCCCTTTATGTCTCGAGTACAAGTCCACCAGACGCCCCAGACACACAAAAAAACTACTACAAAGATCTAGCAGCCTCCTTGCTACATCCATGCCTACAAAGCAATTGACAATAGGTCTAGATCTAGCTAAACAAGGAAAATTCAAGGAGAAGGTGCTGACCAAAAAACAAACTGTATAAATGCCTGCATGAGAAGGTGAAATGAAAAACAGAGCCATGTATTATACTTTTAAAAATCTCTTAAGAAAATTGATAAACATTTTGATTTGATGTAAATAATTATTATATATATATATATATATATATCAATTCAAGAGTTACAAATCATGCATTGAAAGAAAATGTATGAATTAAAAATCTTTGTGCCTCAAGGTAAAGAAAAATCTAAAATTACCATCCAAGTTTTAAATCTCAACATTCCAAGCTTCAAGGGTGAATACTTTGATAATAATAAGGAAACAAAGTTTTGTAACATCTAATCTCAATAAGGAGCCCAATGGCTGAAAGAAAATACAATGCCATACACCATAACACAATTTATTTCCAACTTTTTCGATAATATGTTAAATATCTGACGCATCAACATTTGAGTAGTTAATTTAAATCGTTTTAGAGTGTTTAGACTGTTTTTCCTTGTTTTAACTAAACTTCATTGAAAAGTGAAAGCATGAAACCTACTACACCCTACAATTGTAAACAAAATAGTTTAATGAAACATTACTGCACAATGGCTTCTATCAGACACACAAAGAAAACATTAAAAATTCTAAACACAGGTTTGAATGCTCCTCTCTTCAATATAAAATATAAAAGCATCTACATCATGTTGTTGGGATAAACAGAAATTAGAAATTATAATCAAAATACATGTATATTTTTGTATAAACTTTTTTTTTTTTTGATTGTTTTGTAAACCCATCACAGACAAAATTTAAAATATTAAAAGAGTAAAACTATACATCATTAAAAAAAATGCATGAAAATTGACAAGCCAGAGACTTTTCTAAAAATGTTTCTTTTTTTTCAGATATTCAATAAGACTATATGGCTTGCTTTTTCTTTCTCTAATCTCCCATGGCAGAGATTCTAAACATGATTTGAAATTTTTTATCTTCTCAAGAGAAAAATAGTTTGCCGAATTATATTGTAAAATGTATTTTTAACTTACTCCTGATGTATAACAACTATATAATAACATTTTCATTGTTTTGTTTCTCTTTTACTTTTATGTTACCACATTGGACACATTTGGAAGCAAAATAATATGGAAGTCCACAGCTACATGAGAAAAATTGGATGATGCAAGCAAAAAGACAGATGCTGCTATTATATACTAAGGAAGACAACATTTGCAGAAACAGTATTGCAAATGTTCAATTAAAAGAAAAATTTCAAGCATCCAACTTGACAAATAGAAAACAGTTTTCTAGGAACTTTTTCCTAGTGTGCAAATTCCTAGTTCTAGCCCTAATACTATCATTGCATTGGGAGGAAAAGCTTCTCCATGCCATATGTTTACCAAATGTGTATTATCTAACATCTTGCTGCGTATTTGTTTTCTTTTAATAGTAATAATTACATGGGATCAGCTATGATCGAGTCAGATAACCACCCTCATTGATTGTTTAGAATCAGTGATATCACAACATTCTTCATTATTGATAATTTCAGACTAGAAAGTGATTCTTACCTATATCATCATTGCATATTTGCTGCATCCAGAATAAAAAAAAATACATAGAGACTTTCTCACTCTTTTTTAGTTATACAGCCAACATGACCTCTGCTGTCAAAACTGAATATTTAGCACAAGTCAACAGCGCTATAAATAATCTTAATCAGTAATATCATAGCATTAAGATTGACAGAAAAGAAAAGGAAAATGAATAGTTAAGACAAGCAGCAGGAAAGAGGGAGAAAAAAGTAGAAGAATATGTTTTTGAATCCCAGAGATCATAACGAAAAACAGGAAAGAAGAGATAAAGGAAAGGGGCTGGTGTAACCAAGACAAAGAAAATGTCTTTAATAGAGACTGAAAACAAACATTGCTTATTCTAATGATTACTACAATCTTATACAGCAAGGTTCTTGCTGAGTTGGCTTGTTTTAGGGGCAGAATACAGACTGTGCCAGTCTCTACTAACTAAATTGCAACTGTTTGTAACTACTGATTTATTGTACTATAAGGACTGTTTTAACAATACTGTTCTCTTAAATTTGTTAAGGGACAGATAGACTTGGGAGTGTTAACTTGCGTTTCCCTTGATGAAGGAAGGAAAGGAAATAACCATGGGATTCTAATTGTTGTTTTTTTTTTTTTAGATCAATCCTTGTAAATCAAAGAAATCTCAACAGATTTTTCAACCAGGGTTCATAAGAACTCCCATTTTACTCGTTGCTAATGATGCTATATCCTTAGAACTAAATGGTTAGAAAGGAAGAGTAAAATGATAAATTGTGGTGAAAACCTCCTAGCTCTCAAAGCATGATTGGTTGAGTATACCTGCTATAAAATCTTTTTGCAGTGCATGGTTCTCAGGAAAATCCTGATTGTGTAAAGGACATTATAAAAATATGAAAAAAAAAATTAAATATAATTGTTTTTATAAAGTTTTTTAAGTACAAAGGCTATTTCTATACAATTATTCAAGACTTGACCAGTGTTGACTCTGGTGATACATTAATCATGCTGTGGGAAAATCAGACACAGGTCAGAATTTGGATCTTTTGCAATTTTGTTAATGCATGAAAATGAGATTTTCTGCCCTCTAAGAGAGTAAAAAAATTACTTTTAACAAATTTTTGGCTAGATATACTACATTTTAAGTATTTGGACAAATAATGCGATCAAATAAACAATTTCTATCTTTCAAAGGCTGCAGCCTAACACTGATTTGAGTGAATTATCTCAACATTGTGCAAGATGCCTAGAATTTAGAATAACTTAAAAGGAAGACCTGTATGAATGAAACCACACAAATATTAAGTCCAGATTTTTGGTCTCCTAGTTATGCCATATGGTTGCAGTCAAAATGAAACAGGTGATACTTTGTGCAATAAGTCCCAGCAACGAGAGAGGCCTTGGCAGGGTTGAGGCACCTGTAAAACAATGAAGCAGGCAAATATAACCCAAATATTGCAAGAGAATAAAACATCATTTACTAAGGCTCAACAATATTTTGATAGAATTAGATTGCCACTGACTTTCTTTTTAAAGTGACAACAGAGAAACCTTAAATCTAAGAGCTGTGCGGTGATTGGAGAGCCTGAAAACAAAGAAGGGCTCTTGGAGAAGGGCTTAAGTATTACTCTTAAACATAAAACCAGGTAGGATATATAAATTATATATATGGGTAATCTGGAAAACCTTTTCACCAGATTATGATAAAAGGATAAAAGCTAGTTTGATATTTTCTGTGGCTCTGAAACTGTTACCAAGGATTGCCACTGTAGCCCTGTAACTTTCAAAACAAAATAAGGCATCATGATATTATTCTCATAAAATATTTTAAAAGTCGAATGAGGAAAAATAAAAAATAAATTGCTTTAGATTTCTTTGAATTTTTTCTCAATGAGAATAAAAAAAAAAAATCAACTCTTGCAAGTTAACACTGATATATCCTTTCTAGAATTTTTAAAATCTAAATGTATATTCAATGCATTTTTGATGTTTATTAGCATCATCGGCAGTTGTATTAATTATCATTATTTTTTTGGTTATTATTTCTGTTGCTGTTTTCACTGCAACTGCTATTACCAGTTATTAACAGTAAGTAATACTATCTTTTCAACAAAACCAAGACAAAAGATAATAATACACCAAAGCACCACCTAAACCCTATTCTATTAGTATCAGAGGTGTGAAGATCCTTACAAACCAAATCAAAGGGTTGAGAACATAGGCAAGTTGACAGCCAGTCACATCTTATTTGTTTCTAAGTGAATTTATGTACTTGAGAAAAGATAAAATAAAAATATATATTGAAACATGATACAAAAGTACCTACCATCTCTTAAGTCATATCTGACATTGCCATAGCGTGATTTGCGAGGACAGCCCATCTCATCACTTCCATCATGACACTGCACTGCACTGTCACATTTCTGGGCAGCAAGTATGCACATCTTGCCGCTGGCACATGTGAAGTTTGTGGCAGGGAAGCAAACGGACATATCAAAATGTGCAGGCAATCCTGGATGATAGAGAATTGATTTGACTGCTCAGCTGAAGTCTACAGTCAAAAAATCTTTTAAATAAATCATATCCTGCAAGATGCAACAAAGAAAACAATAAGATCAAATGAAGGAAATATCTCCAAACAAAATCTATCTTCAATCACCACTTTAGTGTTAACTTTGAAGCGCACAACCTAAACTAATGGACTCTAAGGTTTATTTAATGAAATTAAATTGCACACAAGATTTGAGAAATTATCAATAAGTTAATTGTTCACGGAAATATGACATTAAAAAAATCATTGTATCCAGACTGTCAAAAATAGCCAGATTCTTCATAAAATTATATTTATTTTAGGTTTAAACACCATGCATAAAAAAAAATTTGAAATTTATTATGAGGCTTTGTTTTTTATTGATTTAAAACTGCTGTTATTATGTTGGCTAAGCTTTGTCAATTATACATACGTGGACAGGGCTCCTTGTTGCATTTCTCCTCGTCAAAAGTTTCCCCCTCACAGTCCTTTCCACCCTCAGTCCTGTCATAGCAGTCTCGTTTCCGTGTCCTTTCTCCACCACCACATCCTTTGGTGCATTCACTCCATCTACCCCAACCAGTCCAAACACCATCACCTACAAAAGTAATTGAAGAGAAAAATAGTAATTCTTTTTCCAAATATTATAAAGAACTGAAAGCAATAAAAAACGCATCACATTCAGGCAAGTAGATGTAAGGCAGTGTGCAAAAATGAATGAGATTTAGAGTTTCTACAATCAGCTTTTTTACTTATAGCGTCTGCCTGCTTATGTGTGGACTTTTTTTTTTAATACTATGCAAAATGTATTCATTTGGACCAAAATAATTCAGGTTTTGTTAGTTGAGATATTATCCTATAAATTCAGTTATGTGAGATAATTATATATTGTGTATCTCTTCCTAAAGAACAGCCACTGTAACAAGGAGAATGCGTAATTTTGGTGAAATTTTTTATGATAATGGATGTTGCTTGGCTGATATGGATCAACATTTCATTAACTGCTAGTTGTTTTTTTCTTCTGTATGATAAAGTCTTAAATGCTGCCTTGGTCAAAAGTCCTCTGATAATACTTCTAATCTGGCATATTGCTAGCTTCTTCATTGAGCTAGTATTAATGAAATTTCCCTGAAATTGGTTCGAGCTTGAGGCATATCTATTCTATCCTAATTAGCTTTAATTTGATAAAAAATTACTTGGCCGTAGATTTTCTTTGTCACCTGTCGCAATATCCAGATCTGACGAGTTTCAGTTTTCTGAATGATATATGGTTAGAGGACTGTTTGGCTTTTTTATGATATGTACCAATTGCCTGCCAATCTCAAACTTGCCTAATTTTTCATTGGAATTCTACTACTCCCTATAGGGTAAATGGATGGTGAACTTTTCAACTGCAAATCAAGTAATCATCATATGGTGCCATCACTTGCAAAATCGATATGAAAGAGCATGCCATCTGTGCCTTACACAAGCCTTCGAGCTGCACTCCCATAACTTCATTCGAGTCCAGCCCTTGATGTCATCTAGCCAGTTTGATAGCTGTTTCTTGGTCTTTTTTCTTCCACCCTGCCTTCAGTATGCTCTTGCAAAGCTAACTATGATACATTATGTGACAAAAATATTGGCTCTTTTTATTTTTAACTGTTTCCAGTTGTTCAGGTCTTACTCTCGACAATAAACACACTTATTAAACCAACTAATACTTTTACATAAAAAAAAATTTATAAAGCCAAAAAGTGTTCACATGTTGTTGGAAAATTTTTTGTAAAATTAATATATGACTTACTTGGGCACACTGGAAGTGCTGCATTTGTGCATGAAAAAGTTGTATAGGACATGAATGGCTGTTTACGTTTTGGTTCATTTGGTCCTGGGATGTACGTACGGGATGCATGAGTTAGGCCAGAGCCACAGGTAGCACTGCATTCACTCATTTTGCTCCATTCAGTCCAGTGCCCTCCACCCTTAGTGTTCTCTGGATTCCATGTGCAAAACAGGCATATGATAATGACGAAGAAGAGAATGTTAAAACTCTAAGATGCTTTTTACGCACAGCATTTTTGACTCTGTTCCTTACAACACATGGGTGAAATTGGGAGCCAATAATCCCATGGGCTTGAGGGGGAGTGGGGAGAGAACTAAAGTTTTTGAAAAATATAATCATTATCCCAATCACCATCTTTATCAAATTAAAAACTGATTGTAGTGTCATCATAAGGAATCTTATCACCCCTGATTTTGTAAGGAAAAAATTTACCTGAAGCAACGCAAACAGCAACCACAGTGAATGTCAAAATAAAGGTTGTAAAGGCATGACAAGATCCTACAGTTTCCATGGGTGCTGTGTGCTTGAAGAAAAAAAAATGTACATTTATAAAACTTTTCACAGTAGACAATTCAAACGATTTTTCAAACATGGAACCCATGCCCAGAAATGACAAAAGTTACAGGCAACACAAAATCCAATTTTTGCCTGTACAGGTATGATAAAATATCTTGAATTACAAAGCAGCTCCACTGATATAAGACACTAGTGGCATTGTTACTCTAAAAGCTTGCCCTGAAATCTACTAAAAAAATGAGTACAACTTACATTCATTAGTGAAAGGAAAAGCTGCATAAAATTGTATTAGAATCTAGCTCAGATAGAAGTAATTGATTACAATTCTGGAGTGAGCGAGCGTTTGAGAAAAATGGAACAAAATGCAGTCCACAGTTTTCTTGAAAAAAGAGTCTTGTCATTACATAGCATGAAGAAAGAGTCTTGTCTTTACATAGCGTAAAGAAAGTGCATTGAGGCTTGAGAAAAAATGGAACAAAATGCAGTCCACGGGAACCTGATTTCTTGAAGAGAGAGTCTTGTCATTACATAGCATGAAGAAAGAGTCTTGTCTTTACATAGCGTAAAGAAAGAGCATTGAGGCTTGAGAAAAAATGGAACAAAATGCAGTCCACAGTTTTCTTGAAAAAAGAGTCTTGTCATTACATAGCATGAAGAGTCCTGTCAAAACATAGTATGAGGAAAGAGTCCTGTCATTACGTAGCATGAGGAAAGAGTTCTGTCATTACATACCATGAAGAACGAGTCCTGTCATTACATAGCATGAAGAAAGAGTCCTGTTCTGGGATATATTACATTGCTTGTTAAACTCTGATTACAACATGCTTCACGAAATACAACCCCTTAGTATTACAAATTGAACCTGAATGAAAAAGCTTTTGATTATATGACCTCTTTATCATTATATATTAATTTTCTATACAACAAAAAGAAGTCCTATCTTCTTTAAAAAATCTATTGTCAAAAGTAAGTACTAATAACATCTAACTCTTAAGAATGAGCTAAACCACCTCCCAAAACCTGTTCAAAAGCTTGTACAACCAGTTTGAACGGTTGCGGTTGAAGCCCTTATGGTGCAGCATTGATCTGGTTCTAATGATTTAGACGATTGACGATGGTGGCAATTGAGCTTTTTTCTACTGGTTAAATCAAGTCTTCATTTTTATGAAGATTACCTTGAAAAGTTGATTGCATAGACTAGATCTAGATCTTCAAATGAAGCCCATTAAGCTAGCAACCTTCAAAAAAAACAGAAAAGTAATATTGTTTCATTGGGCCTGCAGTCAATGCAGTGCAGAGCAGAACGTAAATCACTAAAACGGAAAAGGACTAGCTGTCTTTCAACTATTTTGCTTCTGTAACCATTTGCAGTGCCTATGGTTAGAATTAAGATCAAATGTATCTCTCTTGCTATTGAACACCTAGGGTCAGACAGGATGCTGTGTATGAAACTATTCATTGTTTTTCTAAACCAACTTATCCAGTCACATTGCTGTTCTATTACTATTATCATTTCTCAAGCTGCCACATTGTTAATTTACTCATAATTACGAGATTGTTGTCACTCCTAAAATTATGGCATTAAAACGAGATAGAAAAAAAACAAGTTGAAATGAGGAATCTCTTTCTTTATGTTATGTCCCTGTCCTTTGATTAGAGTTGCCTTGAAGGAGATTTATTTTTTGAAAGATATCATCATCATGGTGTGTGTGTGTGTGTGAGTAGAAGCCATAGCTGGTCAGAGGTACTATGCTAGACAATCACAGTGTTGTGTTGCCAGACCCTATGCAATGGGCTCAGGCAAGGCCATCTCTATTTAGATAGCTATATAGATAACCTTGGCTCAGGTTACCTAAGGTCACAGGTCGTTTAACACGTCTGAATAGGAAAGCTTGCAGCCCCTTGTAGTAGCATTTTTATCAGCAGTACATCTGTTTCTTACATTTTTTTTTAAATATTATTTTTGTTGACTTATTACAGTTTCGTTTTTATTTTTATCTGGTACTTTTTAGAATCGAGTAAAAGCTTGTCCCCTTTTTTAAAACCCTGTTGTTTTTTTTTTAAACTCTTCTTCTATCTGTATTTGCTATGCACATGTTTCAGAGATAGGCATCACAATTGGTGCATATTAGCATTGTATAGGTTAGTTTCTTGAGGCAATTAAAATTAATCATAACAATCAATTTGTTTGAAGCTCTACCCATGTTATCAACAAATACTGGTCGTATACTGGTTTACTCATTTTAGAGTTGAAATAAAAAATTCATCTCAAATAATATGAAAAAGCCTTCTTTTCTTTAATCTTTTTTTCCTTTGTAGATAATAGAGACACCACTCTCATATCTAATGTCAATTTTTAAATAAATTGTGCCACACTTATGGTGAGAGAAATACATGGGTTCAATTGAAGAGAGTGTTGAAGCATGAAACTGCATTATTTACTAGATAGACTCAAAATCTGGAAAAAAAGCTAAACATCCGTTGCTAATTACAGAAAATGCAAAATTTTAAACAAAAAAAAAAAAAAAAAAAAAGACATGGTTATTTTCTCCATAAAGCCTAAAATAATCAACTTGTAGATGATTTTTTTTTTTTTGAGGGGGTGGGGAGAGAGAGAGAGAGAGAGAGAGAGAGAGAGAGAGAGAGAGAGAGAGAGAGAGAGAGAGAGAGAGAGAGAGGGAGGAGGGAGAGAGAGAGAGAGAGAGAGAGAGAGAGAGAGAGAGAGAGAGAGAGAGAGAGAGAGAGAGAGAGAGAGAGAGAGATGCTTTAACAGATTGGAAAGATAGATAGAATGACAGCCATACTATTACCAAGGAAGAAAGAAGAAAAGAAGAGGGAGTAATGTGATAAGAGCAGTAAATAAAAAAGGCAGAGAGGGGAGCTAAAAAGGTGAAGAAGGAAAGTGCACTCCTCAATAGAGCAGAGAGGGGGGGGGGGGAAACAAAAAGACAAGATGAGAGAGTGAGGAGACAGATGCTGATATGAAGAACTAAAAGCTTATAAAGTGTAGTGGATGATAAATGAGAAAAGTATAGAGAGAGAGAGAGAGGGAGAGAGAGAGAGAGAGAGAGACAGACAGACAGACAGACAGACAGACAGAGAGACAGAAAAAGAGAGAGAGAGAGAGAGTCAGAGAGACAGACAGACAGACAGATAGACAGAGACAAAATACCAGTAATTATTTTTGTCTGTCTTTGAGCCACTTTTGGGTTTGCTCATATCAGAGAAAAAATGAGAGAGAGAGAGAGAGAGAGAGAGAGAGAGAGAGAGAGAGAGAGAGAGAGAGAGAGAGAGAGAGAGAGAGAGAGAGAGAGAGAGAGAGAGAGAGAGAGAGCATGATGATTCACGAGAGGATTGACAAGTGGTTAAAGTGACGAGTATTGTTAATAAGTGTCATGCTAACAGTAACACTCTTCTTACAAAACAGGAGTGCCGGTAGACCTGAGATTCAAAAGATTATTTAGATTTAGGTGGAAAAAAAAATTTTATAAGATGCTTTTTATTTTTTTGACATCCAAATTTTTCCAGCAGCGCTAGACTTTGTGGATGTCCGAGGAGCTTTCACATCATACATTATCTCAACAACAACTTTCTCACAAACTACAGTAACAGTAAACGGTATACAAAGAACAAAATTCAGATCCAACCAAGAATTTATCTATCAATTTCAGGATTATTACTCTCAAATTAATGAAAACGCACCTCTGACATTATGTTTAACTACAATTTAAAATGTTGCTAAGAATAAATTTAGATCTCGGTAAAAGCAAACCGAATTTAATAATATATCTAACTAAAAATTTACATGTATATCTGTCTCTAGTGTGTGAGGTCACGGTCTTATTTCTTCAATAAAAGTATTCCATACATCTCCTTTCAAATACTGTTAGTAATTTTCATAGCCTAGTTATATTCAGTTCCAACGTTTTCTTGATACAAACCGCTATTGTGCATGGGGAATGGTGAAGACCTAGTTTTGAGTCATTACAATTCTTTCTCTATTTTCAAAATCGCTTTATCGATTTTTCCATAGAATCTTATTCTACCACTTTATCAATAATTAGGCCTAACTGGAACTTCCTAAAGGTTGAAAAATTGAAAGAACCAATCTGAAGGTTATTGTCCAATTTGCATTTCCATGCTAATTGCGCAACTTCAGTACCAGACCACTGGTAAATAAAACTAAAACCAAGAACACATATCGAGGCCAGAGAAGCAGGAGTCCCATTAAAGAAAGACTAGGGTCGGGACTGACCTTATATAAAAACTGAAGGCCTTTGACCCCACTTTATGATCGAAATACATATGTTTACGGCTTTTTCACGGCACCGATTTCCAACTCCAAGCACTGCATGGGTGCACTGAATTTGCCCAGTTCCATTCTGGCCCAAAACCCTAACTGGAAGGCATCTGAACAAACAAATCCAGAATTCCAGAATAGTCCAGAAAATTTGCTGCGATAGAAATATGAAATGTAGAAGAAAAATAGTAATAAAAAGACCAGTGTGATCTAATGCAAGTCCGCTCTTTTATGTGAAGTGGTAACACCAAGTAAATACTGATATCTCTCTTGAAATGCAGTATGCCCTATGTAGGAAACTTGCAATAGCAATATTTGAAAGGGTATAGGCCAGATACACTGTGGCTTTACAAGATAATGTATTGACTATACATGTATTATATGAAAGAGGGTATTTGCAAGGGTGTGTATGACAGGACTAGCAGTGTGTATTAGTCAGGAATGTCAAAAACTCTCCAAAACTAAAATCATGCCCCTCCCACCATTATCATAGATTGTGCTCGGAGTGACAAACTACAAGTTCATACTAACAGTTACACAAAAGTTTAGAGTATCAAATACAGGTGGTTAACAGATTCCCTCACAGACATAGCTTCCATAAAAATTATTTTAAAGAAAAACCAATGTCATGAGACAAAACATTTTAGTAAAGAGTGGGACAAGAGAAAGGGTATTAAGAGATCCAAAACTCCCTCTTGCCAATAGGCTGTGGCGATGACATGGCTTAAACAGTGATAAAGAAGTAGGAAAAAATTAGGGGTGTGTAACCCTAGCAAACAATAAGAGAGAACTTTATGCAACAAACGTAGGATGGAGTGCAATATGAGTGACAATAAAGATGGCCTCTAAAACAGGAATAATTTCGCTATTGTTTCTGATCTCAAAAACTTTATTTTAAATTTCATTGAAACACATCAATAGAGGGATAGTTATGATGGCAGTAAATTGGTGAAATTCCAGAGGATTATGTGTGAAATGGAAGGAGGAGATTGCTTAGTACAGGTTAGCTCTCTGTGATTTGGACACTAAATGGCTATATCTTTAAATTTTCTTGCTTAAACCATCCAAATGAAAGTGTTTTAGAAAGTGCTGTTCATCTGTGTGACCTTGTGAAAATTTTGGCAAAAAAAATACCTATGTTATTTTTTAAGGAATTTTTTTGAAGACCCTCATCGATTTCAAGATTGTCTCAAGATAAATAGAAAAATATTCTTACCAATAGAAAAAAACAGGTGAACATATTGTTATAGCATCTCAGCTCATAAAATCCAATCAAGTTTTAAAGCACTTCAGCTTAAAACAATACATTACAATTATTGTTTTAATTTAAAAGGCATCTCTGAAGTTATATTGATCAACAGTTGTTCTGGTTGGGTGACCTCAGTGCCTGGATCAAGACCTAGAAAATCCAATCAGTCTAGCGCTGAAATTAGGGATACACTAGCCGACAACTGTGAAGCATTAGAACTTTGAATGAATGATACATTTAGTGCTGTCAGAACTAAATGGTGTATAATAATGTGGGCAACAGTTCTTGCTGTTAAAGGGATGGTCTGTTTTTAAGCCTTTTCTCTCTTCCTGTATTGAAAATAGAAGCTAGGCAGCCTCCAAAATTATTAATTAATGAAAGGGCGTTTAAATCACAACTTCAGTGTGTAAATGTGGGGAATGAGATCTAGATTTAGATTGAGAGATTTAGACAAATTTAAGCTTTAAAAATAACTGACCTTAGTCCTGAAGATAGTATCTATAATATCTATCTAGGCAAACCCTAACCCACAACAATATTTTTTTTGCTGTTGATCAGAAACTTATTAGATCTACATTAAAAGCATGATTTTCTGATTTTTACCTTTAGATACATGTGGACTGATATGTTCAACATTGTACATTTTTTGGTATTTAAAAAGTTGCAGAAGACATCTGAACTTGCTACTAATAGTTTGGAATGTTTATGCACAGGACTTATAAAACATGAAAATGGATTTTTAAAGATATTTTGTCTTTTTTAGATTCGTGTTTTTTATTTCTAGTATCTACAAACTAATACCGGTATTAAAAAAATTTAATTGAATTTTTAATCAATTGGATCTTAAAAAGGCATCCTCGAATCTTGACTCATTTTAAAGGAATTTAATAATATCAACTCTAAACGCCCCATATCAAACTCAAAGCCTGTTCAAAGAGCCGTCTTAACTCTTGGACTGAGTATACATTGGAAAAACAGTAACCTGTTTCATAGGTTCATATAATGATATATACTTAAAAAATTTTATGAAGAAAACATTGGGTACAAACTACTAATTATCACACTCACTAAAAGTAAGGCTTGAATAAAAATGGTCTTGCAGTTGCATTGTTCAAAGGCAGATTTCATTCAAAAAGCTATGATGTCACACTTTGGGGATTAGAGCAGCTATAGGCAAATCTAAAGGCTAACCACCCAAACAAAAGCCATAAAAGTCCTTAATTATTTTTAAAGAGGCATTGTTATGATTATATTTTACAAGATAAATTAAAGCTG
Organism: Elysia crispata; assembly: GCA_033675545.1. Classification (NCBI taxonomy): domain Eukaryota; kingdom Metazoa; phylum Mollusca; class Gastropoda; family Plakobranchidae; genus Elysia; species Elysia crispata. The sequence continues at coordinate 21,746 of JAWDGP010006981.1, forward strand.
TAATATAAAAATAGGCCTACAATTTTAACTATAATTTTGGATACCAGTTTAATGTCGAAAAATTCCAGATT
>JAWDGP010006982.1:0-2500 GCA_033675545.1 Elysia crispata
CACACACACATAGATAGAGAGAGAGACAGACTGAGAGCAATCGAGAGATATGCTTGTGAAGAAGTCGGACACACCGATGACCCGCTTGGAACATTGCTTTAAACAGAATCGGTACTAGAACAAAACCATTCTATCTTTATCTATATTATTCAAAAGAATGGACTCATCATATATTCCGTTTCTTCCCCATCAAATCATTTTCAAAGTACAAAAAAAAGTAAATTGTGAAAGGTTTATTAAAAAAAATTCTAAAAACTGTCAACATTTTCATCTTTATATTGGATTGGCAAAGAAAAAACTATTTCTCATAAAAGGAGAAATGTTATGATCTCGTAGTTTAAACCGTTCATTGCTTGATGTCGGCCACAAATTTCTTCTTTATTATCCTCTGGCATTGTTCAGTGTTTAATCACATAATCCACCATTTCCATCCAGGTATCGACTACATGGTGCAGAACTTCCTGCCTCTCGCTAGAGAGCACGTACCTCAGATCGGCATCGTTCTCACAGACGGCGACAGCCAAGACAGAATGGTAACACAAGATATAGTTGATACACTACTGCACCTGTGGGTTCACATACAGATATTAACGACACTAAATGACGACACATAACTCGCATAGTCCTCTGAGTTAGACCTTTTTTTCCTTTGAAAAGAACTTAACGTTTTGATGTATAATAAACATAAGTTTCAATTTACTGATTTGTAAGTACTGACAAAATAATAGTTCGAATGTACTATACATTTACACAGACACAAATATGTATAATAAGCTTGTTATTGAATTGAAGTATTCACTAAGATAAACCTTTGAGACTGGAATCAGAGGCGCAGCATTAACTTCAAAGATGCTTCACCCATGAGAACTGAGCATGCACAGATTTTTTATGACCAAATATTCGGCACAATCTGGTGTAAACATTCATTGTTTTTTATTTTCGCTCTCTTTATATCAAGTACATTTCAAATAATCTGCATCTACCTTCCTATGTAGAAGAATGACTGTGTCTTTCTACCCTTCTCAGAAAACCAAAGTGGCAGCAGACTGAGCCAGAGCAGATGGAATGACCTTGTTGGCCATAGGAGTTGGTAAGTTGACAGATACAGCTCGATACCATGGACAAAAACTGATGTTAACTTAACATATTTTTCTTTTGCAATCCACTCTTACTCTTGCATACCATCTTATTCCTTTCAACTTGTGTATTTCATGGAGCTTAAACTTCTCTTAGTTGGCAGGCGCTTTATAAAGAACGAAATACACAAATGCTCATATGGCGTACTGCAAGCGACATAAATATTTAACAGTCGTAAGTAAGATTGATTTATATACTATTTTAGGTTTCACTATGCCTATAAGCTTGCATAAAACTAAGTTGCAGAACAATGCTACAAATTAAAGCAATGTAATATCGTAACCATAGTGTCTTCAATTAAAGAAACTTAAATGAATCTCCATATTAAAACAGCGAGACAAGGAGGTCTGCAATGATAAACTCTTAAGGTCATTCCAAATATGTGGCTATTGGCAGGTTCATGGCTTAAGGTCAGAAGTTCAATGCTATAAGAACAGTCTCACAGAAGTTACATTCCCAATATGTGGCTATTGGCAGGTTCGTGACTTAAGGTCAGAAGTTCAATGCTATGAGAACAGTCTCACAGAAGTTACATTCCCAATATGTGGCTATTGGCAGGTTCGTGACTTAAGGTCAGAAGTTCAATGCTATGAGAACAGTCTCACAGAAGTTACACTCCCAATATGTGGCTATTGGCAGGTTCATGACTTAAGGTCAGAAGTTCAATGCTGTGAGAACAGTCTCACAGAAGTTACTTACACTCACAAAATGTGGCGATTGGTAGCTTCATGACTTAATGTCAGAAGTTCAATGCTAATGATTTAAGGTCAAAGTTCAGTGCTGTGAGAACAGTCTCACAGAAGTTACTTACACTCACAAAATGTGGCTATTGGCAGGTTGGTGATTCAGGGTCAGAAGTTCAATGCTATGAGAACAGTCTCACAGTAGTTACAGAGATCGTTGCATATGCTGGTGTCAGAGATAAGCAAATCCAATCTTCAACCATGGCATGAGCTCTTTTTTTTTGCACTTTAGACTTCTCTAAAGCTTGGCTTCAATTGCAAGTCACAGAATAGGACCCTGTCTTTCATTGAAATTATATTCAAGAGTCAGTTGTGTTATTTTATCTGCTACAACTTTGGTTTATTGAGTTGTTAGAAGAAGAAGTACATTTTGAAAACCAACTCAGTTATGCTTTAGTTTTGTCATAAAAAAAATATAGGTATTGATATAAAGTGTTATTTTGAGTAAAACGAGAAAAAAGATTTCAACAAAATGTGTTTTACAAACAAACGACCATTCTCTGAACCTCTAAAAAATTCTCATGCAGGTAAAGTGGATGATAAAACGTACAAGAGAGAACTGAAGTATATTGCAGGAGATGAGTCACGTGTGTTCTATACCTACGACAAACGGAGCGTCA
>JAWDGP010006982.1:7500-210000 GCA_033675545.1 Elysia crispata
AACTATAAAAACAAGAATTTTTTTTTTCAAGAAAGGGTCAGTTTGTTACAATTTCATTACGCTACTAGTAGGGGAAAATTGCCTACAAAGAAGCACTGGAGGATCAAAATACACGGAATATAATTTAAAAAACAACAACAAAAAAAAAACAAAAAAAAACAAACTACAAGGGAGTATACAATGTTCACTGTAAATACTTCAACTACTTGTGGAGTAGTCTGTCTCCACACATTTGGCTCTACATTGATCTTGTGAACCTGTACAAGTTGATTGAAACTATTTGAGACTAACCAAACTATTGCTGGAGGTTTTCAATGAAATTCTGCTTCACCAAAGTCTGAAGTCAAAGACAAGCAGATCCTCCAGGTCTCTTGATCTAGCCGTGATCTGCTCCCACAGTGCTGGCAGCACTTTACTCTCTGTTTTTAATTTTTTTTTTTTGGTTTATTGTTCTTACTAGTATTTCTAAGGATGAATACTTTTAGTCCCTGGTTTTCTTGTTGATTTTTCTTAATAGTATCTCCAAGGATGAATACTTTTACTCTCTATACTAGCTTTCTTGATGATTTTTCTTGTAAGTATATCCAAGGGTGAATACCTTTACTCTCCGATTTTCTTGTTGAATTTTCTTAAAAGTATCTCCAAGGATGAATACCTTTACTCTCCGATTTTCTTGTTGAATTTTCTTAATACTATCTCCAAGGATGAATACCTTTACTCTCCGATTTTCTTGTTGAATTTTCTTAATACTATCTCCAAGGATGAATACCTTTACTCTCCGATTTTCTTGTTGAATTTTCTTAATACTATCTCCAAGGATAAATACCTTTACTCTCCGATTTTCTTGTTGAATTTTCTTAATACTATCTCCAAGGATGAATACTTTTACTCTCCGGCTTTCTTGTTGCCAGCATCGTTCTCAATCGCCTTATATGAGCTTTCAAGAATGACACAATATTCTCTGCACACAGCTTCTGACCTTCTAATAGGTTCCATCCAGAATAATGATTTGATAAAAGCTTATTATTAAACAATTGTTGATTGGTCATCAGTGATAAACATTCTGATATCGGTTATTACCTAAAGTACTGAAGCAAGACTAAGCGCACAAATATTTCAATGAAACTTTTATTATTTCATTATTACAATATCATACTTCGATCAGATATTATAGTTTGTCTTCAACTTCATTTAATTATAAAAATAAAATCTTTCTTGCTCATTAGCTGCCAGCACTTGATGCCAGCATTTTGAAGCGACAGACAGGTGGGAGTCCTAATAGTAAGTTGGCTTATATCATTCTCTCAATGTCACTTACGTTTTCTATACCCTAAGCTTTTGTGAATTATGTCCAAAGAATTGTAACTATAATCAGCCATCGACTATGGGTGAAAGCAATAACTAAAGATCAGGGAGACTCCAGATGATCTCAGATATTTCTAAAAAAAAACCCAAGGAGAAATATTTATACTAACCAGGTTGGTTGTTTTATGACTAACTGCATCCTAGTAGCACGATTTGAAGATCTTAAACTTCAGTGCACGGAGAACTGGGAAGAATCGTATAAACTTGAAATATTTTTCATGTTCTGAAATCTTCAAATTATTTTATAATTTTCATAACAACGAATGGGGAGAATTCAGTAAGGTCTTGAAATTAAAACCGAAAAGACCTGGAATGAACAGACGTATATTTAAAAAAAAACAATCTGGAGTCTCCTGCTTAATCCGAGGAAAAAAAAAAGAACTGTTAAAAACAAATGCGACATTACTGTTTTGGTTTTTTAAATAAAATTACAATGTTATAATTCATGATTACTACTTACAATGATAAGATGTTTTGTACATGGCATTAGACTCGGCAGTTACGAGAAATTCATATATAAATGGAAACTTTTGTTACTGTATCCTATCCAGAATGCACAGATGTACCTTTGGAACTTTCTTTCGTCGTAGACAGTAGCGTCAGCATCAGGCAAGAGAACTTTACACTGGGCCTCTGGTTTATCCAGGACTTCATCGACAAGTTTAACATTGGACAAGATAAGGTCAGGAAAAAAATCCGACAAGTTTAACATTGGACAAGATAAGGTCAGGGAAAAAATCCGACAAGTTTAACATTGGACAAGATAAGGTCAGGGAAAAAATCCGACAAGTTTAACATTGGACAAGATAAGGTCAGGGAAAAAATCCGACAAGTTTAACATTGGACAAGATAAGGTCAGGGAAAAAATCCGACAAATTTAACATTGGACAAGATAAGGTCGGGAATCCGACAAGTTTAACATTGGACAAGATAAGGTCGGGGAAAAAATCCGACAAGTTTAACATTGGACAAGATAAGGTCAGGGAAAAAATCCGACAAATTTAACATTGGACAAGATAAGGTCAGGGAAAAAATTGGACAAGTTTAACATTGGACAAGATAAGGTCAGGGGAAAAAAAAACATTGAAAGACCTTTACTCATTTATTTACTTTTTCTCACAATTTTATTTGGAGTCACCAAATTCTCAGGTGTTCGGAAAATAACTGAAATGAAAAATTTAAGATATAACCTCGGATCGATAGTATTCAGCTTGTGAACTTTCAGTACCAGTTACAATCACAGTGCTTAAGAAATCAAATATAGTGTAATTTTGTTATACTTATTGTAAAATTTTAAGGCACGATCCAATTTCACAACTTATGAAAAGTATACAGGAACACACGGATCGCAAACCCACTATTTATAAGGGAAAAACTAAACGAATACAACAACCCATATGGAAAAAAAAGGATTTTAAGACTCAAAACTATCTATTGTTCCAACGTAACGTAAATACTCTTCATAAATTAAAAGAGAGTTTTTTTTGTTGTTTTTTTGTTTTGTTTTTTTGTTTTTTTTTCAGAGATTTTGCAAATGAAAAGCGCATGCAAGCGTTCGTTTTGTTATACTGTTTTCGCTCTTGTTTCAGGTGCGTGTTTCCATGGTGACCTATGGCCAACGGGTGTATTCAGAAGACAGCTTTGCCCTCAACAAGTACAGCGTTAAGAGTGAGTTAAACAACGCTGTGAACTCAGTTCCTCACAGGAAGGGCCGGAGGACGGAAACAGGCGCTGGAATCAAGTAAGTCCTGGTAAAGTTAGGTGAATTAAACATGAGAAAAGCAAATCTCATCTTGTTTAAATCACTACAACTCGCTTAACACAAATGACAGGATATTCATGTGATTCAAATAAACTAGCCATAAAATATACACTTACAGCTTTTCAAGCGCGTGTACACATCGCATGCACATCTCCATCTTTCTATTACCAGCTGGTTCCTGGACAATCAGCTGCCCCAGGCCAGACCAGGTGTTCGCCATGTCCTCATCGTGCTGACAGACGGAAACTCTCAGGAGCCAGATTTAACTAAAGCAGCAGCGCACCGGGCTGCGGAGACAGGTCTGGACGTCTTTGCCATTGGTGTCGGCCGGGGCATCGGCGAACAAGAGCTGCACAACATTGCCAGTGACGCCAAGTACGCTCATTTTTATGTCGTAGTCAGTATTGCCAGTGACGCCAAGTACGCTCATTTTTGTGTCGTAGTCAATATTGCCAGTGACGCCAAGTACGCTCATTTTTGTATCGTAGTCCGTATTGCCAGTGACGCCAAGTACGCTCATTTTTGTGTCGTAGTCAGTATTGCCAGTGATGCCAAGTACGCTCATTTTTGTGTCGTAGTCAGTATTGCCAGTGACGGCAAGTACGCTCATTTTTATGTCGTAGTCAGTATTGCCAGTGACGGCAAGTACTTTCACTTTTGTGCCGTTAATATTGCCAGTGACGGCAGAGCACTAAGTCAAGTACTATGCAGTACTTTCATTGCGACGGCAAGTACATTGAGATGATTTTGTGATAGAGAACCTATAAACTTCTTTGGTGAACACAGTACTTTTGTTGAGGGCTGAAACACAAAGTGTGGGTTGTTGTTTTTGCGTAAAAATAACGCTAATTGCTATTTGTAGTGACTGCCCATAGATACGGAAGGTTTACAAAATGTCTTTGACGTTATATCTATATATTTAGGTATTACAAAACAAAACTGCTGGACGCCACATCTTGTTATGCTTGCTCCAGTACCTCTAAACCTTTCGCTAACTCCAATGAAATGAAAGCGACAGATAAATTAATTTTTTTATTTGTTTGAATTTTTTCCGGACTAACCTCTTGTTTTCAAATAATTTTATTGCACGATGAAACAGATTAACAAGAATTTTGTTGTTGTTGTTGTTGTTGTTGTTGTCTTAATGTTGATATGCGTTTCCTTAAATTTTTACCAAACTCGTAAATAAAAGCCATTTGCAAGTCACTGTCAAGTAAAACATTAAAGAATTTTGGTAAATGTTGTGACCCCCAGAGTTTACTCAAAGAAATTTTTACCCTTTTTCATATTGTTGCTATCCTGCCCAGACACGTTTTTATGGTGGGCAGTTATGGAATGTTGGACCACATCCTCCAGCGACTGGCCTATGAGGCGTGTAACGGTGAGTTGTCTCAATCTAGAATTGTAAGGCGCTCTAGAGATAGTAAGAATTATGATTTAAAAGAGATCCCTACAGAATAAAAAAATAGAATATTCACTACCTTTGATGGCTTTAAATACTCCGTCAAATACTTCCCTAAATTAAAAATAAGTTAAAACCAAGTGCTAAACATAAGCCGTGCTCTAGCAGCAAAACTATTATCGAGAGAAAAAGAGTTTAGGAGAAGAAGCGAGGAAGATAGATAGATAGATAGATGGAGAGAGAGAGAGAGAGAGAGAGAGAGAGAGAGAGAGAGAGAGAGAGAGAGAGAGAGAGAGAGAGAGAGAGAGAGAGAGAGAGAGAGAGAGAGAGTCGACACATATATATGCTTATCGGACTGAACGAGAAAACGAGCGAGATAGAGAGAGTGTGAAACAGATCGACAGAACGGCGGATGAACAAAGACAATGACGCATAGGAAGAGGTACAGAGAAAGAATGCCATTCCATTAACAGTCCATAAAGTGATGAATGTTTTTTGTTGGTTTGTTTTCCTTTCTCCAGTGCTAGAACTGCACAAAGCTTCTAACGTTATCCCTCTTTCAATAGAAAAACGCAGTGAACATTAATTGTTCACACAGGTTTAAGGCTATGGAATTTAAGAATTATTTTTTCTTTAAGACCGACCACTTTTGTTTCCTGTTCCTACTTATATATTTACAGATACTCAGTAACCTAGATATACCACATTAATTTACACTATTCCTAGTTGTATTAATGCTGATTGTATTCTCTCTATCTCTTCCACTCCTGGTTGCTATGAACAGTTGTACCTGTACCATGTAAGTACTTTTTGCACCGAATTTCGAACTATTTCTCGTAGAAGGGGCAATATTTATCGTGTAACTACAAAACAAGACGTACTTGCTCTAAGTAAATAGGTTGACATTTTTCACATCCAAATCTGATTGTCTCAAGTTAGTTTATAAAAACTGCAGGTTAGAAATCAAATATCTGTGAATTAATACAAAGTATTGGACTCGTATGAAATGCATCTTAATCCAAAAGATGAGACCTGGGTCGTGTAAATATTTTTTGCATAATATGCAGAGAAAATTTTGTATGGGTTCAATAAATCTCAAGATGTCCACTGGGCTTTGACAAACGTCTAATATTTGTCTGTTCTGTTGCCTATAACTCAAATCAGTCGCAGGTGTCACTCTAGATTAGCCAGTTTTAAAACAATAAATAAGTGTCAGCAAGAGTGAACCAGTCATCCCTGTAGCCGATGGAATCCACCTTGTGTGCTTCTTCCCATTCAACAGCTTGCCAGTTTGACCCCGTTGACATTGCCTTTGTAATCGATTCCTCTGTGAGTATCGGTGAGGACAACTTTACTTTGGGCCTTGAGTTCATCAACGAGTTCCTTGATCCATTTACGATCAACCCTTCCAGTATCAGGGTGGCCGCCATAATGTTCGCAGACAGAGTCTACGATGAATACGTCATTCCGTTCGAGTAAGTCACGCAGAAGAAAACAAGAGCTCTTGGTTCATATCTTGGAAATAAATTAACTTGTTTGGAGTTCTTCACAGCGAAGCGGTTTCGGCTTTAGGCATTCATGTACTAATATACTGTTTATTTGGGTTCAGAGTGTTTTATTTGAACATAAAAGTTAATTTGGTTTAACAGTGTTTAATTTGGGTTAAGAGTGTTTTACTTCATATAGGAGTGGTTTATTTATGTTAAGATTGTTTCATTTGGGGTAGGACTGGTTTATTTGGGTTAAGACTACTAATAAGAGTGCTTTACTTGGGAAAGACTGGTGAATTCGGGTTATGAGTATTTTACTTGGGAAGGACTGGTGAGTTCGAGTTAAGAGTAGTTTACTTGGGAAGGACTGGTGAGTTCGAGTTAAGAGTAGTTTACTTGGGAAGGACTGGTGAGTTCGAGTTAAGAGTAGTTTACTTGGGAAGGACTGGTGAGTTCGAGTTAAGAGTAGTTTACTTGCAAAGAGTAGTTTATTTGTGTTAAGAGTAGTTTACTTGGGAAGGACTGGTGAGTTCGAGTTAAGAGTAGCTTACTTGCATAGAATAGTTTATTTGTGTTAAGATTGTTTTACTTGGGATAGGACTGGTGAGTTCGAGTTAAGAGTAGTTTACTTGGGAAGGACTGGTGAGTTCGAGTTAAGAGTAGTTTACTTGCAAAGAGTAGTTTATTTGTGTTAAGATTGTTTTACTTGGGATAGGACTGGTTTATTTGGCTTGCCATAGGATTATTTCCCCACCAAAAGCTTGCAGAAAGAGATCTTACATGAATTTTTCGTGGCACTTGGTGTGTTTTTATTTTTGATGTTTCCACAGCATGTATAAGAACAAGAAAGACACACAGGATGCAATTTTACAGCTGAAATGGGTGCATGGTACAAGCACAGAGACAGGCCAAGGTATGGAATGTGTGTGTGTGTATGTGTGTGTGGCAACGACAGCGAGTGTAATGGATAAAAAGAAGAAAAGGAAAAAGGAGTATTTCTCTCTATAACTAAAGATTCTTCGGAAAACTCAGGGGAGAGTTAACTTCTCTAATAACCACAAAAAGAGAAAGGGGGCAAAACAATGAGAGCGAGAGAAAGAGATAGAGAGAGAAAGAGAGGGAGAGAGAGAGTTACAGAGAGACAAAGAGAGAGATACAGAGCGAGAGGTAGAGAGAGACTCAAAGAAACAAAGGAAGAGATAGACAGAGAGGTACAGAGAGACAAAGAGATAGAGAGAGCAACAGAAAGACAAAGAGAGAGATAGAGAGAGACTCAGAGAGAAAGAGAGAGTCACAGAAAGATAGAGAGTGATAGAGAGGGAGGGTTGTGAAGTCGGACCCATCGTTGAACCGCGTGGAATATTGTTTTAAACTTTAAACAGAATTGATATCAGAAACTAAACAATTCTAATTTTTGCTGCTCTATCCATCCGTAATTAGTAAAATTCATTAGTTGACGGAAGGAAAAGACCATTATATATTCTGTTTTTTTTTTTTTCACCATCAAATCATTGTCAAAGTACAAAAAGAAAAAGTGAAAAGCAAAAAAAAAAGTCTTAAACTGTCAACACTTTCATCGTTCGATTCCATAGGCCAGGATAAACACTTTCTGGAAAAAAAAAAGGAGAAAAGTTATGATCTCGTATTTTAAACCGTTCATTGCTTGATGTCGGCCTCAAATTTCTTCATTATTATCCTCTGGCAATGTGCTGTGTTTAATCACATAATCCACCATTTCCATCCAGGTATCGACTACATGGTGCAGAACTTCCTGCCTCACACCCGATCACACGCAGCTCACATCGGCATCGTGCTCACTGATGGCGAGAGCCAAAATAGAGTGGTAACACGGGATATAGTTGATACACTACTGCATACGGATAGATAGATAGACAGACAAAGAGAGAGAGAGAAAAAGAAAGAGAGGGAAAGAGAGAGAGAGAGAGAGAGCGAGAGAGAGAGAGAGAGAGAGAGAGAGAGAGAGAGAGAGAGAGAGAGAGAGAGAGAGAGAGAGAGAGAGAGAGAGAGAGAGAGAGAGTAAGCTTGGTACTGAATTCAGGTATTCACTATAATCAATCTTTGAGGTTGGAATACGAGGCGCAGTATCAACTGCAATGATGCTTAACGCATGAGAAACTAACCATGCACAGATTTTTTTTAAATGATCAATTATCAGACTCAAACCTGATGTAAAAATTCAGTTCTTTTTCGATGTGCTTATATCAAGGACATTTTAAATAATCTCCACCTAACTTCTAATCAAGGAGGAAAGCTATGTCTATATTTTTCTATCCTTCTCAGAAAACCCAGAAATCAGCAGAGAAAGCCAGGGATGCTGGGTTGACCATGTATGCTATTGGAGTTGGTAAGTTGACAGAGATAGCTCTACACTATATACAAAAAAACTGATCTTCAGGAAACACGTTTTTTTTTTACAATTCACTCTAACTCTTGCATACCACCTGTTTCCTTCACAACAGATAAAGACAGGATATCATAAATGCTTATGACCACACAAACACTGTATCTGACCTTGCTTCTAAAGCCAAACTTCAGGCGTTCGAGTTTCAACTGATGTAAAGAATGGACCTCGGCCATCTCTCGGTCAGTAGGCGTTGTATAGAGAAGTAAATAAACGTTTCATAGTCCAAGCTGTATCAATATCTAATAATGGTAAGTAATACTGATTTAGGTCCTTTTTTATGTTTCACTACACCCATAAGCTTGCATAATACTACATTGCGGTATTTTGCAATAATTAAAGCAATGTAATTCGTTACCATAGTGTCTTCAATTAAACAAACTCAAATGAATCTCCATATTAAAACAGCGAGACAAGGAGGTCTTCAAATTAGATAAAATGTTCACGTCATTCCCAATATGTGGTGATTAACAGGTTCGTGACTTAAGGTAGGAAGTTCAATGCTATGAGAACAGTCTCACAGAAGTTAGTCACACTCCCAATATGTGGCTATTGGTAGCTTCAAGACCTAAGGTCAGAAGTTAAATGCTATGAGAACAGTCTCACAGAAGTTACACTCCCAATATGTGACGATTGGTAGAGGTCAGAAGTTCAATGCTATAAGGACAGTCTCACAGAAGTTACATTTCCAATATGTGGTAATTGGCAGGTTCATGACGTAAGGTCAGAAGTTCAATACTGTGAGAACAGTCTCACAGAAGTTACATTCTCAATATGTGGCGATTGGCAGTTCATAGCTTTAGGTCAGAAGTTCAATGCTATGAGAACAGTCTCACTAAAGTTATATTCCCAATATGTGGTGATTGACAGGTTCATAACCTAACGTCAGAAGTTCAATGCTATGAGAACAGTCTCACTAAAGTTATATTCCCAATATGTGGTAATTAGCAGGTTCATGACCTAACGTCAGAAGTTCAATGCTATGAGAACAGTCTCACAGAAGTTAGGAAGGTCGGAAGATGATGAAGCACGGTATAACACAAACCAACTAAGGTTAGCTTAAGTTTTGCACGTAAAATATACAAATATAGATATACCGTAGACTGAGTGTTATATTGAGTTAAGAGAAATATCATTTTAACAAAAATGTGTATTTGAAACAAACAACCATGCTATGGCCCTTTTCCTGTAGGCAACAGTAAGAATACACGATACCAGAAAGAGCTACTGAATATCGCAGGACATCAATCACGCGTGTTCCTTGCAAACAACTACGGGAGCCTGAACACAATCAAAAGCTCGCTCACAGACAAGACTTGTGTGGAAAGTAAGTAGTCACACTCGATAGCAGTAGAGTCTAGAGCTAGAAGATTCTTTTAGAAACTCAACATTGACTAAAAGTCATTTCTCTTGACATTACAGTTTGTAGTTCTCAGATTTTCAGACTACAGTTCTACACATATAGTCTGCTCTTTGCGCTTCAAAATAAGGCATGGATAAAAAGTATATTCGTTGAATGAAACTAAAAATTGCCTCTAACGACATATTTTTTAAAATAAAAAGCTTAAGTGCTGGGTGGCTGATATCATTTTCAACTTCACTTTCTGTTATCATTTTCAACTTCACTTTCTGTTTTTGATGTGTATAAGAATTTAGACCTCTGGTTCTTGACTGAGATTGTACATTTCAATACCACCCTGGACGATGCTCAGAGCAAGATGTTATTTGATTCGTTTGGTTTAGTATTCTCTATAGCCCGTCCACAACAAAGGATCTCAAGCCTTTTCTACACATCAAAGAACTTCGGTCAGGAAGAGCGGTATTAAAAAGACGAGGTTCAAGACATTTACCGGTAGCGTAGAGATCCAATCCGTGAAGAATGAAAGGAAGCCCGCTTGGAGCAAGCAAATACAACACGAATTTTTGTTTTATTCCAACATGGTTATAACTTAAGATATATAAGGAAACTTGCTGCTCTCTGTAGCTAAAGCTTGCTCCGATTTCCCTTGCTCTCTTTGTTGCAGACAGTACTCTTTAAAATTGTATTTCAGTGTAGAAGACAATTGGGTTTAATTTGTAAATCACATGACTATAAATCGGATTACACTTGGAGTTACGGATTGTCTTTAATCTCTTCACCTCACAGTCGAAGGAAGCATCCAAGCCCAGCATGGCCGATAGGAAGCAGTGACAGCGAGACCAACGTGTGGCTCCGACTGATTGTTATAGAACGCCAATTGACGAGGACTCTTTCATCTTGGATGTCCCAATGCACGCTCTGGAAATAACTGTTAGAGTATGATCAACACGGCTTCACAGTTTGATTTCTCATCAACTTCAGAATACTTTAGATGATGATCAATACTTTTATTTAAACGAATTGAAAATAAAGAGTTATAACTCTTAAATAGTTAAAATTACTTTCGGGTTGATTTATTATTATTATTATTATTATTATTATTATTATTATTATTATTATTATTATTATTATTATTATTATTATTATTATTATTATTATTATTTTAATTTTTAACTCATTTTGTGAATAGATGGGGCGAAAAATACCATTTTAATCTTTCAAAACCAGTGTATGTGCTATAATGCTCAAAACACCCCTGAGTCGGCGCCAATGTTTTGAAATCATTTTATTTACAAGCATTTCTTTACGAGGCATGACAAAATAGCTCTTCCTCTCTGGGTAGCGATTCAAGTCTCAAACTTAGAGCAAAGTTCTTCACTCTTCTAACGAGAAAATAAAAAAAAAAGTATTCTTTTATTTTCTATTTGGATTCGTAGGGCCTTAAGTTACCTAATCTGTTGGATGGTCTGAAAATTTCAATGTGAATCAGATTTGAAAAATCTAATAACAACATAAAGTCTCGTTTTTACACTGAAAGCTGACTGTAGAATGGGAAGGAGAGTGTGGTGTGCTGCAACTCTGTCAAATATTATGACGACAGAGACCAGGCTCTCCAACTGTTTCATCAGCAGATAATTTTTACCAAAGATGTGGAGAGCAAGACTTTCCTCAGTTGATTTACCTTTTTTTTTTTTTTTTTTTATAAAAAATGAAAACAATTCCGCTCTTAAAAAGGATAAATGACGAATAGGACAGTGAAATAAAAGGTATGGCGTCACGGCAGTTTCTAATTGTCCCTGTTGCAGAATTGGAGATGCAAAATAAATTACATGGGCTCATGAGAATAGCACCGGAATGAAGAAAAAACATATTGCATCATGTAACTAACCGACAAAGAGATTTTCCCCTATTGCTTTATAAGTCTAAGCAGGAAATTTTCAATAACAGCTTTAAAAAGCACAAATTGAAAATTTTAGGCTGATAATTAAAAGTTTGAATGAATTTGAATAGTAAAAACAAAACAAAACAAAACAAAAAATACCTCCTGGGTAAACACTGTTATGGGTTTTAAGATGAGACTCACCTGTTAGAGATCAATTTAAAACAAAACCTGCGATTATTTTGTGTAATTTATATAACTAGCTGTATATCCGTTCAATGAACAGGTTGAGTATGATTAGAAATATAGCAGAACCACCTTTATGAAAATGAGGGGATGTGTCTCTAAAGGACTTCTGAGAAGACAACATTCCGAGTCTGTCCATCATTTGGCAGTGTGGTTATTGAGTCCTATCTCATGGTTCTAGATAGGATTATATGAAGCGGCTGGAAGTCTAGATCAATACAAGTCAGTATTTGGCCTTGGACTTTGTTGGTAGTCATTGCAAGGTTTCAGAGGAAACTGTTTTCTTTAAAATAGACATGGAACTATCGTACCTGATGGCCTAAATGGTATTCTAGGTATAACAAAGACGCTGCCCCGCATGGGACCCTATAGCTACTTCTACTTCGACGATGTTTCTGTTGCATCTAAGGACGATGTATCTGGTGCTATTATATCAGCTCTAGATTAGTTTAGATCTGGGCTACCGGTATGTAACTTGGCTAGAACTCACAATTTCTCTATGAAGATTATAGATCTAGATTAGTTTAGATCTAAGTTAGATATAACTTTTCGAGAATTCAAAATGGTCTAGATGTAGATTCTAGATGTAGATCTAGATCCTAAAGTAGGCTTAATGTAGATTTCAGCTAAATGGACATAGAACTCAGAATGGTCTTCTTGATGTAAATTCTATAGTAGGTCTTAGTAGATCTAAGCTACATCTCGATCTAGGTTAGTTTAGGTCTAAGCTAAGCAAATGCCCAAAGAGGGGTTAAGCGCCTAGTTAACAAAATAGAAGGAAAGTTTTTATGGATCAAAAGTTGCAACCGTACAGAAAAGCGATCTCAACTACATGGAAGCATTGAAAATTGCGAACTTCCATTTCGAGTTAAACACGCCGAAACAATTTAAAAAAATGATCATAGAAGTTAAAAGTTTTTGGGACATCAAATAGCTTCCAATGCATTAAGTCAGAATTGATTTACACTCCTAAAAAGTTTGAACTGTGACAGTTGTGTATTTTCTGAGAAAATTGCGAGGAAAAATCACATATACTCAAGTAGCCCCTTTAGATATTGTAGCGAAGCGAAAAATGAGGTCAATCTATCCAAGCATATCTAGAACTCATTGGAACGTCAATGTTGGTATAAAATTATAAAATGCCCTCAAGTTTGAGGTGGTAATGTTATTTTTCACCAAAATGATGTTGTTCTTTTTTTTCGAAAATTAAAGGCAAAACTGTGATTGTTATTTTCTTAAAAGAAAAAGGCGAATGGTGAACTACTTCCTGTAAGGAATGGCAGGAAGTAAACTGAAAGTACGCATGCGATGTAGGCGGCGGTAGATCTAAACTCTGGAATAAATAAAAAGTTATAGATAGTGTAAGATCTAAGTAAAGAATCCAAAAATGTTACTTGGCCTCAAGTTCTAAATCTAGGTTTAAGTTTAACTTGTGGCGGATCAATCTCGTTTCTGATAAAGTTTGGCGAGAAAGGGAAGCTTTTGATTTTCTCTTCTTTTTATTTCATTTCTTTCTCCATTTCCGTTTTTGCTTAGCCAAATTAGGTTAATTTCAACGGTACTCTCCTTTTTGTTATTATCTGCACGTCTTCTGTTTTTGCTCTACCGTCCATAATAACAACCCTCCTCCTCCTAATCTTCATCATCATCACCTCCATGGAGGCTTACACTACCATGGATATCCCCATCATTATTAGATAATAAACAACAGCTCCTGCGAATCTCCCTAAATCTGAGGCATGATATTTCCTAGATAACCTCTGACCTTCCCAATACTCCTGTCTTATGTGGCCTCTATCTCAACCCCTTGTCTTTTAATTTCTAGTATTAAGGAATAGTGCCAGAGGTTGAAAAAAACAACAACTGAACTACATACTACCTTGACTAATCAACCACCCAAAGTAAGCATACACCTAACAGATACACTTTAGTTAAACCAAGATTCAGTTCTAATCTTGGTAACTGTTACAAGCAGCTTTCACCCTTGAGTAGTGTCTCTTAAAATCTGGTACAGGTCTATGTCCTGTCTTCTCTTTTCTTGTCCATGCATACTAGTATTACTATGAAAAATTCAGTATAAATAAGTATGATTATTGCCCAATCCTATGAGAAATACAACAACTTAATGTGAGAAATTTGTGAATAGAAGATGTAAGGATAAAATGGGCTGGGAGGTGCAAGATGACATTATTCACCCCTTGACTGCTATACAATTTTCCCCGCCCCATGCTTTGGAATTTTTTTGTGAGATTATGGCTATGCCCTTCGTGTAAAAATTTGCTTTAAGTCTAGATCTAGAAAAAATAGCGATAGATACCAAAAACTATATATCAAAGGCAAAGCCATGGCTTGCTAGTTAATATCTAGATCTAGTCAAGACTGACGCTCTTCCATACAATATAGGCTAGATCTAGATTCTACAAAGCCAAACACACAGGAACGGCTTTGTGTGTGTTTTACATGTGTTATTAATATATAAACGTTCTTTGTCCGACTTCGATGATACCATGAGCTATTCAAAGTTTCGGGAAAACTAGTTTTCCAGTGATTCTATTTTTATCATTTGAAAACTGAAACTGATTTTCAATGCGGCAAAAGAAAACTTGCTATATTGAGCACGTATAGCATATGTAGACAGCGCATGGAATACCCCTGTAGGATGTACGAACACAGCCCAGTGAGGTGGTTAAGGAGACATTTATTTGCTGTTGTCACCTAACTTTGAATATTATGTATGGCTAACAACTTGGCATTCTTGTCTCTTTAGCCAAAAATAGTAAACAAATTGACTCTTTTGCAAAAGTGTATTTTTTGTAGATGTTTTGTCTATTTCACTCAAAAAAAAAATGGTAATGAAATACAATTATTCACAAACAAAAGACATGCTTGTTTTTTTGTGCTTTTTTTCAGCTTTATTATTAACATAAAAAAAAGACATGCTTGCCAAACTGACAAAAAATGTTTGTAAATGTTTACATTAAGACGACATTTACTGATTTAGAAATAATTGATAACGGCTGTAATTTTCCATCCTCTTTTGGTACAATTATCAAGGTGACTGAGATTAATTTATCACAAATCAATGCTTTAGAATAACATGTTTTTTGTTTTGTAAATTCTCAAAATTGAAGCAACCAATTTCAGAAAGAAAAAAAAAGGTTTGTAAATTGATAACTTATAGCCAAATAAGGTTTGACACGTTTCTACCAAATGCATCATAAAAGAAGCTACAGTGTCAAAAGCTTCAAAAGCTCTGTATATATATGTAATGGAAGAAGAGTAGAATTAAAAGTAGAAATTACATTAGCTAACTTTCAACCCTCCAATAGTCAATTACAAATTATGAAAAAAGGGCATTATCTCTAAAAGTAGTACCAGCAAACAATAGGTGATAATATTGAAAGCCCTGATTGCCAACTTATTTTCTGTTGACAATCAGATATCATCAGTCCTGCTTTCCATTACTGATATTATTACCATAGCCAGTGACTAGAAAAAAAAACAAACAAGTTTGAGACTAAAGCATTTAACTCATTGTGTGCCAGAGCGTTTTCCACGGTTGTGCCAGGCCATTTTTACTGTGCATATTGTCTTTAGAGGATGCATTGGAAATTGGGTTCCAGTTTGGCTTATTTTTGTGTAACTATGACTTATTATATATTTAGAGTTATCTCTCATAGGAAACTTAAGAGTTTCATGACCGGGCTACCAATGGCGAAACAAACATTGGTTCTTATATCGACGATACATCGTCGATTGGCACAGCTGCGGCTCACTATATCGACGATACATCGTCGATTGGCACAGCTGCGGCTCACTATATCGACGATACATCGTCGATTGGCACAGCTGCGGCTCACTATATCGACGATACATCGTCGATTGGCACAGCTGCGGCTCACTATATCGACGATACATCGTCGATTGGCACACAATGAGTTAAGCTCAAAAATGATTTATGAAAAAAAAAAGCTAGCATTTATTTCCTGTTACTAGGCAACCACTCCTCTCCTTTGCAAAAACTCATAGTTAGTCATCAGAGAGATGTGAACTGAAAAAAAGCACTAAAAAACTGTTAAGATAAAAAACAAACTAATTGATAGTAATGGTAAATTACAAAATGCTTCTTCACCATTCAATCTTGCCATTGATTATCTCTCATCTTCATAGGCAGGGCCTTAATGTCATCACATGTTTCACACTTTTATAAGATTTTCAAAAAAAAATTAAATTACAAAACAGTTGTAGAAATTTGTCTTCAAGACTCTTTTATCCTTCTCAAAGTGTCAAGTTTTACCCAGACTTTGTACTCCTCCAGCTCTATTAATTTTATCTGAGGAAAAAAAAGCATACGTTTTTATTTATTAACACTAAGTATGTAAGTTTTTTTTCCAATGCATCTTTCATGACTTTTTTAAAACTGTGATAAGATTACAGTTATAAAGAAAAGGTTTTTTTTTTTTTTTTGCTCTATTGAAAAATTCAAAATCAATGCTAGGCAAAAAAACCCCCAACAAAAACAACCAGACAATGCTGAAAAACAATGAAATAATATATCTGTTAATAAATCAAGTGAGATATGACTGAAACAACCTTTGACCACTGTGTTTGGAGGGATGAATTCATGCATCAGTCTTTTCAATTCACATTGAGATATCTGATTTGTTTTGTGTCCTCTAAAGTTGCTTTAGAATCTTGTAGATTACATATCTTGATACTATTCAATATTTCAAAGAAGATGATTACTGTACCAGTTGGTCTTTTTTTTTTATATTTATAAATTGGCAAATTTTTTATTTTTAAAAGGGCAAAGACTTCTTATTTTTTTCTCATTTGCAATAGTTTCAGGACACTGATTTGACCTCCCGAAAACTTAGATCTAAAAATAGAAAGAATTTTTTTTTTCTTTGTCTTCTCTATAGTGACACTGCTAACCTTTTCCCTTATCTGTACAGCCTTGCTGATCTCCCCTTTCCCTTTAGCGACCATTTTCTCTAGCTGAAGACTCAAGCTCTGCCTGTTGCCCTCCAGCTTCTGTTTTTTCTTCTTGAGGCGCTCCAGCTCCTTAGCAACATCAAGGGTACCACCCTATACAGATTTTTCACAATACACATAAAAAGCAACCAAAAAAAAGTAATAAATAAAAGAGTTGTTTTCTCAAAAAGTGTATATTGTCACAAGTAAAAATATTTGAGTCCTAAAATTTTTGTTTGTCACTGATTTCATAAAAAAATTTGGCCGTGATCTTCCTTTGCAGAGACACCGAATATTTTCAGGTTGAAAGCAAAATATCAGACAAATTTTTTTACAAAATAGAATTTTCATCCCTTCTCTGTCTTTCTTTTCCATTTTCAGATTTGATTTAATTTAACTTGACATGAATCATTGGTCTAATAAAGCTGGGATAAAAGTTCAAAGGATAGAAAAGGAAATTGAAGAGTTGGGGAGAGGGAGAGAGATTTTTCTCCAAGTAGCACTTTAAAAGATATCACTAGAAATACCAATGTGATCGGTGCTTATATTTTTTTCAGATCTATGAAAGTGCTTTCAGAAAACAATAATGAAAGCAAAATGAGCCAACCTTCAGCTCCACAAACACAGAGATGCCTGTATCTACAATCACACTGGAACAGCCTTTGGGCGGAGTCTGAGAGTTGGATAACAGGCAGAGATTGCCACTGCGTGACAAGGTCAGGAGGCAGGTCCTGTGGTCCTGAACTGCTGCCATTACGTCAGGATCATCCGTCTGTATGTAGACTAAGATATACGTATAAATAGAGGAATAAATAAATAGATAGGTCGTAAGAAAAAGAGATAGAAAGAGAGCAAAAGAGAGAGAGAGAGAGAGAGAGAGAGAGAGAGAGAGAGAGAGAGAGAGAGAGAGAGAGAGAGAGAGAGAGAGAGAGAGAGAGAGAGAGAGAGAGAGAGAGACAGAGAGAGAGACAGACAGACAGACAGACAGACTGACAGAAAGACAAAGACAGATAGACAGAGAGAGAGAGAGAGAGAGAGAGAGAGAGAGAGAGAGAGAGAGAGAGATGGAGAGACAGACAGAGACAGAGACAGACAGACAAACTAACAGAAAGACACGAGAACTGGCAGACAAAAACTATGGTGGGAGAGCAGAGGTGGAGGAAGAGAGATGACAGGAAGTGAGGAAGAAAGAGATAAGTGGAGGGATAGACTGATGAAGAGAAAAAATGTATATATGAATACCTTTAACTACCAGAGATTTTAAAAGACTTTAATCATTACTCCATTCTAATCTTGAGATAATAAGGATTGGACTGCACCATTATTAATCAAATCATAAAGGGTTGGAGCCTTGGACTCTGCCACTAACTCAAATCAAGGAGGCTTGCTCGGTGATAATAACTCAAATCAAAATGGATTTACATGTGCTGATAACTCAAATAAAAATGTGCTAATAACACATCAAAATGAGTTGAACTGTGCCAATAACTCAAATTATAATGGGTTGGGCTATGCCAATAACTTAAATCAAAAATGGGTTGAACTATGCTAATAGCTCAAATCAAAATGGGTTGGACTGTACCAACAACTCAAATCAAAATGGGTTGGACTGTGCCAATAACTCAAATCAAAATGGGTTGGATTGTGCTAATAGCTCAAAAAATCATGAGGGGTTGGGCTGTTGGAAAAAATCTCATAATCATAGAAACAGGGGAAACATAAATTATCTGTATTATGGCATAGACAAAGACTGTCTCACAAAGTAAAAGGCATTTATATTGGGTGTAATTGTGATTCTGCTTAGATTGAATTGTATTGTGTATATAGCTCAGAGTCTTATATCTGGCATGATGCATAAATGTTATGACCGATTTTCGCTCCATACCTGCGTGATGGGTAGGAGGTGGAAAAGGTATGATTTATCCCCTACAGTGGTTGAGGGATTACCCTGGTGGAAAGGGGGGGGGTTGGCGAAGGAAGATTCTCTTCTCTTTAGGAGTTGCAATGACAATGCACTTAGTTACCGGCCCTGAAGCTTTTCTGTATGAAATGCTTCTAGACGTGGACTCGGTAAGTTAAGAATGAAAGAGAAAAAAAAATAAACATAATCTTTGTCTTCACTCTCATAAATTTTATTGACAAAAACATGTTGCCCTAGGTTTTTCTTGATTTGCTCCATTATTCTGACTCAATCACAAGGATATGGAAAAAAAATTATGTATTTTTTTCTCACCTGTGGACTTTGAGCCCATTATGTTGTAATCTTTCCGCTGACTCAGAATATGCTGTATAATGGAGCGCACCTTGTCCATTGAAGCATCTATGGCAGGGTTCCTCCATGGATACTGCAGGAGTCGAAAAAAAAAGGAAATTTTCTTTTGAAATAAAGGAAGTTGTGGAACTTTTCAGCTCTATGACTGGACAGGCTGAAAAGTACAGCGGAAACCTCAAAAACTGAAGTCTGATTATTCTAATTTCTCATAGACTAATTTTGCAAGATGATAGTTTTCTTTTTTCTCTTTGGCTTTGTTAGAATCGGACTCGTATTTCGAAGTATTTCTGATTTGATTCTCTTCATTCGAAGTCGATACCACCTCATAAGGCATCACAAAAGCAGCAAAGCAATGCCAATCACTGCCCACGAAAGGCTGATCAGTGCGCTAACAAATCAAGAAGGGAGCAGATGCTTTAACAATTAAGTACCAGTAGCAAATCTGTACTGATACTGATAGCAACGTGGGACGGGGGAAGGGGAGGGTTGCTCGTTGCAGGCTCAGTACACATTCACTCAATGAGTCTTAGACTCTGTTATACCCATTTTTGTAATTTGAATACTCTAAATTCGAAGATTTAATCCAGTCCCATACAATTCGAACTATGAGGTTTCCACTGTAGTTAAGAGTGACATATCAAAAAGCAAAATGAGGCAATAGAAGCTAACAACCAAAATTATGCAGTAACAGTTTATAAAAGACAAATCTGGACTGCTTTAAAAAATTCTTTGTTGAAATAGTAATTGACCCTGAAGAGCACCTGTATGTAGCCAGAAATAAGATGCTGTCTGTGAAAATGGCTGTAGCAACATATAAAAAGTGATATCAGGATAAAAGAGGTTCATATTTAGAAAAAAAAAATTGCTTAGCCAACTTTTAAATCAGAAGAGCTAACTTAAGGGAACACATTGGGTAGGACGGGAGATAGGATAGTGCAATAAAACAATGTTGAAAATTTTATTCACAATATTCCAACTTGACATTGGAAATGATAATCCGTATAAGATTTCCACAACGAACCTGCTCTGGTTGAGGGTAAGGAGAGATGCAGATACTCGAGGCTTTCTGTTCTTTCTCTGCTGGCAAATGTTGATATAGCTCTTCACACAGAAAGGGCATAAATGGTGCTGCAGCCCGCAGGAAAGTATCAGTACACAAGTGTAGGATGTGGCAAACTGCCTTGCTATGTCCTCTGTCTTCTCGAGGATCTGCAAGGACTGGCTTTACTGCTTCCTAAAACCAAGAATTAAATACAAAAACCACTCGTTGAAAAATTTCATTGGAGTCAAATTCCTAATCTTTATTATAAATATAATATATTTGATACAAAAAAAAAGCTCGCCATATGAAAATTAAAGTTTAAAAATGTGATCCCTGTTACTAATCCTACCTGAAGTAAAAACTTAAATACCTACAATGAGCCACCCATTTATTTGTCTGACCAGAAGTACTTTAAAAACAAAGTAAACAATAAGAGAAATGCTATCATTGTAACAACTATGAAATGACTGCTTAATGAATCGAAGTTACTAGCAAGAAGATTATTTTTTTCCAGTCAAAGTTTCACTGCCTTCAGGAACTATTTTTTTTTAGCTTGAGATCCATTTTATTCTATTTAAATACAGAGAGGTGGTTACAAATTTATATAAAAAAAAAATCAATACTAAAAGAAGATAAAAAAAGAAGAGTATTTTCTTTCCTTAACAAGTAAAGATTAGAAAATGAAACACCTGAAGTTACATATGACTTTATCATCACCAATTTGAGATTGTGATTTGGAAAAAGCTTGATTCACATAAGTTCTGAACAAGAATTTTTAAGCATGAAAAATGAAGCAGCATAACTATTATTCAAGAAGAAATAAAAATTTTTAAGCATTTTTTGCCTTGCTGTAATTCACTCTTTTTGGCTAAAAATAATAATGGTCATTAGGAAAACTCAGGGCTTCTCAAGGAACAAACAGGCCAAACCTTTGCAATGAGTGCAAAAATGAGCTATGTTATTAAGCCATTTGACAGAGTAAGGTCAAAACATATTTTTTGTTGTGTGGGCATGTGAGCTAAATTAAAAGTTCCTTAGAACACAGTCCTATCCTAAATATGCTCAAAAGTTGAAAGAAATAGATAACTATAACTTTTAATATACAAAAGTTTGTTCACTTTGGCAACTTGGCCTGTATTTAAAGAGGCCTGGGGAGAAATACTCACCAGATAAACATCACAAAACTCTTGATACCAAAACTGCTGCAGGCTACTGGTGACAAGGTGAAGGTCGTAGGACTGAAAGTGAGCATCACATGCCTGTACCATGTGACTGAGCCTGTTCAAAATCCACAAATCTGTAGCATCTTCAAAGTTCGACAACTGAAGCCATGTTGGAAAAAAAATGTCATATACGGGGAATCTCAAATTGCATTAATTTAAATTTAGAATTGGGAGATATTGCACATATACTTTGATCTCTTCATTTAGGTTTAATTGCAACAACTCATAATAACATCTTGTTAACAAAGATATATCAGAGTAAAAGACAAAAGAAAAAAACCCAAATCAACCATGTGCCTCAAGGCGCTAAAAATCCTAATAAAAAGAAGCATAGCATTATCATATAGTTAACTTTAAACGAAAGGAAAAGAAAAAAAATGTTCATAGGTCTACCTTGAAAGATTTGCGAGGGCTGAAATCTAGCTGTAGTTTAGATTCCACAAACTTGAATGACTGCCAAATCTTGTTGCAAAACCTTTTCCTACTTTCTGCGTGGGAAATATCAAAGTTGATGTCCACATCTGGGAAGGAAATTTGTTAAAAAACACGACCTCAGAGAAGGAGTGCAAAATAGTTTCAACTCTGTTATCCAGAATGCCTGTTTCACCTTGGTTTCAAATTGCTTGCAAAAGTATGAGCTCTAAACCATTGCTACTTTCATGCACAGAAAGATAGATTTAACAAACCAAGCCATGCAAAAAAAAAAACAACATTTTAATAAACAGACAATCTAATTTTTGTTTTCATTTACAGTCTTATCATCAGCTGAACTTACTAAGACATTTTTAATACTTAAAAAATATTGCAATAGAAAGTTATACCATCTTTGTATTTTGAAGTATAACAAATTAAAATCAAAGACAGCAAGAGTCCTGCAGGCATGAACAAGCATGGGTCCAACCTCGCTCTTGTGTTTTCATGATACTCTCATTGTTTGCGGCATCTAATATATGGAAAAATAGATTTATCTAATATAAAGAAAATAAAAATCTGAACTCACTTTTTATATTGTATGAGCACAAAGTGAAGCGGAGAGCATCACTTCCACAAGCTGGTATACCATTGGGAAAATCTTTCTTTTGACCCTCCTTCGCCACAGATACTTCTGATGGATCAAGGTTACCTTCATCTAACCGTTTGTGGAGATTCTGATTAAGATGGACACTAACTATCAATTACTTGATGAAAAAGGGACATGTTAAGATTTTTATCAGTGATCAAAATGATAATATGACACAAGTTTTGATAAATTTAAATAAGACAAATTCTTCTCACAAACATCAGCTCACTTTTTTACCTTCTGACCAAAGAGATGAAATACAGAAACTGAGATTTCATTAGATTAATATTAAAGATAGTATTAGGAATTCTATAAAAAAAAATTTGTAACAGAACATTAAAGGTAAAGAGTTACTATATCAAATGACTTCGCTTTGAAACTCTTTATCACTTTCTGTACCAAATTTAAAACTAATTGTAATGAAAAGCTAAAGATATTTTAGTATACGAACAATATTGATGTTGAGAGGAACCCTCATTCAAAGTTTAGAAATAAAAAAAGCAGAGCAGTATAAATCTTATAGCAGATATACTTCAATCAAATGTTACCATTCATCAGAGTAGCTTGTTCTGACTGATTCTACACTGTTCTATAATCTTTTTAAGGCTAAAAGTATCATGGTTGGGAATGATCTTTGGAATCAAACTCTCTTTTAAAGAAAAAGCAAATTCAGTTTATTCCTGGACACATGACACGACACACTATGTTTCAGGATCTTATAAATTCCTAAATAACCTTTAACATGAACTCTTATGCTATGACAGTTACATTCTGGATGATGCCCAGCAAAAACTACCAAACTAATGCTTTATTTCATTCCCGAATCAGTAATGACTCTCCATCTTTTGTTACAGCAGATAAAAAAGTTTCCTCAAGTGCATAAGACAAACACTTGGATCAAAATCTAATAACAGACAGACAAATGAGGGGAAAAAAACAGAATATATTAAAAGAAAAGGATTAGGCCTTCTGCATTTTTCATTCCATAGACTTGTTCAATGAGTAAAAAAAAAATCTTTTAGGAATGATTCAAGATTATATTAAGTAAGTTTATGAACGCAGACCTGTAAGGAAATGCCATGAATGACATCTAGAGGGTCGATCACGTTTCCCAACGACTTGCTCATTTTGCGGCCATGAGCATCACGCATCATTCCATGAAGAAGGACCTAAAACAAAAACAAAAAAAAGAAAGTGAGAAGCAGGACGCATTGAAGACATTTTTTGGGCAATACATGCATCAGATCTTTTCAAAATTTTGTCTGAGAGGCCTTTAAAGATTTCAATCAATATATCAAACAGATCTGTGCACGGAAGTTTGGTCTGACTGACAGAAAGGCATGCAATCTGCAAACAATTTGTATGGGGAAAAAAATTGCTGTTTTGTATTAAATTCTTGATCAATTAGCTAATAATCTATCATGGATTTTCTGTTCTCCTTCTTCACTATTAAACAAGCAGTCCTAGGTCATCCTCCTTTGTCATGTTAAGAAGAAAAAAGTAGCATTAGTCTCATCTGACTAGTGATACACATTCAGTATAATCCGCTTATATCGACATGCCATCGGAAGAAAATATAATGTCGATATATCAAAATGTCGATAAATAAAATTATAGGAGTAAAGAGAAAGAGAAAAAAGGGACGTCACTCCAGAAAAGGGGCTGCAGTGGGTGCACTGCCTACAGTGTGTATATCTCTCACTATGCGTGGCTCAGCAAAGCGTGTACCAAGCGCGATTTTTTTCCCTTTATGATGCCTGGCAGAGGCGAATTTCTCAGTCTCTTAAGCCTGGCTTTGGCTAGTTTTTCATGCGCGGCATGTCGATAAAGCGGTGAAATCATAAAATCATGTCGTATAATAGAATTTATTTAGTAACGATAAAGAAGGACAGAATTTGGAATTAGCAATCGCATCGATATCTGAAAATGTCGATAAAGAGGCTGTCGATATAAGTGGATTCCACTGTACTTCAATATTACATTCCATCAATGCAATATGCCAATCCAAGGCAGTTAACAATTATGCTCACACAAAGCCTGAAAGTAAAAGCTCACTAATGCAGGATACATCGACAAACATTTTGGTTTGGATCTCCACTTCCAATATCACTGAAATCAACATTGGAGTTTTGAGGCTCATTTCTCATGTTTAAGCACAGCTTTTTTCCTAACTTTTTTTTATACAGTTTTAAGATTTTATCCAATTTTTCAGATTAATTTAACAATAACGGCAGGTACTTATGACTCAATACTTTTAAAAATAGTAGTTGTCATACTGATTTTCAAATATTTTCCTTTGATGAATCTTATTTGCTTAAAATATTGAAATGAAAAAGACAAAAGCATTACATTTTCTATAATAGAATGTGTTCAATAATATAACAATCTTCTCACTTTACAGAAGGGCAGCTTCCCTGTGAGTTCTAGGCTTAGCATGACCATACGGGCAACCCAGAAAAATAAGATGTCCTGGCCAGTCTCCAACAGTTGTTGTGGGAAAAACTCACCAAAGTCTCTTGTCTTTGAAAAAAGAGAAATAAAAAAAAATATATATATATATTTATTTATTTATATATATATATTTATTTATATATATACTAGTTGAAAGCCCGCGAATCCGCAGGATTGAAAGTTCAAATTAATACCCATGTATTAATAAATTTAACACAAAATTATTGTACTCACCATTATAATATTAATGCTAATTTGCAGACAGCATCATTGGTGTAGCTTGTTATAGTCAAAGAGTTCTCTGATGGCGGCGCCAATGCAAATTGTAAACCATAATAGCTTTTAACTCTTGACATAGCTACATACAACTGACCATGAGTGAAAACTGATTGCGGAAGATAAATTCCAACTTTTGTCAAAGTTTGATCCTGTGACTTGTTTATAGTCATGGCATAGGACGGTTTTATTGGAAACTGTCTCCTAGTGAGTGTGAATGGGAGATGACAGTCTTTTGTTGTTGTTAGTGCAATGCGTGGAATGAATACAATGTGTTCAGCATGTGTACCTGTCATTATTTTGGCTTGAATAACTCTTCTTCCTATTATTTTAATCAGAAGGCGTGTGCCGTTGAAGAGTCCTTGAGATGGATTCAAATTTCGTAAGAGCATCAATGGTGTGTTGACTTTGAGTTTTAGTTGATGTGGAGGTAGGCCAGTTGGAATTTGATTATAGAGGAATTCAATGGGGTAGAGATTTTGATCTGCATCTCCACTTGCTATTGAGTCTGCACTGTTGTAGGTGTGTTCAGTAGCAGATGTTAATTTTTTTTATCATTTTATCATTGATGTGGTCTACATTTTCATGTGTTGTTGTTAAAATTGTTCTTTGGGACAGATGTGGGCAACAATATTGATATTGTCATGGTTTAAGGCAGTTGGCGGTGTAAGTGTAGAAGCTCCCTGTCAGATGTAAGGTGCTTTTTGTAGTGGTGTAGTAGATCTAAAGCTGGGTCTATGTTGTGGAGATCTAAAGCTACGTCTGTTCTCACTATCTGGATCAGATCTTGGTTGATCTATAGATCTAGATCCAGTTTGTTGTAGATCTAGATCTAGATTTTGATCAGTATCAATAGATATGAATGGTTGATCAAGTGTTGTTTGTGTTGGTGTGGTTGGGGGGATTTGATTTTGATTGAGTGCTTCTACGTATCTGGATCATCTTAAACGACATCTCTTTTTTCACCCCCCATCGTAATATTGATCTATCTTCCACAGTTAATTATATCACTCAGACTGAGGTGGTCTTATCGCTGGTTGGTCTAGGCTATGCAGGGGAGGTAGATTTCGATCTACATTGAAGAAAAAGTAATGTCAAAGGTTTAATTTTGATCTATTGACACAAAACATTGCTTTTTAAAAAGTGGGGGTCATGTCCCCAATGTTTTGTTATTTTTAAGTGACTGTGTAAGTCTGTGATGATGGGCAACGATCAATGTGTAAGTCTGTTGTGATGGGCAACGATCAAACTTTTTAGAATTAAAGCTATCTAGTGAAGTTGATGGCCACTGCGGGAGGCGTACATTGAAGAACAAATAATATCAAAGGTCTAATTTTTATTTAATGACAACAAAACACTGCTTTTTAAAAAATGGGGGTCATGTCCCTAATCTGATATATAGCATTTCATAAAAAAACTATTTTGGAATTTTTAAGTGTCTGAATAAGTCTGTGGAGATAGGCAAACATTCGAGGAGGGGAGTACACAATGAGCAGGAATTTTTTTTATATAAGTAGGGATATATTAATATATTGTATAATTAAAAAGAAATCTGTGCAATGTAATTGAGAAACAAGGTTGTAGACGAACAAACTAATGAGCCAGAAACAATTCCGTCTGAACAGGTTGACAGATGAGGTACACTGCCTCTCCAGGGATTTCACTCTCAGGGTACTTTCCATTAAACATGTAACACAAAAGAAGCAAAAGAAAACAACAACAAGTAAGGCATCACCTGCTTGTGAGGCCACCCGAAGACTGAGAACGGTAGCAGGGAGGAGGAGAACCAAGTGTCAAGGACATCTTCATCTGTGATTGAATTGAAATAAAATGTTTCATAGATACATACAAACAGGTTATTCAAAAAGTCCTTAAATTGATTTCCCCACCCCCTTCTTTTAGGGGGGGTTGGCAATTAAATGTAACATTTTTTATCTGTATTCCACTACCTTCATGCTATTCAAAATTTTTCATTTTGATAAATTCAAATATTTTGAATTCATAAAAAGAGATTTTTCAAAGATTTCTTCAACATCCTTTCTTTCTTTTTTTTTAGAAAGTCTGTTCATATATGCTAATCTTAAAATGTTAAAGTTAGTTTTCGGTCCAACTACCTTGTGAGACAACAATGTCCTCTGGATTCTGCCCAGTTTTCCTGGCTAGCTTCTCTCTTGCCTCTTCCTCTGACACAGCACACACAATTTCTCCCGTATCCTGTAATAAGCATAAAACTTGGTTTCAAAACTCAGTCCACTGGGCTCCCATGCAGACATTGGTGGGACAACATGGCCTTGTCTTCAACTACAATTTGAAGAGCATGAGAAAAATGTCACTGATTAATTTCCTGACATGACCTACCCATGATTAAAATTGAATTTTAATACCCTGCATTCGGTTTTGGCATCTCACCTGATCTACATGACCCAATGATAAGAATGGGCTTGAAATATATTTTAGATAAACAGGATTCTATAGCAAGTAAACTAAATCTTACTCTCAAAATAGGCTCAGCATTAATATAGACAAAGAGGGAGAAGCATAAACACATGAAGACACTTACTGGGTGAGTATAGACAGGAATTCTATGTCCCCACCACAGCTGCCGAGAAAGACACCAGTCTCTGCGGGTACACAATAGAACATTTCATGACTCTTTACTTTATTGATCATAGAGAAATATGTAATGAGATATTCTTTTTTTGTTTTTTTTTTGAGGAGGGGGGGGGGGTTGATTTAATATTTACAGCCTTGATTTCATGCTGATCCCATGTCCATTCAGTGAGGAATGCTGAGGCTACTACCAATTACATATCAAATTCCCATAATGTTACAAGAAAAAAAAAATGCACCTCAATATTAAATATGCATTAAAAAATAATTCCAAAGCTATGATCGAAAATAATGCAGAAAAAACTTTATTCGCCCTCACATCCATCCATTATGATTCAATTTAAAAATATATATATTATATTTTTTTATCTATTTTTAGCCCTGATAAGGCTCTTGAAGCTCTTTGTTGGAGATGGTAGAACATAAGTTTACATGATCACCCAACTAAAAAAAATTATAAGATAGCAAAATCTTAAAATATCCAGATAGATAAATGACATTAATTGATTTTCCATCATTTGCCTCATACACATTTTATTTCTTTCCGTTAGCATGATTATTTGCAAAACAACGACAATTAATTTTTTAATCTGAGAAAGGGAATCATTACGTACCGGGTATTCAGCAGCCATTCATGCCAGATCTTGGTATTGTATTCTGGCAGAATTTTCAGATCGCCACAGCTGACTGCCTAAAGTGAAGAAAAATCTTTAAAAATCAGTGCGTATCATTCAGGGAGAAATAAAGATAAAGAAGTCCAGCTTTGAAAATGAAATGGTTTGGCTGCAAATTGTTCCTTGTAACTGATATGTGGAAATACAATTAAAAGTTTTTAATTTCAACTCCACTTTCTCAAAATAAATCATTTTTTTTTCCTTTAAAGATTTAAAGAAAAAATATGGAGTAAGAAGTTTTTCATTTTTATATCAGAGGATGAAAGCTCTATCTGCTGCTTGGTACAGTAAATATTTAGTTCAAGATGATTGAACTCAACAAAACTAAAATATGATTATATAATTATTGAATAAGAAGGGATTAATAGATTTAATGAAAAGCAATAGACAGCTATCAGCATATTCAATTTCAAATAGGTGGCTTATAGGCCTACATGGAATACCGAAAAATATTGTGATTTCATATTGAGGAATAAGCTTTTAATAAAATCAAGTACTGTTAGAGATTTAAAAATTGAACATTTTATGAAATATTTAGCTGTTTTTTTTTTCTTTAAGGATTTTCCTGTCAGTATCATAGAAATGATCTATAATTGTGCTATTAAGCCCTTTGAAATTGTCCTAATAGAAAAAAAAATTTTTTTTTGTCTTTAATATCACAGGAATAATAATGAAAATGATAAGAAAAAGTTCAAGAGATACAGCGAGCACCGCATAGGAACACTGAAATTAAATTGAAAATTATTGCTCCGTGACTACAGATAATATGAGAGACAAAAAAAAATCAAAAACCACAGGTTTACCTTACCTGAGAAGCTGCTTTAGCCATGTTTTTACAATCGAGAAACCACTGACTTTTGAGTCGAGGCTCCACCACATCACCAGAACGACTGGTTGTACAAAAGAGAAAAAGAAAACAACTAAATAGGCCCAAAGGATAAAAGTATACAAATACACTTTATTCATTTTGCCGCAGAAAACTGCAAATTAAACTACAAATTTTTAATGAAAAAGTTTATAGGGGAAAATGGTCATCCTTATTGTTTTAGTTTCAATTCTGTTTTTTCGAAACAAAAAAAAAATGCTCATTTATCTCAGATCTATGTCTAAAATTTAATTATAGACTTCAAAGTTGTCACACCACAGCTGCAAAATGATGGTCTTATTGCAATGAGGTTGATTTTTTAAACTATAATTTTGTTCATGTTTCTTTAGAATTCTAGTTTTTCTTCATGTATACTTATCTTATATTGCATTGATTTGTTAAACTAAAAGAAAGTTTTAAACTTACAGCAGTTAAAGCGAGATACCAAAAGACTTAGAATAAATAGATTCATAGATCAAAGAGCTCTTACAGGCTCTGGACATATGAGTATAAATATATTTTTCAAAGGCAGATTTATGTATAAAAATCTGCAATGTCAACTTTTCATTTTGTTATTTGTATTAGAGCTGAGAGACTGACAATAAATTTTTAAGAAAGAGGAACAATTTCAGTAGAGAGTTGCCTTAAAACTTCACACATATATAATCTTATTTATAAAAGGATTATTCCATCAATTCAATTCTCTCTTTAGCCAAGTCACCGGCAAAAAAAACTTGTAGGCATTATTTCAAAAGGATTACAGAATCAAAGAATATTTAAAAGAAAACAATGAAGTTGCATTTGTTTAAAGGGCAATGAAGTCTTGAGCTATTATCAAAAAGAAATCAACTCTCTCCTTGACAAAATCATTTGGCAAATCCCACCTGCACACTGGGAGGACTATAGGATGAGGCTTTTCTCCATAGTAGTATCCTAACAGACAGAGAGCTTCACGGACTTTTGCCCTGGCCTCAAATCGATGACAGCCCCCTACCAAGGGAATGTGAGGCAGCAGTGTGCCATCGTCTGCCAGCATGTTGATAACGGGAAGGTTGTGGCGGCAACCGACTTCATAGTCGGTGTGATCATGGCCAGGCGTGATCTTCACAGCCCCTGCTCAGAAACGAGGATCACGTAGAGATCAATGTCTTCTATTAAATTTACATAAGCCGAGTGCTAAATGATTGACAGTTAAAACAATTAAAGTAAGTGCTTACCTAATGTTATGAGCTGAGCACCAAAATATTTCATATTTCATTAAGAAGGCATTCTTAAAAAAAGCAATAACAATGAGAAGGAGGAGGAGGATTCATAAAGCTAATGATATGTATAGGGAAAGAATGGAGAAAAGAACAGCAAGGTGCATTTTGAATTATCAAGCTAGTTTGTTTGCACCATTAATTTTCCCTTTTCAAATGCTTATATTTGAAGTTATACATGAAGGATTACACTTTGCTTGATTATATGTGTAGCAACGCCACAAAATGAGTCATTTTGTGGCAGAAGACTACCATTTTTCTCAAGAAGGCTTGAAATCCTCGCTAACTAAAGTGCTTTTATCTGTGAAACAATTTGAAAGTAAGAAATTAAAGAAGTATAAAAAGCAGAAATTTCAAGCTTTCTTTAGAAAAACTGCATTTATCCAAAAATTTCTCTGCCGCAAAACGACTCCTTTCGTGGCATCTCTACACATATATGGCATTCTAAAAATGGTACCATCTTATAAGCTTTCCAGTGATTCTTTACATTGATCAAACAAAACAACAAAAAAAAACTTAAATTTAAAAAACTTGATATCTCTAATTTATTTGTCTGAACTCACTAATAGCAATCTCTCCCAACATTTGCAGGTCATCAGAATTTTAGAGTAATTTGAGAAGGAATTTCAACTTTTTAATTTTTTTTTTCTATTAGTTTTGCACTGAATTAACTTTTCTTTTTCCATAGTAATTAGTATATTGCTGTTGGTCTAAAGATGATGACTCCCTACATTTAAAATAATTATTTTTTTGTTCACTAGATTGTGAAAATGGAGGAATATTATGTGGGGACAGAGGAGAAGTGGAAAGGGAGAGGGAGATCTAATTAAGGGTTTTCTATTACCTGTGCCGAACGACATGTCTACAAAGTCATCAGCTATGACTGGCAGCAGCCTGCCCTTGTCCAGAGGATGGATCACTTGCTGACCCACCAAGTGGGCGTAACGCGGGTCATTAGGATGTACTGCTACAGCTGTGTCTGCAAGCATTGTCTCAAGGCGAGTAGTCGACACGACAATGGTTTCTTCTACAGAGAGAGAGATAGACAGAAAAGTATTTAATAAAGATCTCCAGCCTATCTTAGCAGCAACTTTTTGTTCACAAAGTGAGATACAGGTATTGCAGCTCATAATTGCTATTAAACAATTCCAGTGCTTTGTTATTACTGAGGGTCCCATAGCACACCCTGTTATTGTTTTTAATTAAAGTGTGCAGTCAGATGTGCAGGTTATCACAAGCCTGTGGTATGAAATTCTCACTTTTAGCACCAAAGGTAAATCTCATAAACTAATCACTCAGTTATACATGTATAAATTTAAAGACAAAAAAGGTAAACAGAGAACATGATGAATTTCACAGACTCATAAGACACTCAATCAAAAATTTTAATGCACACTTAAGATTCTTATTTTGCAACAGATTAACTATCTGCATAAAAAGAGTGAGTGTGAGAGAGAGAGAGAGAGAGAGAGAGAGAGAGAGAGAGAGAGAGAGAGAGAGAGAGAGAGAGAGAGAGAGAGAGAGAGAGAGAGAGAGAGAGAGAGAGAGAGAGAGAGAGAGAGAGAGAGAGAGAGACAGACAGACAGACAGAGAA
Source organism: Elysia crispata (assembly GCA_033675545.1). NCBI lineage: Eukaryota > Metazoa > Mollusca > Gastropoda > Plakobranchidae > Elysia > Elysia crispata. The sequence goes on from JAWDGP010006982.1 coordinate 39,727, forward strand.
ATAAAACAAAAATAGGCTTAGAGTGGAGGGGACAACGCTTTATTACAATCAATACATATTATAAAATAAAAACTTTTTATGAATCAAACTACTTTTGACACACACACACACACACACACACACATAATAAGAAGGCAAAAATCATTTATAACCAGTGACGGAATAAGCACCTGAGTTTTCCACTGGATAAGCAAAGCTGGAGAGAAGTCCAAATTCCACTCTCTCTTTCTGCCCAGGAACTTGTAAAAATGTTGGTTGTTCAATTCTTATGTTGTCCACCTATAAATTTTACAACAATGTGTGACTTGTAGAAAAAAAAAATATGAAAACAGAAAACTAGACCAACGCACTGCAGCCATGATCAATAAATCAAAGCAATCTCTTCTCTTCAGAAATTGCAATCTTAATATGTGGGTATGGATTTATTTAGTAATTATTATGATCATATTTATCCCACATTACACCTGAGAGGAAAACCTTCACATAACTTTGTATAAAATGTAGGTTTAATGGTCCCCATCTGATTTGAGAAAAACTTTCTGTTTAAAACATTGTTGGTCACAAAAATTGTAAAAATGGGGCATTTCAACCATAAATAAGCTATTTTGATCTATTTAATATTAAGTTAATTTTTAATAAGATTCAATGAGCTGGCTGGGCACATAATATTATCTTTTAAGCCATACTTTAGAGAAAAACCATTTTCATAGAGGAAGAAAACCAATTTATCATGAAAAGAGAGAAAAATAGAAAAGAAATAAAAAAAGAAATTATTAATTTCATTAAAAGAGTAAATTAAAAATGTTAATTTCAACCAAAAGGAAGATGATTCTCTGCCTCGCACAGGTAGGGATGGGCAAGAGAAAGAGACATCACAGAAACATGGATTTTCTTATCAAAACAAAAAAGCTATGAATGGCTTGTTAACTGATCTCACTTATATTGCCTGCCGTCACACATATGATCATATATGAACCAGTATATTTTGTATCTATATTGCCCGTTGACTTTCACTTTCTGAATGTCTACTTTCTTTCCTCATTACCACAGTAAACCTTGCATGAAATCTTGTTTACAATCTACCTATTTCATAGATGAGATGATGTATATGATACATATACCTCGATGTCTGACAATGATGACTGTAAGGCACTTGACCAGTTTATCATTCGCTTATCCCTATAGATGAGACCCTTGTCATAGAGGCGGCAGAAAGCTTCATTAACTGCCTTGGATAAGTCCTGTTGACAACAACAGAAAAAAACAACAACAAAAAACAAAGAACTAGACATGTTAAGTTATAATTTACACTAATGCAGGAAAAATAATATCAAAAACAATTGTGAAAAGGAGCCTTGGAATCTAGTCAGGTAAATCAAATTGAAAAGCAGAGGGGTTATTCATCCAAAGCAAACAAATTATGTTTTTCTTAACGCCACTGCTTCAACCAATTAGGGTTACCCTTAATGAAGTTATTTAAGCATGAACTTTATAGATAATTGAGACTAGTTTCAGTTTCATGACTTCAGTGAAGCTATGCTCATTAAGATGGTAAAGGTGAAGGGAACCAACAAAAAATTTAATTTACAAGTATAGCCTGGTTATTGCTATTTTCCAGTCCTATAAACTTTGAATCTCATTTCAAAGGTTCTAGAGTACAGGAAATCGGCTAATTCTGTCCTTTCCCAATCTGGTTTTAGATCTTTTTAAACGCCTATTACAAAGCTATAGATTTCCATATTAGGTGCATAAAAGTGAACTGCCTTGCGGGAATTCTTAAACACTTAGTATTTAAATGTACATGATGATGAATGTTTTAAAAAAAATCTGTAAGTAGATTTGGATTGTACAAAATTAGTTCACCATTTTTATTGACACTAGTTATCTGACATGCTAAAACAAAGATATTTTTTTATTCAAAATTTCCAACAATTAGTATGGAGCAGAGTTCTTAGTTATTATCCTACAGCTGGGACAGACTAGATACATGAAACATAAAAATCTAAGTCTTCTTATCTAACTTAAATAATATGTATCTATTCTGGAGCGGCAGAATTCCAGAGCAGCATCTATGAGGAGACAGATGTAACTTCTGTCCAGAAAAGATTACTTCTGTTTACACTAAAACATTTTCATGTTACACCTGAGTGTTGTTAAAAAATGTGGTTAAAGGGATTCTCAAGAGGGCTGATTGCTGCAACTGCTGCCTCCATGACTGAAATCCTAAGCCTCCTTGTGTTCTGGCCAATCAATGCTTACCATAAAATATTAATGATCAATCTCAGGATCTAGAAACCACTTACTTCATCCATTGTGAAATACTGTCTTGACCAATCCAAAGAAAGACCCAATGTCTTCATCTGATTATTTATCCCATCACCATGCCTGGTCAGAGAGAATGGAAATTTAGCAATTGTTGAAAAAGGTCCCTCTCAAAATTTATAATTAATCTAGAGTAAAATAGTCATGACACATAAAATAAAGCATGAGTTAGAGCAATAAACATTTGATGCAAACTGCAACATATTACATAATGTGTGTTACTGGCCAAAATTATTTAGTCTGTAGTAAGTTGAACCAAAATCGAACAAATGAAGCAGATTTGTAGCACCAAAATACATTAGCTTTATATTTCTTGTGAGAATGAGATTAATAACATTGATTTGCATGAGTAAGCTTATTGGAAAGAGTGTCTGCGGTGTAGAGGTACGCATACAACTAAGCACAGTAACGCCGTTCACGTTTACATCAATATTCCTTGAAAAACCTAGATAAACACATTTTCCTAACTAGTAAAGGAACTGCAGAAACTTGCTTGAATGTTTATTGATAGCCTTGACTCGGTCACACATTGTGGCCGGTAAAACTATTTTGTTTCTTTCAAAACCAAGATCCTTCACTCTTAATGAGCATTCCTATCTTAATGAGTTTGTACAAAACTATGTCTAGAATTCAGATCTTTCTTGCAAGAGATTCACTTTTAGTTTCGCTCAGTGCAATTTGCTAGTGAACATAATATTCAATATAGCCATTCTCAATAAGCGGTTTTATTTCTTTACTGAGCAATACATTTTTTTTATGAATCAAAATTGTTCCTCTGCAAAATTTCAGCAATAATCAGGACGAAAATTTTGAATCCATTCAGGATGCATAGTGCAGCTAAAGTGAGTAAATAATTATAAAAAAAAAAAACTCACATGTTCTTCCAATTCAAGACTTCTTTGACAAATTCATCCCTGCCAAGGTCATGCCTGGTTATACCTTGTTCTCTCCAGAGCTTTCTTTCTACCACAGCATGTGTTCCGATACCAGCATGGTCTGTCCCAGGAACCCATACTACCCTATGACCTAGCAAGATATATATATATATATGAAATGATAAAAATAATAATACGGTGCTCACTAAGTCATTGCCTAGAGGTGGTTGAGTAAGAAAATTATCTAGAACTTCCGCACAATATTGAGGCGAGGCTACAGCACTTACAGGCTTTATTTGAGAAAATTATCAGGTGAAGCTGAAACAAGTCAGCAAACAATATGTCACAGATCAGTCCAAACAGTATTTTAAATAAATCTACAACCGAAGTCAAAATTACGTAGATCTTAGTTCTGATATCAATCTAATCTTGCAATCTTATCTCTGTCTTACAGTCCATTATTATCAATACCTGTGAGAAATCTGACTTTAATGTGCTAGACAAAGAAAATGTAACAGACCTATTTTTTATAACTAGGAGAGAAGTGTGAACGAAAATTGCAACTTTAGCCTCCCCAAAACAAAAGAAACTCAATAGAAACTAAAGATATTGTTTCACAAGCATGAAATAAAAAGCTATTGTGTGGAATTTCCACGACATAGACTAGGATATATTCTTCAAAGGCCCTTACTCAGTTTATTACAATAAAAAAAGAAGCAAGAGTGTTTTGATCTACAAAAGAATTATATAAAATGAAAATAATAATAATAATAGCAACAAAAACACCACAATAACAAAAATAATAAAGATAATTATGGACAGGGAAGACATAACATCTTTAGGAGAAGTAAATACACCTGTAATATAAAGCAAGATTTAATAAGAGCAAGAGACCTTTCATGCGATGCCAGCGGACTAGAGCATCCTGAACCGCCCCTGTCAGGGCATGGCCCAGGTGCAGTGTGCCCGTGACATTGGGAGGCGGGAGCAGAATTGAGAATGTTTCTGTAGGATCAGCCTGTTAGAGAGACAATGTAGTGTGTTTTATCAGTAGCAACTTGCAAAGACTATAAGTATAAAAAAACCCATTAACTTTTTGTGCACAAAAACAATAACTGGAGAAGCAATTTGTATCCCTTGAGAGATTTGAAGTTTTAATATGTAACGTTTTGAAATATAGTGTGGGCCTACTGCCATCTTTATTGTCGAAGTAAGAACAAAAGAAGATAATTCAACCCGTATCCTCATAAGCAATTTCGATACATGATAGTAGTTGGAATTGTTGCATGGCAGATATTTATCAAGACCAAAAATTTGTTCATCAGAGTATGATAGGATATTACGTGTTTGTAATTTTGTGATTTAGTAACCTGCCTAGAGCTCTCACAAGAGCAGGAGGTAATACAAGTTCAAACACAATCTCATAATTATTATTAACATTTTTATTATTTTACACAACATATCATCAAAATATCTGTAAAAAAATGTAGAATCTCACATTCTCCGAGGGTTCAAAATATCCCTGCTGCACCCACCAATCATACCAATCTTTCTCAACTTCTAAAGGCTCGTGTGCCTTGCCAAGGGTGAGACTGCAGTCTGAAGGGAACATGAACCAAGCAAGAGCAGAGAGTGTGGCTACACCGTTTACAAAAATCTGAAGGTTTGAGGAGCTGAGCTATAGCGCTGATCATTTTCTTTCATAAAAGTGGAGGGAGAGAGAGAGAGAGAGAGAGAGAGAGAGAGAGAGAGAGAGAGAGAGAGAGAGAGAGAGAGAGAGAGAGAGAGAGAGAGAGAGAGAGAGAGAGAGAGAGAGAGAGAGAGAGAGAGAGAGAGAGAGAGAGAGAGAGAGAGAGAGAGATTGGGCTATGCTTCATTCCCAATTATCTCAAATCATTTCTAAAGAATAATTTGATAAAAAACTTCAAATGTACTCGAGCTAAAGCATTTATGATATTAAGTTTTCTTCTACACTTTTAAAAATCTTTTAAATCCAGAATAATCTGCAATTCATTTTTATAAAAAAGTAGGCCTATAAGAGCAGTCAGTATATTTATGATTCCAGGTTATCTCAAGAGCTAAATTTTTATTGCAAGGAATCTGCTTTTCGTTGTTGGATTCTCAATAACTTAGCTAAATAAGCTACCATCTAAATGCAACTATGACTCACCTTTCTTCAATGAGGAAAAGTTACAAACTCCTTGATTTCTGGTTAGAACCTTGAGATTTAAAAAAAAAAATAATGAAAGTTTAATGAAATTAGAGATTCTAAAAGGATATTCTGACTGAGGTGAGCAAAATACCTGAAGAGAGTGAAGGACAAACAACACACCCTCTTCCTCTGTTTGAAACACAAGTGTAGCATGGAGAGACTTTTGAGGTAAGATTGTCTACAACTGTGCAAGTATTGGAAAACTCCTGCAGTTGAATTTTCTGATCAATTTAATTTTCAAATTAAATCTATTATTATTAAAATTTAGAAGAAATCGGGGCCACCCTGAGAATTGAATCGATTTCATTTATTGTTTTCTCCTTACTTTAATCTTTCGAAATATAGGCCTATTAGTATTAAAAACAAAATAAAATGTCCGACACGTATGGTAGATAAATTGAATCTACAGTAGTAGATCTAGATCTAGACTAGATCTAAATGTCAAATTTTCCTTATACGTGAGATCTGTCAAAATTATTATTTTCAAGGAACTATAATCTTGATCTAGACTAGATTAGACGGTGGCATGGTCTATCTATAGGCCTACTAGATCTTGATTTTTATCCATCTCTTGCCTTTAACTTCTAAGCATCACTTACCGATGTTGAATGCGCATTTCTTAGAGCATAAGAATGAAAAAAGAGTCTCGGCGAAAAAATGGGATGCTTTCTTCTACAAACACGCAGGTTAATCCCAAACAGCCGATGAAGTGTTGACACTTTTGACCAGGTAGCAGCCATATTTCCAATAAAACGAAAATGAAAGTACAGTAATTAAAACTGTGGAGGAGAATTGATCGGATCTTGCATGATAACTATACCCTTTTTTATCTCAGAAATTAACGGCCCTCAATTTTTTTTTCATGATGCCGTATCGGAAGGGAAGGAAAGGTTAGAGTTAAATACTTTTTTTGCAACCCGTTTTTTTTTTTCGATTAGTTGTGAAGCACCGTAATAAAAAAACAACAACCAAAAATAGGTGGAGTGCAGCTCCAAAAGGTACAAAACAATACAAAACACGTGAGCTTTCGGCTTTACGCCTTCGTCAGACACAAAAACAAGAACAACAAACCACACAAGGATATTCACATATGTAAATTTGAACTAAAAACTGTAAAAAAAAAAATTTAAATATATATATGTGTGTGTGTAAAAGGTTATATATAGAAAGATCTACCGAAAAAAGGGAAAAAATAAACAAATACTGTCGAAGTATACCCCCACACACACAAAAGAAATATATATATATATATATATATATATATATATATATATATATATATATAGAGAGAGAGAGAGAGAGAGAGAGAGAGAGAGAGAGAGAGAGAGAGAGAGAGATAGAAAATAAAAACACTAATTAAAAAAAATTTCGTTAAAAATCGTCTAAACTGTTATGTATAAAAGAATGAAGAAATAAATAAATAAAACTCCAAAAAGATAAGAATGCTGAAGAGATAAGAATTTGATGAAAATATACCTGAAAGAAAATGGTAGTTGGAGATTGGGAGTACAAGAGAAAGAGAAAGACAGACAGAGAGAGAGAGAGAGAGAGAGAGAGAGAGAGAGAGAGAGAGAGAGAGAGAGAGGGAGAGAGAGAGAGAGAGAGAGAGAGAAAGGTATATTTTCATTAAATTCTTATCTCTTCAATATACTTATCTTTTGGGAGTTTTATTTATTTATTTGTTTTTTGCAGCCCAAAATCTTCTATGGCTCTGATTTTTGTGAGGTCAACAACTTTTATATCAATTTTGATCATATTCTAGTAGGCATATTTTGGTTCAGGTGTGAGATGCTTAAACTTTTCAATGACTGTTCTCTTTCTCTTTTTTGGGGCATTTTTCATCATGATCTGACCTGTGGGTTTCTGTAACTGTCTTTGAAATTTTTGTCTTTTTCATGAGAAATTCGTACTCATGCAGTTTCTTTTGCTGATTGAAAAAAAAAATGTTTCAAAACTAGACAAAATCAAGACTCACAAATTTATTTCTTGTATGAAACTTGATCAGTTTTTCCATTATCGACAAGTTTGCTCTGCTCGACAAAAACACGATGCTGATCGCTACATTCTTTGTAGAAAGGCATGTGTGAGCTACTGTCACAAGATCATTATTTTATTAACATTATTTTTATGCTGCATGATGTTTTTATACCTTGTCAAATCTCTCTCTCTCCCCCTCCCCCCCCCCCCATCTTTTCCCATCCCCTCTCTGTGTAACAGTTGTTCCTTTCTATTCATATTTTCCTTTTATTTTCCAGCCGCCTCTTCCTGTGCCTTTTCATTTACTGTCCTTTCCTCACCTTCTCTCTGTTCTTATGTTTTTATATCTCAATACCTGTTTCTCTCTTCAATGTCTGCATGCAAAACTGCATTTCACCCTACACTGGCCAAAGCTCTAGGATCTGAAGGGCTGCTTCTCTCAACATCTTCAGTGATAATCTGACATAGATCTTCAACCTCTTCCTTTGAGAAGATCACCAGCCACAGACTAAACAACTTGAGACAATGTGCTTTTAAGAGTGAATTCTCACTATTTACTGAGTTTTGAAGAGTGATGCAAATTAGAATCAATGTGACGCATAAGCCTAGTTAAGTGATTTTGCCCTGGATGTGAAAGTTGATTTTCTTTTTTCAAGAATTTTTAAACAAGTTTCAAATTCATGTGATCATTACCTTTGATACCATAGCAATAAGATCAGTTATAAAGGTAAAAATGAATTAGTATGGACGTGTTTCTTGACTTGTCCTTTTCAAACACAGCATTATACCAGGCTTCTGTCCTAGTCTTTAGGGAGAGCAGTCGCTGCTCTAAAGAAAGGTACTTATATTTAACAAAGAAGCAAAAACTGTTGTTATACCGGTATATGTTTGATGTGGTTAAAAAAAATTCTTTTGTAAGTTTATTTTCAAATATTACAATAAGCTATTGAGGTCCTTCTATAGTCCAAAAGATATTTACAATTTAGTGCAATTATTTATTTCTGAACCAACTGATATTTTAATTTGTTGTTAGAACGATTTCCAAAGTAAAAGGGCAGAAGTCTCACTTGTAGTGATTAGCTAAGCCAAATCGGACATGGCCAATAATTGATGGCTTTCTCTAGTTTGATCGAATATGCTTAATTCTCCTTTCTTGTTTTGTTGTCTCTATCTGTTGTTGCTTTAGCTCGATCATGTTTCTTTTTTTTTGCTTGTGACAAGGTCATTGAAACATAGTTTTGATTATTGTTTATCACAACTAAAATGGGAATAAGGCCGGAAGACTTAAGAAATCACCCCCCCCCCCCCCAAGATTTGGCAGAGATATAGGCTGAAAGTGCTGAGACTTTCTGTTGGTTCCATTCAAACAGCCTTATGACATCATTGCATGATAATCATTTTTTTCCCCTTCATTTTCTCCAGTATTACAGGCCGCAATCTTTCATGTCATCACTTTTCCTATCCTTCCCACTCAAAACAAATTTCATCTTTCACAAAAATCGTTTTTATTGGATTCTTAGATTTAAAAATTAGGAAAGGAAAGAATTTTTTTTTCTTGCTTTAAGTCTTTTCAGGTCAAGACAAATTTTGGACTACGTTTGTAGACCAATCAAATGTAGTTTAAAAGTTAGCTTACACCTCATGTGAGTGTGAGACCAATGTGTTTACCTTCTAGTATTCAGATTTTTTTTGTCAAGCAAATTTCATGCCTGCAAACGTGTTGTCTGTGAATACATCCATTTGTTTTTTGTAGTTTTTTTTTTTCACTATGAGTGATTTGAGTCCTTTGTACGATTCAGCTTTGAAAATGTTATAAGACTGGAGTGTGATGTTAAAATTTGCAATCTGTGCTGTTTTTATGGCAGTGGTTGTCTACACATAATTTTATGTAAAGCAGCGATCAACATATCCATCTATGTCCAAACAACAAAGACGATGTATGTTTATATTACTTACATCTACCTTTATTAGATATACCTGTTTTTGTTGGTTTTTCTTTTTGTAACAACACGGCAATCCTTAGATGATTCATAGAAAATTCTCTATGTATCAATGAATTAGGGGCCCTGCTCTTTAGAGTAGGCGATCATGACCTTCTGCGCATCTCTATCCCTTGATGCTGTTAGTGTATCTGTTCTCTCTTCGCTTAGCCAGCCAGCGCGTACATGAATCAGAGTCACCATCCTCTCTCTTGGACACGAATTAGACAATCGGACACGGATTAGACACCGTAACGTATCTGAGTCTTATATATATATACAAAGCAACAAACTTTTGTATCTCTGGTTCATCTAAAACTAGGCCACTGGGTCCTGCAAAGACCCATCGACCTAATTATTTTCGTTAGGCTGAGATTTTGTTCATTCTTGCATGATATTCTTGTGCTTCTTCTAATATACAAATTTATAACTCCTCATCACACTGACAAAAACTTGCTTCATTTAAACCAGTTTCAGCATTAGAAAAGAAAACCCTCAGTATATAAAGCTAATTTAAAATTATGACAAAAGTATATAAATACTCTCTCTCTCTCTCTCTCTCTCTCTCTCTCTCTCTCTCTCTCTCTCTCTCTCTCTCTCTCTCTCTCTCTCTCTCTCTTTCTCTCTCTCTCTCTCACTCTCTCCTTTTCTTCCCTATCCCTTCTCTGTGTAACTCGTTCCTGTCTATTCATAATTGTATGCTCCTCTCAACATCTTCAGTGATAATCTGACGCAGATCTTCAACCTCTTCTTCATTTTGAGAAGATCACCAGCCACAGACTAAACAACTTGAGACAATGTGCTTTTGAGAGGGAATCCTTACCATCTACTGAGTTTGAAAGAGTGACGCGATTAGAATCAATGTGATGCATCAGCTTTGTTAAGGGATTTTGCCCTGGATGTGTAAGTTGATCTTCATTTCTCAAGAATTTTTAAACCAGTTTAAATTCATGTGATCATTGCTTTTGATGCGATAGCAATAAGATCAGTGATAAAGGTAAAAATGAATTAGTATAGACATACTGCTTGACTTGTACTTTTCACACACAGCATTATACCAGGCTTCTGTCCTAGTCTTTAGGGAGAGCAGTCGCTGCTCTAAAGAAAGGTACTTAAATTTAACAAAGACGCAAAATCAGCTGTTATATATGTTTGATGTGGTAAAAAAAAAAATTCTTTTGTAAGTTTATTGTCAAATTATTGTTTTATCACAATTACAATGGGAATAAGGTTGGTAGACTTCAGAAATCAATTCCCGTTCATGACTTGGCAGAGATATAGGCTTAAAGTGCTGAAATCTTCTGTTGGTTCAATTCAAGCAGCCTTGTGACATCATTGCATAATTATCTTTTCTTGTATGTGTGTTTTTCTTCGTTTTCTCCAGTAGGACAGAAAGGTTTTTCATGTCATCTCTTTTCTTATCCTTTCTGCTTAAAACAAACTTCATCTTTCACAAAAATCATTTTTTTTTTTTTTGGGATTTTCTCCAAAAATTAGGAGACGGAAAAAATCATTTGTTCTTGCTTTAAGTCTTTGCAGGTCAAGACAAATTTTGGGCTACATTTGTAGACCAATCAAAGGTAGTCAGCTTACACCTCATGTACAAGTGAGACTTACATGTTTACCATCTAATATTCATGTCTTTCTTTTCAAGCAAATTTCATGTCTGCAAAATGTTGTGTGTGAATACATTCCTTTGTTTTATGGTTTGTTTGTGTTTTCACTATGTAAGCTTTGAGTCCTTTGTACTTTCCAGCTTTGAAAATGTTATAGAACTGGAGTGTGATGTTATATTTGCAATCTCTGTTGTATTTATGGCAGTGGTTGTCTATACATAATTTTATGTAGAGCAGCGCCCAACATATGCGGTATCCATCAACGATGAAACAACAAAGATATATTGCTTACAACTACCTTTATTAGATATACCTTTTTTTTTTTTGTAAAACACGGCAATCTTCAGATTATTCATAGAAAATTCTCTATATATCAATGAATTAAGGGCCCTGCTCTTTAGAGTAGGCGATCATGACCTTCTGCGCATCTCTATCCCTTGATGCTATTAGTGCATCTGTCCCTCATTTTACATTTAGCCACTTATCTTTTCTCGCTTCTTTCCCCTGCTGCCTTTTCCTTTAAAATCAATCGAGTTGTCACAAGATGTTTCAGTTTCTTTTTTTCTCATCACATGGCTAAAAAAAGACTGCCTGTAGTTTACATATGGTATTTTTGAGCAATGATGTGCTAGCTCCTCGTAGCACAGTTAAGTTTGATTTCTTTGAAGTCCATGAATAAGATTCATAGCATTCTCCGTAGAAACCACATTTCTGTTGCCTTCAGTTAATTTTGTAGTTGTTTTTTAAATTGTCCAAACCTAACATCCACACATAAGGATGGGTTCAATAAAACACTCCAGTGCTCTTTTTCTCATGTAGATGAAATGTATTCATTTGTGAGTTCTGATTTCAGTCAATGAAAACTCATTTTTAACTTGCGCCGTTCTTGATGTGATTTCACAGTTGTTGTGTCCATCTCTTAACATTAAAGTGCCCAAGTATTTGCATTGATCCATGAACTTGAATTAATTTGGCTACTAAAGAATTGATCTGTGCACACTTGTTGTTTTGATTGACGACCATTGCTTCTGTGTTTTTGCTCTTTAATCCATATCCTTTCCTTCTGCTTTCTTCTTCAGTGATGTCTTATGATTGTGGCAAGTCTTCTTTATTTTCTGCAATTAATAGAGCGTCATCAGCTTATCTCATGTTGCTTACTTTGTGCCCTCCTATTTTAATTCCTGGGTATCGTTCTATGCCTCTCAAATCATTTCACTTTAGAGAGAGAAAAGGTCTGGAGCAAGCACACATTATGGTCAGACACCACACTTTATTTTTTTATTTTTTTTTTAATGAGCTGATTTACCCATCAACTCACATTGTTGTTGTCTGATATCAGTTCATGTTTTGTTTGTTTTTTTAATCGGTCTTGGCCAAGTAATCTCTATAAACAGCATAATTCCAATATGGTCGCCGGTTACTTCCAATTTGGCAATCTCTATAAATAGCACAATTCCAATATGGCCGTCATTTAATTCTATTTTGGTAATCTGTATAATTAGAAAATTCCAATATGGCCGCCGGTTAATTTTATTTTGGCAATCTCTATAGAAAGCATAATTCCAATATGGCCGCCGGTTAATTCTTTTTTGGTAAACTCTATAATTAGAATAATTCCAATATGGCCGCCGGTTAATTCTATTTTGGTAATATCTATAAATAGCAGAATTTTAATATGACCGTCGGTTAATTCTATTTTGGTAATCTCTAGAATTAGATTATTACAATATGGCCGCCGGTTAATTCTTTTTTGGCAATCTCTATAATAAGCATAATTACAATATGGCCGCCGGTTAATTCTATTTTGGCAATCTTTATAATCAGCATAATTCCAATATGGCCGCCAGTTAATTCTTTTTTGGCAATCTCTATAATTAGCATAATTACAATATGGCCGCCGGTTAATTCTGTTTTGGCAATCTTTATAATTAGCATAATTCCAATACGGCCGCCGGTTAATTCTATTTTGGTAATCTCTATAATTAAAATATTTCAATATGGCCGCTGGTTAAATCTATTTTGGCAATTTCTATTATTAGCATGATTCCAATATGGCCGCCGGTTTTTAATTATATTTTAGTTATCTCGATAATTTGAATATTCCAAAATGGCCGCCGGTTAATTCTATTTTGGCACTATGGATAATTAGCTTAATGCCAAAATGGCCGCAGGTTAAGTCTATTTTGACAATCTCTGTAATTAGCATAATTCCAATATGGCCGCCGGTTATTTCTATTTTGGCAATCTCTAAAATTAGTATAATTCCAATATGGCCGACGATAATTCATTTTGGCAATCTCTATAATTAGCATAATTCCAATATGCCCACCGGTTAATTTTTATCTGGGGAAAGTTTATAAGGTTACTGTCTTAACTGCCTCCGTTTTTATGAATTTATACGCATTTACAACTTAAATAGCATTTATATCTAGAATTTTGAGTTGTTCATATCTGTCAGGTTTACAATAAGTATTTTCTCTCAGCTGCACTTGGCACTTAAGTATCTCTCCTTGTTTAATATGTCTGTACCTATAATAGTTCCATAATAAGTAGGCTACAGTAACTAAGCTGCTCCATTTTACAAAATTATTAACAAAGACATGGCAATTTGCATCTCTATCAATAAGTTATAACTAAGTTCCTTGTCAGCACTTAGAGATATGTTTCTTTCTTCTTTACTTTTGCAATATATATGCCTATCCTTATAAGATTAAAACAATCTGTGTCTTACATGCGACACATTTTCAAAATCTGAAGTATGAATATGGGGGGAAAACTTGTGAGGATATTGGTATCTCTGTCACTTCTATTTTGGCAAGGTTATTATTTGCACCTGATTGAACAGCATTGGTCCTATATTTACAAAGTGGTTTTGGATTATAAGTATTTTTCGTTTAAACAAGTATATTATTTAACCTAAACTTACTAAGATATCATTCTGCAGCTTGACACTTGTATCTCTGACTAATTATATACTTTGTCTAATTACTTTACAAAAAGCAATTTACCCGAGTATCACTTTAATATATAGTATATACTGTTTCTCCTTTTTTTAAAAGGTGTTCTACATCAGTATCTACAACACTGATTGTATTATTATCCACCTCTTCACCACCATGCTTTCTTCAATAGAGCTTGCGGTGTTAGTTTATGTATTATTATTTAAAAAATGTACATTATCTGCACTTATATTGAGATCTCTGCTCTTTACTGCCAAGCTTTCTTCAATAATGCTTGTGGGGTTAGTCTATGTATTGATATAAAAATGTCTCTTACCTGCACTTATATTAAGATCTTTAAATCTTATGCATTGTGCTTTCCTCAGAAATTTTGGTGAAACCAGTGTCTTGAGGTATGGCCAGAGTGCCGCAGGTTTTCCGCTGCCAGCCACCCCGCGTATTAAGCATGCTTATGTTTACATAAAGTTGACCGTATTTGAATCGTGCGTAATTTTTAAAATACCTCTTTTAAAAAATACATTAGTGTCTTTCCCTCAGCACTCTAGAGGGTGTTTTATAAACAATAAGCTTTTTTCACTAAGCTGCGAATGTATCAAACTATCTCAACGATGACTGTGGGATTGTGCTTACCTTTATCTTGCCCACATTTTTAGGTCGTGTTTTTGTCTCATCTCCTTTTGCCTTATTTTACAGTATCTTAACTTTCCTCATTAAAATGGTCAACATCTGTGCTTCACCCTGTATTTATACTGTACCATTGTTTATCCAGCTTTAGTTATCTTCATCATTGTTGTGGAAAGTTGTCTAAACATCAATCTATCATACAAGTCGCTTTCATCATTGAAAAATATTTGTACCTACGCTCTGCATACATGTATTTTAGTCTTTTAATTATGGTACAGGGTACTCATGTTGACGGCGCGTACTTTTGCTTTGTCCATATTTATATGTTGACAAGTTTTAGGTGTACCTAACCCTTGCGCATATTGTTTTATCTGTACCTTTGCTGCATTCACAAAAATATTTTGTCTGGTCAATTAACAAATACAGCATTTTCACTTCGTTGTGTAGGCAACCCTTGCTTACATTCACTGATTATATGTTATTATATTTCTGTTGTTTTTTTTCTGCATTGTGCCTATTTACAAGTATTAATATCTGTAGTCTATCTCTGTTTACAAAATCAACATCCACATTTATATTGATTTACATTTTCCTTTTTGTTGATACAATGCAGCTGTTTACAAACTTAATAGTTGTTGAACCTTACCCTTGGCATATTATCTTCCATCTTCAACTATCCGTGCATCTCTCCTTATTAAGAATATTGAAAAGATCATTTGGTTAGAACCGGAGCTTACATATCTAAATTTACTCATATGATTGCTTTCCCTGTTTACAATATTATTGTCCCTACTTTAATAAATACATGTCTGAGGTTTTGATTTTCTGTATCTTACCCTTAGTTACCAGGTTATCTGTATTTTAGCTGCATTTCTGAAGTTATAACTGTTACCTAAGAACAATTGAATTAGTATGTCCAAGAAAAATATGGAGTTATCTGTTCCGTACTTGCGTTTACAAATATATAGGTGCATGTACTTCTCCACATATGAAGGTCTGTTTATGGAAGATACATGCATGCATAGAAAGTTGTTTATATTTGTGTTTTTCTCTTTCACAAACATATCGGCATGCATGTGTTTGAACCCCTATTCTACCCTCTTTCCTAGGATACCAGTTTCAGCATTCACCTGCTTTACATAGTTCTCTCGAGCTTACTCATTCATTTATTTTTAATATTTATTACACCATCCTCACAGGGTTCTTAAATATGAAACCTTTGTGTGTTTTCCTTTTCTTTATGTGCCATTTGTTCACCAGTTTTTATGCTTTGCTTTTGCTTGCAAAGTTAATAAGAATTTCCCATCTTAACCTTCAGGTTCAAAAGAAACCATCTGAACAATTATTAAAAAGTGGACACATTTTAATGGTGTTTCTTGTGACCTTATTTGTATATGTCAGGATGTTGAATATTTTACCTATGGTTACAACTTGACAAAGATTTGCATCTCATTGACATTTATCTTTACCATATTTATACAGTTATATGTTTTCAATTTTACTTAAAAGTTTGAGGTCTGAAATTTTTCTCCAGTTTCACAATGCAAGTTGTTTTATTTTTAACTAATTGGTTGGGACTTTTTCTATACCTAGTTGTGTTAGCAACGGATTTGAGAATCTGGTATCGTGATGGTAACCATTAGTGTATGCAACATGGATAAAACATGGGCCAAGAATCATGTACTAGTAAAGAGAGTTGCCAAGGAGAAATGGAGCTAGAGCAATTGACAGGCATATAACCCACCTTGCTCCTCGCTTAAAAAACGGGTAAGTCAACAAGTGTTTCATTATATAAATAGACCTATTTCATGAACAAAATGGTCATGATAGGTAATTGCCCTGCTGTCATCACAAGAGTTGATTTTTTAATTTGTCACTGTAAAGATGATTTGAGAAAATAACATTTTTCTTTTACCATTGAATTTTTACTTTGAGTTACAATAAAGCACTCGGACTAGAGCAGTGAAGATTTCATGTCTGATGTTGACCGCATGGGAGTGAAAAGTAGAGCAATTCTGAATTCTAACACAGATCCTGAACTGACACAGAACTGCGAGTCAAATTATGAGGATCAATACTTCGACATTGACATGTTGAAATTAGGGGTAAGTGCCAGAGATAAATTTTCTTTCTGGTTTGCACCAGGCTCCATTTGAGGACTTTGTTTATTATGTTTGTCTTTTAAAGACTTGTAAACTTATGTTTACAATGTGATGTTTTTATGAAAGAACTTAAAAACTCATTTTTTAAAACACCCTTTTTCTAATGCAGAGGGTTAGGTATTGAGATAACTTAGAGGCAGAAAGATGAACCAAGACTCTTGACTCTGAGTGAGGATAATTTCTTTAAGATAAGCATGCAACATCTCTTATCCTTCTATTCAGTGGTAAGTTTTATAGGCAAGCATTGTATATTTCCATGTCCTAGATAAAAATTGTAATATTAAGTGAAACAATATTTGTAATCTTTTTTTTTTGTTTTTTGTTCGCTCTGTTCTATTTCTTAAAGCAAATATATGTCTATTATATACTAATAATAAATTTAATCCTTTAATCAGGTGTAGGCACTAAGAGCGCTGCGGGCTTGGAGCACCAGTAATTTAAAAGAGAACATTTATAGGTACTGTTAGGGTTAATAAAACTTAAACTCTCAGTATCCTCACAGGGTCCTAAATATCTGAAATCTTCGTGTGTTTACCTTTTCTTTGTGTGCAAGATGTTCATCAGTTTCATTACTTTGTTTTTGCTTCCAAATTAATAGTAACCCACATCTTAACCTAAAGGTGGAAGAGAAACCACCTTATTGATTATTTAAAAGTGGAAACACTTTTAACTATATTTCATGTGAGCTTGTTAGGATGTTGAATATCTTACCCATGGTTTCAACTGGATAAGGATCTGCATCTCAGTGACATTTATCTGATCCTTATTTACACAGCTAAAGAAATACATAAATATCTCAATTTTACTGAAAAGTTAAACAGCTCTGAAATTTATCTGCAGTGTTGCAACGTTTTATTTTGAATTTGTATGAAATTTTTCTATATCTAGTGGTGTAAGCAGCAGAGTCAAGTAATAGATGGTGTTATGATGGTAACCAGTGGGGTATGCAACATGGATAAAGATGGCTATGAAAAACTGATACAAGAAGCATGTAGGAGCCAAGAGAGTTGTCAAGAAGAATCAGAGCCAGGACAAGCATAAAATGACAGGCATGTACCCCGCCTTGAACCTCGCTCTTGTGGAATAAAGGTCACTCAAGTGTTCCATTCTATTTTATAACATATATTACTTAATATCATAGAGGAAAGATATAGTCAAGCATTTTTAATATTTTTATAAAATTATATTTTGTGAACAAAAAATTGGAGTAGCTAACTGCCCTGCTGTCATCATAAGAGTTGGAAGATTTTTTTAACTTGCCAATTTAAACATGATTTCAGAAAATATTTTTCTTTTTCCATTAAATTTTGACTTACAGCAAAGCACTGGGACTGGAGCTTTGAGAAGACCCATCAATTTCATGTCTGATGGTGGCAGAAAGAGATTGAATAGCTCAGCAATTTTGAATTCTTGCACAGATTGTGAAATGAGACAGAAGTAAAATTAGGAGGGTCAGTCCATTGATATGAACATGTTGACGTTTTGGGTAAGTGACAAAAATAAATTTTCTTGTATCAGGCTCTGCCCGAGGACTTCATGTTAAAAGTCTTTTATAGACTTGTGACCATATTATTACAATGTAATGTTTTTGCTATTACTTAAACATTCTGTTTTTAAAAGCCCTTTTTCTAATGAAGAGGGCTAGATGTTAAGAGGACTTAGAGGCAGAAAGATGAAGCAAGACTCTTGACTCTGAGAGAGAACGATTTCTATAACATAAGAATGCAACATCTCCTTTACTTCAGATCCAAACAAAAGCCCCTCTCTTTGTTAAATGGTTACCTTTATAGGCAAACGTTATATATTTCCATGCCCGAGATAAAGTATAAAATGTTAAGTGACACAATATTGTCAATCCATTTTTGTTTGTTTTTTCTTACTTTTATATCATTATAATCTGATATAAAAAATATTGCTAATTCTATCGACATATACAGTCTTTTCATCAGACGTAGCCACTAAGTACAATGTAGACTTGGAGCAGAAGTAATTAGACAGAGATCATTAACAGGCACTGTTAGGATTAATGTAATTAGAAACTTTAGCATCCTCAGTTTCTTAGTATCGTAAATCTTTTTGTGCTTACCTTTTCATTGTATAAAAGATTTTCATAACTTTTTTTTCATTTTGTTTTTGCTTGCAAAGTATATAGTCATCTGACATCTAAACCTAAAGGTCAAGAAGAAACCACCTCAAATATTATAAAAAAAAAAATGGAAACATTTTTAATAGTCTTTCATGTGAGCTTGCGTTATAGAAATACATATAACTTTTCAATTTTACTTAAAAGTGAAAAAAGGTGTGAAATTGTTTTCCAGTTTTACAATGATTGATTTTTAAATGGTTTGTTTGGATTTTATCTAGTCATGTTATCAGCAGAGTAGAGTAGAAGCACGTATTGTGATGGTAACCAGTGTGGTATGCAACATGGATAAACTGTGGATATGAACTACTGGGACAAGAACTATGTAGGAGTCGTGAGAGTTGACCATCAAAATCGTAGCTAGGACAAGTATATAAGGATAAGCATATGCCCTACTTTGAACTTGTTCTTTTGAAATATAAAGGTAAATTAATAAGTGTTCCATTCTATTTTGTTAAATTTATATCTTTAAATCATCGAAGAAAGATAATGTCAAGCATATGCATATACATTTATATATATTATGTGAAAAGAAAATCTCGGTACCTAACTGACGTGCTGTCATCACAGGAGTTTGATCATTTTTGAATCTGTGAATGTAAAAATGATTTGAGAAAATAAAACATTTTACTTTAGCCATAAAATTTTGACTTACAGTAAAGCACTGGGACTGGAGCAGTGAATAGAACCATCAATTTCATGTCTGACATTGATGGTCATAGAGTGAGCAGCTCATCATTTTTTTTAAATTTGCACAATTCATAAAACGTGACAGAACTGCAAGTTAAATCAGGAAGATCAGTACTTTGATATGGACGTGATGGAGTTGAGGTAAGTGGCGACAATAAATTCCCCTTCTAGTTTATACCAGATTCTGTTTGAGATATTTCTTTTAAGACTGACAAACATAGAATTGCAATGTAATGTTGTTTATGCTAGTACTTAATCATTTAAAAAAACAAATCCTTTTTTAAATTCAGGAGGCTAGATCTTGATAGGACTTGGAGGCAAACAGTCGAAGCAATACTCTTGAGAATATTTATCCATGAAATACTAATATAAAATTTGTTGATGATTATATTATCATGAACAGTCTTTCCATCAGATGTAGGCACCATGTACAGTGTGGACTTCGAGTACAAGTAATTAGACAGAGAACCATTATGATAGGTTCTGTAAGGAATAATGTAACTTAACCCTAGAAGTGCGCACCCATTATATTTAAGCTTTGCCCTGACGATAGCCTGGGTGCTGCGATGCCATTATTATGAGTTGTGGTGCCTTAGAAAAAAATATGTGTACTAAAACTTCAAATACCCGGTACTCAAAAAAATGTGTGTTACAATCCTGAAAATTATATATTGATATCGATAGAAACCAGAATGCATGCACCTTCTATTATATAATTATGTCAAGTTACATTTTCGTGCTAATTATTTAGTTTTAGGAATATTTTTTAAACAGTGCTACGAAATCTAATGTTAGCATTTTAACCCTGTTCATAACAACCAATGTCGTGGAGAAATTTCTGTGGCTGCGGCTGCTACTACTCATCCTCAAACTGATATTTATGTCATTAATCTTGCCTTCAGAAGGATGATATTCATTTCCTCTTTATGCAGTTTTTCATGTTTCCTTTCTCGTTACATTAACATCCAGAAAGTCATCATCAAATCGAAATGATTTTTTTAAAAATTAAAATCAAATTTGATCATCATATACCCCAGTATCATGGACGTTATCACAACAACAACAGCCATAATAATAATAATAATAATAATAATAATAATAATAATAATAATAATAATAATAATAATAATGATGATGATGATGATGATGATGATGATGATGATAATAATAATAATAATAATAATAATAATAATAATAATAATAATGATAATAATAATAATTACAATAAAAACAACAATGATAGTAGTAGTAGTAGTAGTAGTAGTAGTAGTAGTAGTAGTAGTAGTAGTAGTAGTAGTAGTAGTAGTAGTAGTAGTAGTAGTAGTAGTAGTAGTAGTAGTAGTAGTAGCAGTAGTAGTAGTAGAAGAAACAGCAGCAGCAGCAGCAGCAGCAGTAGTAGTAGTAGTAGTAGTAGTAGTAGTAGTAGTAGTAGTAGTAGTAGTAGTAGTAGTAGTAGCAGTAGTAGTAGAAGTTGTTGTATTAATGGCTGTAGTAGTAATAGTAGTTTTCTAATGCCATCAGAATATTAACTATTATCTTCCAATTAAAACACGTACACGGAGGCCCTAGTTGGTTGACCAGCCTGAGGATGGAGGTAGAAGTAGTGATGATGATGATGATGTTGATCATGATGATCATGATAGTGATGGTCGGGATGCTGATGATGATGGCGATGATGTTCATAACCTGACATTGTGATAAACTTTCCCAAGAACATAATTGTGCTTCATATTGACTAAGCCGTCACCGCTAATAATTTCTTGCAGTAGCAGTATTTTCTGAGCTCCATGTTGTCAATACATTCAGATTGTCCTAGGTACGTGTTCGTGCGGTCTATCTCACTGACAACTTTAGCTTTGTTTGTGCTCTCATCGAATTTCACACTGGCATTGAACTGTGCCTCGCCTGGCTCCGTCGTTATGACCACACGAAAATTTCTAATTATAGACTTGTTCTCTTTTTCCGTGGATTTCTCTTCTATTACGCTTTCTACGGAACCAAGGCTAAGCTTCGTACATTTTTCTTTTTGGTCTTTCAACTTTGACATCACTTTATTTTTCACCAACGTTCCCATATATTTGGCCAATCCTGGAGAGACATCTGCATGGGAAGAAACAAAGCAGACGCAATACTCTGCCGGGATCTGCGCATCTTCACAGGTTCTATGTACAGGGATTTCCCGGAAAAGGCTTATGCTCCTTTCCCCGAGCTTTCCTTTTGGGCCGTCAACTCCTTTGAAGTAGAGGAGATCTTGCAGGGTGGCGTAAGTGTCAAAGTGCGACGTCAGCCGGTTCTGATTGGCCCTGAACACGCGCATTACTTTCGGGTACTTCTTCTCGAACCACGGTGGGAAGGCAAAGAAGAGATACGGAGTATTGGTCTCGATTTCACCAGTAAAAGTAGACCTGGGGAAGACAAAGAAGAGATACGGAGTATTGGTCTCGATTTCACCAGTAAAAGTAGACCTGGGGAAGACAAAGAAGAGATACGGAGTATTGGTCTCGATTTCACCAGTAAAAGTAGACCTGGGGAAGACAAAGAAGAGATACGGAGTATTGGTCTCGATTTCACCAGTAAAAGTAGACCTGGGGAAGACAAAGAAGAGATACGGAGTATTGGTCTCGATTTCACCAGTAAAAGTAGACCTGGGGAAGACAAAGAAGAGATACGGAGTATTGGTCTCGATTTCACCAGTAAAAGTAGACCTAGAAGACCTAGATAAGACAAAGAAGAGATACGGAGTATTGGTCTCGATTTCACCAGTAAAAGTAGACCTGGGGAAGACAAAGAAGAGATACGGAGTATTGGTCTCGATTTCACCAGTAAAAGTAGACCTGGGGAAGACAAAACATAGATTCAAGGGTATTGTGGAAAGTTATAACATGTATTTTGTTGAAAAAGCACAGGTTTTTTTTTTAAAGAAATAAACTACTTGTATGGATATTTTTGGGTTAATATTCCTCAGAGAAGTGTCAGATTGCCCTTTAACCTAACTGATGACATTGAGACTTTGGCACCGATGAAATGCTCCTCCAGCTTGTGTTATATAATTATCTATCGCGCTATCTTGGTATTTTCTGATGTAATTGTGTAACTGTTTTTTGTTTGTTCGTTTTCCATAACGGTGGTGCTGGCGACGATTTCACTCCATACTCTCTATGAACGCTTTATGATCAGAACTGAGGTATAAATCGCGGAATGCATAACTAACTGCCTTCCATGATCCAGTCAGGTTGTAGGTTGAAGAGTCCGAATAATCTCTGAACGTGAAGAGACTATCACTCAGATAGATTGAAGTAATTTCACTGAAACCAAACAGTTATCATACCGATTATTATCTCTGTTGATGGTTCAGTGCTAAAGGATAATTTTCTGAACGTAACAAAATTCAAAGTATATATATATATATATATAAATGTTAAACATATAATATGCATGTGAACAGCACAATTCGTTGCCAATGCCCTTATAAACAATCTATGATAAATTTTTATTTGTGCGATATTCGGACAATCAATTTGAAACTGAAATATTACCGACAGAAACGATTAATTCTCAAAGTAGATCAACAGTTTAGATGAAAGTGGCTTTGAAAAGAAATTTAAAACTTTCTAACAAAACTAAACTAAAGTAAGAGATAACATTTCTTTATTCAAATTTCATTAGTTTTTTCTTTTTTAAATATTCTTTTAGTTCCTATCTGCTCAGCGTCTAGAAAGGGTTCATGATGGTTATTGCTGAAGGATTCGACTTCGAACCTGGAAGTAGAACGAGCGGTTTTCCTACCTGAGCCCCCCAAATCGTTCCCCGTGGTCGCTGAACCAAACTATGACAGTGTTGTTGAGAGCGTTGGTTGCTGTCAGATCTTTCAGGAGCTTCAAATACAACTCATCCCCGGCAAACGCCATGTTGCAGTCGTCGTGAGTGAGTCTGGACAGAAAACTGGCGAGATAAATATAGAAATATTGGTTTTAGAAACATTGTGGCATTATGGCAACCTTTAGACATCCAACACCCCTTTCCAAAAAAAACAAAAACAAAAAAAAAAAAAAAACGATTTTCTTATTGACTATTATGAGAAGACTGATGATACCTGGTTCCAAACAAAAGATTCTCAACCTATAGAGTTTGCAGTTTTTAGGGAACCATTATGTAGCTAGATCAGTATGTGGAACTTAAGAAATTTGCTGTTGGCATAATGACGTAAAAAGATAGACAGGACAGGTTCGTCAACTAGAAAGTTGCACTTTAAATAGTTGAAGGTAGTGAGCCCAAAGAATAGAGGATTGGACTCACAATATGTCGATTCCGCTTTCAATTCCTCGCTGCAGCCTATTGCTTGTGGGTGGATCTCACCTAACAAACCCTATCTATACAGTAAAGCTGTCGCCTTCGTAAAATACCTGTGGAGAAACTTGGGGGACCATAAACTGACCAGGAGCAATAAATGACTATGAGAGCTGCAACATGACCCACCTGTAAGCAAGGGATGGCACCTGGTGAGATTGATCAGAAAAAATAAAATAATTTTATATTGTAGCTAGTAGAACTATGAGAACTGAAACATTGACCCACCTGTAAGAAAGGAAAAACCTTGGTGAGATTGACACGCAATAAAATAATTTTATATTGTAGCTAGTAGAACTATGAGAGCTGAAACATTGACCCACCTGTAAGAAATGAAAAACCTTGGTGAGATTGACACGCAATAAAATAATTTTATATTGTAGCTAGTAGAACTATGAGAGCTGAAACATTGACCCACCTGTAAGCAAGGAAAAACCTTGGTGAGATTGACGCGCAATAAAATAATTTTATATTGTAGCTAGTAGAACTATGAGAGCTGAAACATTGACCCACCTGTAAGAAAGGAAAAACCTTGGTGAGATTGACACGCAATAAAATAATTTTATATTGTAGCTAGTAGAACTATGAGAGCTGAAACATTGACCCACCTGTAAGAAAGGAAAAACCTTGGTGAGATTGACACGCAATAAAATAATTTTATATTGTAGCTAGTAGTACTATGAGAACTGAAACATTGACCCACCTGTAAGCAAGGGAAGGCACCTGGTGAGATTGACACGCAATAAAATAATTTTATGTTGTAGCTACAACTATGAAAACTGAATCATTTACCCACCTGTAAACAAGACACGGTACCAGGTCACTCTGACCAGGGACAATAAAATATTATAAAGCTAGGACTATGGAAGCTGCAACATTGACCCACCTGTAGGCAAGGAATGGTACCTGCTTAGATTTGGTGCTGTTGTAGTGACGGAGAAGCTGCATCCAGTAGTCGTACAGCTTGGAGATCTCCGGCTCGTCTCCAAAACAATGTTTGTTGGGCTCGCGCATCAGAGCATCTTTGACGGAGTCCACTACGATGGGGCGCAGATAGTGATCGACAGGCTTTTTGTTAAAGCCGTGCCGTGCGTAATGGAAGGCTGTTATAGAGACCTGGTCCAGCATGAGGGCCGTTCTATAGCCCAACCTACGGGCATCGCTCCAGACAAATGCTTCGTTGATCTGATCCATCCAGCCATGTATCTTAAACCTCCACTTGGTATCTTCGGCGAATTCTTCGTTTGTCCTACCCGTGAGGAGAGGAACCACGTTAGGAGAAGTGGAGTAACCCAATTTGTTGTGTTTATGCATCTCTAAGGCGCCGAGCTCTTCCATCAGAAATTTTCTAGTTTTCGGCATGGCACGAGCAAAATGCTGTTTTGAGAATCCGTCTATACCAATTAAAAGAATACTCAGAGTTTCTGCAGGAGAATGTTTGTCTATATGAACTTTATAACTGTCGTTATAGACTTTCTCTTGTTCAGGGTCCAGGCGCATGATTGTGAAGTAAGAGCGCGATATGGTTTGATTTCTCGTGTCATTGCACTCGACTCTGACGTGCTCATCAGTTTGTGCGAGTTGGATGGAGGATTTAAATTTCTCACTTGTCGAGTTGACTGTTATCACAGTGTCGGCGTTGGGTTTTCTATGCAGAACTTTGTATTGACAAAATCCAAACGCCTTGCTGCCATTACTTCTTACCAATGCCTGTTTCAGCTTGAAGGGATCTATTTTTATTTTGTCATCCTGTAAATAAACTACATTCGGCACGCCAGAACTGCAGTTCAACGGCGGTTTTCTTCTAAGATGTGTTTCTAGAGATGGATCAAAAGGATCGATCTCGGGAAAATTGCAGATTTGAGCTCTTGTTGACGGAAGTTTTATGCTAGATTTAGAAACCGAAGCCGTGGTTGGTCTGTTTGAGTTGTCCTTCTTGACAGCGGGCTTCGATAGGACAGTGAGATTCGGCAGCTGCACTCCCTGGCGAACATGAATGGCTCCATCTCTCAGGACGTCCTGGAAACTTGTTATATGAAAAATCACGTGATCTTTCGAGCCCATGTAGAGCCCAACCCACCAGACCGTGACCAGGGCAACCAGCACCTGAAAGCGCCTTCGACCAGCAAGGTCTGTGGAGTATTGGGAAGGTCAGAGGTTATCTAGGGAATATCAAGTCTCAGATTTAGGTTGATTCGCAAGAGGAGCTGTTGTTTATTATCTAATAATGATGGATATATCGATGGTAGTAATGTTAGTGTAACTAGCCTCCTTGGAGGTGATAATGATGAAGATTAGGAGGAGGAGGGTTGTTATTATGGACGGTAGAACAAAAATAGAAGACGTGCAGATAATAAGAATAACACCGTTGAAATTAACCTAATTTGGTTAAGCAAAAACGGAAATGGAGAAAGAAATGAAATAAAAATAAGAGAAAGTTAAAAGCTTCACTTTCTCGCCAAGCTTTCATCAGAAACAAGTTTGATCCGCCACAAGTTAAATTTCGTCCTTCTCTGATTCCTCCAGAATAGTGGTGTAAAATTGAGGCGACATCAGCATCAGATTTGAAATATTTTAGTTTATTAAATACATCTATGTTTGCTCATTCTGATATAGCCGTTCCACAGGCCTTTGGTACATAATAAATTGGACAAACCGCCTTTGGACATAACGGAAGAGAAAAAAAAATAAAACTCAAAATAGACCAACCCTGACATAAGTCTCAAACTAGTGAGAAAATATTCCCTGGGGAGTCCAGCACGATTGATTCTCTCCACAACTACCGCTTTCTATCGACTGAAGGAAGATTTGAAATGTGTAAATTCTTGTTCTGATAGTAAAGTGCTACAGCCTGCCTGACTGGGATACAATGGTCTGATAGTAAGGCGCTACAGCCTGCCTGACTGGGATACAATGTTCTGATAGTAAAGTGCTACAGCCTGCCTAACTAGGATACAATGGTCTGATAGTAAAGTGCTACAGCCTGCCTGACTGGGATACAATGGTCAGATAGTAAGGCGCTACAGCCTGCCTGACTGGGATACAATGGTCAGATAGTAAGGCGCTACAGCCTGCCTGACTGGGATACAATGGTCAGATAGTAAGGCGCTACAGCCTGCCTGACTGGGATGCAATGGTCAGATAGTAAGGCGATACAGCCTGCCTGACTGGGATACAATGGTCAGATAGTAAGGCGCTACAGCCTGCCTGACTGGGATACAATGGCTTGATAGTAAGGCGCTACAGCCTGCCTGACTGGGATACAATGGTCTGATAGTAAAGTGCTACAGCCTGCCTAACTAGGATACAATGGTCTGATAGTAAAGTGCTACAGCCTGCCTAACTAGAATACAATGGTCTGATAGTAAGGTGCTACAGCCTGCCTGACTGGGATACAATGGTCAGATAGTAAGGCGCCACAGCCTGCCAAACTAGAATTCAATGGTCTGATAGTAAGGTGCTACAGCCTGCCTAACTGGGATACAATGGTCTGATAGTAAGGCGCTACAGCCTGCCTGACTGGGATACAATGGTCAGATAGTAAGGCGCTACAGCCTGCCTGACTGGGATACAATGGCTTGATAGTAAAGTGTGGCTGGGATACAAAGGTCAGATAGTAAGGCGCTACAGCCTGCCTGACTGGAATACAATGGCTTGATAGTAAGGCGCTACAGCCTGCCTAACTGGGATACAATGGTCAGATAGTAAGGCGCTACAGCCTGCCTAACTGGGATACAATGGTCTGATAGTAAAGTGCCACAGCCTGCCTGAGAGGCATACGGCAGTCAACAACTCACACTTCAAATATCTCGTTCCGCGACAAATTTGTGCAGAGTTAGCTTGCATCGCTGTAGGATCTGGGCTTCTGTTGGAAGGAAGAGAGAATTAAAAAAAGAAAAAACAAAAAAACAAAAAAAAAGAAATCATCATGAAGTTGCCAGTACTAAAATAAATATTTCTTATTTATAGACAGATCTGACTGATTTGAATAAACCATTTTGGTAGATTTGGACGAAAAATCGCCTATTGAATAATAATACCGGCAAGAAGTGGTGGTGGTAAGATGTACCGGACACAATTGAAGAGATAGATCAAATTTGAGGTCACCATGGCGCTACTAAGGTGTAGAATAATTCACCATTTGAGAGATCGAGTGGTTCGTTCTGAAAGCAACATGGAAAAGGGTCACAGCTAAGGGTAAAGAAATAACTCAACAGGCAAAAAGTAACAGAAGATGACTCCATTGCCAAACTAATGTCGTTTGGAATTGGGGGAAATCCAGATCACGATAATTTCAGTCATCTCTCTCTCTCTCTCTCTCTCTCTCTCTCTCTCTCTCTCTCTCTCTCTCTCTCTCTCTCTCTCTCTCTCTCTCTCTGTGTGTGACAGTAGCAGAAAAGCCACCAGCTTAAGCTCTCGAAGACGGCTCTTGGTGGATTTTGAGTTGACGAAAATTATGAGCTGTAGTTTCAAGATGCTCTCCTTATTTGGCCTTAATGGTAAGATACATAGAGTAGTCTCTTAATTTACCGAGTTCGAATCCCAAGCAATACCTCAAAGTGTTAGCTCGGAGCATCTTCCATAATTATTATAAAATGCAACTGTGGTTTCCTTCAACATTTTTTCCTTCAAAACAACTCAATGTACAGGAATGAACTTTAACTTGCCGCTATCATTTTTAAATTAATGTGGTCAGTAAAAAATTACTTTTAAATTTAAGACCATCAAACGTTCTGGATAAATGTTATACTTTGTTAAACCCGTAACATTGTATACCCAGAAATTTTTTTAACTACCCAAATTAATTCAAACTTATAATTCTCAACCTTAAATTTTAGATTTGTGTATTTTAAAACTGTTGTTGAAAATTCGAATGGGATGGTCACAGAGTGATGTAAATTCAAAGCTTCCAATGCAAGTATTCCGCCTAAAATCAAAACCATTATACATATACATGTTTATTAACCAATACCGATGAGAATAATGTATGCTGGACAGAAAAGGAGATTGACGATTAAAAAAAATGTGAAACGAGCCACTCGGTACATTTCTACTGTGTCTCGCTAGAAACTGTTAATGAAATTCTCACGTGCCTGGTGAGGGCGACACAAGATTGTATTTACTTTGCAAAGCATATGGTACAAAAAAGACGCTTTGGTTTTTTTCTTACAAAAAATTCTATTATAGACAGAGTAATTTCCCTCTATTTAGATTTTCTTTCATTTTTAATTAATTTTTAATGTATATAGTAGAATCAAGTAGGTGGATTTAGTTAAGTGATATTTGATTATCATTAAATAATGGACCATTTTAATTAAAGTAAAAAAGGGTGGAATGTTAGATACTGCCAGTATGACTAAGCTTTGTTCTAAATTCTGTCTATTTTTTTTTTTTTTTTGAATGAAATAAAATATTGCCTTGAAACTGGCGGAACTATCACTCTATGTTGAAGTGGGAGGGACAGATAAGAAGACAACAAAGCAGGAATAACTTGTATTGGCCTCTCTTTTCATAGTACATAAGAATACGTTCCTTTCAAAGAGGAATACAAGTAGGATACAGAAAATATAGCTAAAAGATTTGATATAATTTAAACGCTGAGGAAAAAAAAGGGGAAAAAATGCGCAAAAGCATTATTTTAAGAGGAAAATCACGAAGAAAAATATATACATAACAATTGATATGATCCACTTTTTATTTTTACTTCTTTCTCAGTTAGTTTTTTTTTTCTTTATTTGCTTGTTTGTTGTTTTTTTTTTGAAAAATTATTTTGGGGACACTAAAGACGCCAGTTATAGTTCAAAATACTAACACTAAAGCGGTAGTAGAACTCCTTGAGAAAGAATATAGAAACAGTGACTATTCAGAGGCAGAAAAATCTCATAAGATTTGGGCTCAGAACTCTTGGAAAAAAAATATATTATTAAAAGTCAAAGACTGCCTTACAAGGAGTTTACCCACACACTTAGACCAGGAGCGCCAGTGGCTGTGGGGTTAGAGAGAACGCTCTAATATAAAGAACATTAGTTTTTTTTAAATAAACTACGGGTCTCTTCTCGTTATCACAATATTTTTCGGAAAATTTATTTTTATTCTTCTATTTCATATCGGTATATAGTGATTATCTTTTTTTAATTTGTATGGTAAGGAACATTTCAATTCAGTTGTAATCTTAGCTGTGACTTTCGAACGTTCTGCAAGACACCAATACAGCATAATGGTAAAATAAGGTACACTGAAATAAAAAGAGCACTTTATTCATAGATGTAAGTAAGCTTGATTTTTTATATCAGTAAATTTGTCCCTTGATGAATCTCACCATAGTTAAGCTGGCATTATACAAGAATACATGATTGACAAAAGCTAACAACTGTTACTACCGTCATCACCCTCGTCATCATCATCATCATCATCATCATCATCATCATCATCATCATCATCATCATCATCATCATCATCATCATCATCATTATTATCATCATCATCATCATCATCATTATTATTATCATCATCATCATCATCATCATCATCATCATCATCATCATCATCATCATCATCATCATCATCATCATCATCATCATCATCATCATCATCATCATCATCATCATCATTTCTTTTTGTTTATTTATGATTATTATTATTATTATTATTATTATTATTATTATTATTATTATTATTATTATTATTATTATTATTATTATTATCGTTATCAACATGAACATCATCACCATCATCATTATCATACAGTTTTTAATTGCCTAATATAATTCTACTCTAAAAATTCATTCTGGTTCAGTTTTAGAAAGAATTTATCGCCTCAGAGTGACTGACTTATCAAATACTTAACACTTACCTAACAATTTTCAGGCCTCTTGTGTCTTCTCTTTCCCATTAGAATAAAAAAAATTGTAAGGACCAAAAGTACTATTTAAAATATTTTACTGATCCTAATTTCATAAAACACTTAGCAAACTAAGATGGGGAGAGAGTGATGAGAAATATCACACGTCGATCTGTAATTTGATGACACTGTCTATCGACAAAACGTGCTCTTCCTTACTGGGTTTACCCGTGAGCTCGAGACCGATAAAATAACACGACCGATTATTGACAAGTAAAACAAGAGGAAAAAAAAAAACTATTGACATTTCCTTATAGTTAGTTTTTGGGCAAAAATATTGTTATGACATATTTTTATACAAGCACTCGTTTACTTTTCAATCTATATCGTTATCTAGATCTCAAAACTATGCTATCTGGAGATATTTTTAGGAGATATATCTGGCTTGAATGCTTAGGTGTATGTTACAGTGTCACTCAGCGAGCGTGATGTTGTCTATATTGACTAGATTGGAAATAGGAAGAGTAAAAAAAACAGATGGACAAAAAATACTAATCATTTCTGTCAGATGTTGGTATTTCTGATACAATTTTTTTCTCTATTTCTTTCTTTTCTTTTGCATGTCCGATAATCAGTAACGCCATTCCGTTTACTTTCCTGTCGGTAACAATCATCATGTGTCTTTCTTTGTATGTTTGTGCGCCAAATTACAGACTACAAATCTCTATCTTTACTGCTTCCTATCAAGACATAAAACTTCTTAGTGCCACCTCCCCGCCCCCCCCCCCCCCACACACACACACCAACTTTTCCTCCTACACTCTGATCGTTCAAGATTTAAAACGTGTCTAAGGTGGTATTTTTCGCTTCAGCTTTAAATTTGACTTAGAAATAAGACACAAAAAAGACGATAAATCAACGCGCAAGTAATTTGTAACTTTTTAAGAGTTATAGCTCTTTATTGCAACTCATTTAAAAAACATGGATCGTCACAAAAAGTATTCTGATGTTGATGAGAAATCAAACTGAGAGGCTGTCTTGATCATATTTTAACAGTTATTTCTAAAGCGTGCATTCAGCATCCAAAATGAAAGTGTCCTCGTCAATTGGCGCTCTATAACAGCTAGCCGGAAGCCGGTCTCACTGTGACCTTTTTTTCCTGGAAGTCAGCTCTAGAAGAAAGGTTCGGTCTGTGGCATGGTAAACGCAACCCTCTGGTCCTCAATGATTCTTGCGACTGTGAGGTGAAGAGAATAGAGACAGTCGGTGTTAGAAAGTGTAACACGTTGAAAAACGAAGTGAATTGAAAATTAATCTCATCCATTTTCTACACTTGGCGAGTAATGTCTGCACCATAGGATAGAGCAACGGAAAGGAGAACAAGCGCGAACTTTAACTGCAGATAGCAACGACTTTCGTTATTATTTATCTTTGATTTTAACCATTACTGAAATTTAACAAAAAAATCCCAGTTGTATGTGGTTCCACCAGCGGAGCTTTCTTTCATTCTTCACGGATTGGATCTCTACACTGCCGGTAAATGTCTTGAACCTCGTCTTTTTAATACCGCTTTATCCGACCAAAGTTCTTTGATGTGCAGAAAAGGCTTGAGATCCTTTATTGTGGACGGGCTATATCGAATACTAAATCAAACTAATCAAATATGATCTTACCCTGAGCGAAGTTTAAGGTGGGATTGAAATGTAAAGTCTTACTCCAGAACCAGAAGGCTAAATTCTTGCACACATCGGAAATAGAAAGTTAAGTTGAAAATATCAGCCACCCACCACTTAAACTTTAAACTTTTCTGTGGATATAAAATACTAGTTATGCAAACTTTATTGATTCCCAGTTGATTTTGTAATCAACAGTACATGAACTTTAAAAAAATGTCCTAAAGGCAATTCTTAGTTTTATTCAACGAAGATACTTTCTATACGTGCCTTATTTGGAAGCGCTAAGAACAGTCTCTAGGGAGGACTGCAGTCTGTAAATCTGAGAACTACAAACTGCAATGGCAAGAGCAATGACTTTTAGTCAATGTTGAGTTTCTAAAGGAATCTTGTAGCTCTAGACTCTACTGCTATGGAGTGTGGCTACTTACTTCCCACACAAGTCTTGTCTGTGAGCGTGTCTTTAATTGTGTTGAGCGTCCCGTAGCTGTTTGCAAGAAACACACGCGATTCATCTCCTGCGATATTCTTCAGTTCTGCCATGTATCGTGCGTTCTCCATTTCACCTGCATCAGAATTTTCAGAGGGTCATGGCATAGTCGTTTGTTTGAAATACACAATTTTGTTGAAATCTTTTTTTTTTTATCTTAACTCAAAATAATACTCAACTTTGCGCACATAATCTATGGGGAAATCAAACCTTATATGAAGCAATCAGACATTGCCTAATCTAGAAAACGTGCAGGCTCATTTGAGTTTCTGCAATTTTTACGATTTTAGATTGCCTTAATTTTAGCAATACACTGCGATCTTATTTCACGCAAGCTTCTAGACATAACGAAACCTAAAAAGTACATAAATCAGTTTTATTTACGATTATTAAAATTAATATTTATGTCGGTTGCTTTATCAGCATTTGTGTATTTCGTTCTTTATAAAACGCCTGCCGATTAAGAGAAGTTTAAGCTCCATGAAATACACAAGTTGAAAGGAATGAGATGGTATGCAAGAGAAAGAGTGAATTGAAAAGAAAATGCTTATTCGTTTGATTATTTTGTTCTCTATAAAAACCACTACTGGTGGGCTCCATTACACACATAAGTTGGAGTTCGAGCACCCAATCTTTAGAAACAAGGTGAGATTCGGTGTTTGTGTAGACATAAGTTGGAGTTCGAGCACCCAATCTTTAGAAACAAGGTGAGATTCGGTGTTTGTGTAGACATAAGTTGGAGTTCGAGCACCCAATCTTTAGAAACAAGGTGAGATTCGGTGTTTGTGTAGACATAAGTTGGAGTTCGAGCACCCAATCTTTAGAAACAAGGTGAGATTCGGTGTTTGTGTAGACATAAGTTGGAGTTCGAGCACCCAATCTTTAGAAACAAGGTGAGATTCGGTGTTTGTGTAGACATAAGTTGGAGTTCGAGCACCCAATCTTTAGAAACAAGGTGAGATTCGGTGTTTGTGTAGACATAAGTTGGAGTTCGAGCACCCAATCTTTAGAAACAAGGTGAGATTCGGTGTTTGTGTAGACATAAGTTGGAGTTCGAGCACCCAATCTTTAGAAACAAGGTGAGATTCGGTGTTTGTGTAGACATAAGTTGGAGTTCGAGCACCCAATCTTTAGAAACAAGGTGAGATTCGGTGTTTGTGTAGACATAAGTTGGAGTTCGAGCACCCAATCTTTAGAAACAAGGTGAGATTCGGTGTTTGTGTAGACATAAGTTGGAGTTCGAGCACCCAATCTTTAGAAACAAGGTGAGATTCGGTGTTTGTGTAGACATAAGTTGGAGTTCGAGCACCCAATCTTTAGAAACAAGGTGAGATTCGGTGTTTGTGTAGACATAAGTTGGAGTTCGAGCACCCAATCTTTAGAAACAAGGTGAGATTCGGTGTTTGTGTAGACATAAGTTGGAGTTCGAGCACCCAATCTTTAGAAACAAGGTGAGATTCGGTGTTTGTGTAGACATAAGTTGGAGTTCGAGCACCCAATCTTTAGAAACAAGGTGAGATTCGGTGTTTGTGTAGACATAAGTTGGAGTTCGAGCACCCAATCTTTAGAAACAAGGTGAGATTCGGTGTTTGTGTAGACATAAGTTGGAGTTCGAGCACCCAATCTTTAGAAACAAGGTGAGATTCGGTGTTTGTGTAGACATAAGTTGGAGTTCGAGCACCCAATCTTTAGAAACAAGGTGAGATTCGGTGTTTGTGTAGACATAAGTTGGAGTTCGAGCACCCAATCTTTAGAAACAAGGTGAGATTCGGTGTTTGTGTAGACATAAGTTGGAGTTCGAGCACCCAATCTTTAGAAACAAGGTGAGATTCGGTGTTTGTGTAGACATAAGTTGGAGTTCGAGCACCCAATCTTTAGAAACAAGGTGAGATTCGGTGTTTGTGTAGACATAAGTTGGAGTTCGAGCACCCAATCTTTAGAAACAAGGTGAGATTCGGTGTTTGTGTAGACATAAGTTGGAGTTCGAGCACCCAATCTTTAGAAACAAGGTGAGATTCGGTGTTTGTGTAGACATAAGTTGGAGTTCGAGCACCCAATCTTTAGAAACAAGGTGAGATTCGGTGTTTGTGTAGACATAAGTTGGAGTTCGAGCACCCAATCTTTAGAAACAAGGTGAGATTCGGTGTTTGTGTAGACATAAGTTGGAGTTCGAGCACCCAATCTTTAGAAACAAGGTGAGATTCGGTGTTTGTGTAGACATGTTGGAGTTCGAGCACCCAATCTTTAGAAACAAGGTGAGATTCGGTGTTTGTGTAGACATAAGTTGGAGTTCGAGCACCCAATCTTTAGAAACAAGGTGAGATTCGGTGTTTGTGTAGACATAAGTTGGAGTTCGAGCACCCAATCTTTAGAAACAAGGTGAGATTCGGTGTTTGTGTAGACATAAGTTGGAGTTCGAGCACCCAATCTTTAGAAACAAGGTGAGATTCGGTGTTTGTGTAGACATAAGTTGGAGTTCGAGCACCCAATCTTTAGAAACAAGGTGAGATTCGGTGTTTGTGTAGACATAAGTTGGAGTTCGAGCACCCAATCTTTAGAAACAAGGTGAGATTCGGTGTTTGTGTAGACATAAGTTGGAGTTCGAGCACCCAATCTTTAGAAACAAGGTGAGATTCGGTGTTTGTGTAGACATAAGTTGGAGTTCGAGCACCCAATCTTTAGAAACAAGGTGAGATTCGGTGTTTGTGTAGACATAAGTTGGAGTTCGAGCACCCAATCTTTAGAAACAAGGTGAGATTCGGTGTTTGTGTAGACATAAGTTGGAGTTCGAGCACCCAATCTTTAGAAACAAGGTGAGATTCGGTGTTTGTGTAGACATAAGTTGGAGTTCGAGCACCCAATCTTTAGAAACAAGGTGAGATTCGGTGTTTGTGTAGACATAAGTTGGAGTTCGAGCACCCAATCTTTAGAAACAAGGTGAGATTCGGTGTTTGTGTAGACATAAGTTGGAGTTCGAGCACCCAATCTTTAGAAACAAGGTGAGATTCGGTGTTTGTGTAGACATAAGCATTGATGATATCCTGTCTGTTTGTGGTTTGTATAACAGAGGTGGTTTTCAAGAGTAAAAGTGAATTGTAAAAATATCCCTATTCGTTTGATTATTTTGTTCTCTATAAGATGACAACTGACTGAGAGAAGGTTGAGGTCCATTAATATATATTCGAGCGCCTGACCTTTAGCATTCATGATATCCTGTCTCTTTGTGTTTTGTATAAAAGAGGTGGTTTGCAAGAGTAAGAGTGAACTGCAGAAAGAAAATTGTTAACTCTAGATGATATTTTGTTCCAGGTGTAGAGCCTTATCTTGAAACATACCGATGCCCACGGCATACATTGTTAGTCCAGCTTCTCTAGCCTTCTCTGCTGATTCTTTGGTTTTCTGGAAAAGGTAGGAAGTTACAGTCATAGCTGTCCCTCTAGATTAGAAGGTCGAGTAGATTACGTACATATATATATATATATATATATATATATAAAGGTTGAAGATAAGTTGGAATAATTGATAAGAGTGCTTAAATGTGGGAGCTTTTCATAGATATAGAAGATCTTACCCTAAATTCTCTTCATACCCAAAAAGAGCGGAGGGCAAGCGACACCCTTGTCCTCCGCTTGAAACAGCAGGGTCGTATGAAGAGAATTTAAGGTAAGATCTTGGCGCTCTCTCTCTCTCTCTCTCTCTCTCTCTCTCTCTCTCTCTCTCTCTCTCTCTCTCTCTCTCTCTCTCTCTCTCTCTCTCTCTCTCTCTCTCTCTCTCTCTCTCTCTCTCTCTCCCTCCCTCCCTCCCTCTCTCTCTAAATATATATATATATAAGTATGTGTTAATCAGCAAATTGAAACTTATGCATATCATACATCAAAACGTTAAATTCTTTCCCAAGGAAAAAGAAAAGGTCTAAAGTATATACCAGTTAAAGGGCCTAATTAACTGTCTGTGCTATCTGTATATGGGCCTATAGTTGCAGTAGTGTATCAATTATATCAAGTGTTACCCATCTATCTTGGCTCTCGCCATCTGTGAAGACGATGCCGATGTGAGCTGCGTGTGGTCGGGTGTGAGGCAGGAAGTTCTGCACCATGTAGTCGATACCTGGATGGAAATGGTGGATTATGAGACTAAACACAGCACATTGCCAGGAATGGCTTAAATCCGAGACTAATAACTTTGACCTTTGTGAGGCAGTGTTTTACTGACCTCTCGAATTATACGATCAAAATACTGATAGTTTCAAGACTTTTAAAACCTTTCATGATTTTTCTTATGATTGAAAATGATTTCATAGTGAAAGGCTAGAAAATATGATGGACCTTTTCCTTCGGTGAACAAAAATAATTTTACTTTCTACTCAGGATAAATTAGAATTCTTCTGTTTCTGCTACCAATTCTGTATACGAGCAATATTCTATGTGGATCACAAAAGGGCCGCCTTATTCAGAAACCTCTCTCACTTTCTCTCTCTCTTTCTCTCTCTCTCTCTCTCTCTCTCTCTCTCTCTCTCTCTCTCTCTCTCTCTCTCTCTCTCTCTCTCTCTCTCTCTCTCTCTCACTCATCGCTTTGCCTCCTCTCTCTTTTCCGGTTCTTTGAAAAGTTTAACGTCCCCTGAGGTTCCATTATATGGAGATTTTACTCCTTTTTTCCTTCTCTTCTGTCTATCCATTACACTCCCTCTCGTTGCCAAATTCACTCATTCCATACCTTGACCTGTCTCTGTGCGACTGCCGTGCATCCATGGTAGCTGTAAAATTGCATTCTGTGTGTCTTTCTTGTTTTTATACACGCTGGGGAAACATAGAAAATACAAACTCATCATGTGGCACGAAAAATATATATTATAAGATCCATTTCTGCAAGCTCGTTGTCAGAAGAAGAAACCAATCTCGATCCAAATAAACCACTCTTGATCCAAAATAAACCATAGAAGACTTAATTAGCCTTTTTGACCTAAATAAAACATTCTTAACCCAATTACACAGCATATTACACGGATGTATTAGCCCAAAACCATTACGCCGTTAAAGACTCCAAACAAATTATATTTCCTAGATATGCGTGACTTACTCGAAGGGTATAACGTTTTCAGAGTAGACTCTGTCTGCAAACATTATGGCGGCCACACGGATACTGGAAGGGTTGATTACAAATGGCTCCAAGAACTCACTGATGAACTCAAGGCCCAGAGTAAAGTTGTCCTCTCCGATACTCACAGAGGAATCGATTACATAGACGATGTCAACGGGGTCAAACTGGCAAGCTGTTGAATGGGAAGAAGCACACAATGTGGGTGTTATCGGCTAGAGAGTGTATACTTACGGGCACTTATATATAGATTTAAGTGAAAACATGTTGAGCTAACTGGTATAGAACTTGAGGAGCTATTTTAGATTGATACCTGATTTGAGTTATAGGATACAGACAAACGTTGACGAGTGAACATCTTGAGGTTTATAGAACGTATACAAAATCTTCTCTGCATATTATGCAAAAGATATTTACACGGTCTAGGTCCAATCTTTTGGATCAAGATGTATTACATTAAAGATCAGCACTTATATTATTTCTCAATCCTTTGATTTCCTACTTTCAGTTTTTGTAAGCTAACTTGAGAAAAATAGGTTTGGATATGAAAAATGTCAACCAACTTAGCAGATAGTAATGTCTTTTCTCTAAGTACACAAAAATATTGCTGCCCGTATAAGAAAAAGTTCGAAATTCGGTGCAAGTTAAAGTGACTCTCACAAAGTACTTACATGGAATAGGTCCAACTGTTCATAGCAACCAGGAGTGGAAGAGATAGAGAGAATACAATCAGTATTAATACGACCATGAACAGTGTACAATATTGTAGTACATCTACGTTATTAAGTATCTGAGAAGGAAATTACTAGAAACATAAAACACAAGTAAT
Source organism: Elysia crispata (assembly GCA_033675545.1). NCBI lineage: Eukaryota > Metazoa > Mollusca > Gastropoda > Plakobranchidae > Elysia > Elysia crispata. Next base: position 78,561 of record JAWDGP010006982.1, read on the forward strand.
TTAGTCTTAAAGAAATAATACGCCTCCTCTATCTTTTTCGGTTTTGTTTTTTGTTTTTTTGAAAATATTTATGTCGACTCTCTTTGTCTGTCTGTCTGTCTGTCTGTCTGTCTGTCTGTCTGTCTCTCTCTCTCTCTCTCTCTCTCTCTCTCTCTCTATATATATATATATATATATATATATATATATATATATTTCTTTCCGTCGCTTCTTCTCCTCAACTCTCAATTTCTATGGATAATAGTTTTCTGCTAGAGCAGGGCTTGTTTGAGCAGAACGCTCACTTGACCTATACGAATTTTTTATGAAGTATTTATTGAATTTTTCATAGCCATCAAAGTTAGTGGATATTCCATTCTATATTCTACGGGTATCTCTTTGAGGTATGTTTTTCTCTCAATCTCTGTGCTCTTAACAATTCTATTACTTTCATATAAGAGGTAATTACAAGAGAAAGACAACTCACCGTTACATGTCTCATAAGCCAGTCGCTGCATAATATCGTCCAACATGCCATAACTGCCCACCATAAAGACGTGTCTGAGCAGGACGTAAAAAAAAATATGAAAAACTGCTCCTCGTAAAACTTTCAGAGTCACACCATTACACTTATATTTTAATCTTTAACGAAACATTGACTCGCAATGTTGATTAAGTGACGAAACTAAATGTACCTGCCGTCACTGGCAATATTGACTAAGACACTAAACTAAATGTACCTGCCGTCACTGGCAATATTGACTAAGACACTAAACTAAATGTACCTGCCGTCACTGGCAATATTGACTAAGACACGAAACTAAATGTACCTGCTGTCACTGACAATATTGACTAAGACACTAAACTAAATGTACCTGCTGTCACTGACAATATTGACTAAGACACGAAACTAAATGTACCTTTCGTCACTGGCAATATTGACTAAGACACTAAACTGAATGTACCTTTCGTCACTGGCAATATTGACTAAGACACTAAACTGAATGTACCTGCCGTCACTGGCAATATTGACTAAAACACTAAACTGAATGTACCTGCCGTCACTGGCAATATTGACTAAAACACTAAACTAAATGTACCTGCCGTCACTGGCAATATTGACTAAAACACTAAACTAAATGTACCTTTCGTCACTGGCAATATTGACTAAGACACTAAACTAAATGTACCTTTCGTCACTGGCAATATTGACTAAGACACTAAACTAAATGTACCTGCCGTCACTGGCAATATTGACTAAGACACTAAACTAAATGTACCTGCCGTCACTGGCAATATTGACTAAGACACTAAACTAAATGTACCTGCCGTCACTGGCAATATTGACTAAGACACTAAACTAAATGTACCTGCCGTCACTGGCAATATTGACTAAGACACTTAACTAAATGTACCTGCCGTCACTGGCAATATTGACTAAGACACTAAACTAAATGTACCTGCCGTCACTGGCAATATTGACTAAGACACTTAACTAAATGTACATGACATCAATGGCAATATTGACTAAGACACTAAACTAAATGTACCTGCCGTCACTGGCAATATTGACTAAGATACGAAACTAAATGTACCTGCCGTCACTGGCAATGTTGTGCAGCTCTTGCTCGCTGATGCCTCGTCCGACACCAATGGCAAAGACGTCCAGACCTGTCTCCGCAGCCCGGTGCGCTGCTGCTTTAGTTAAATCTGGCTCCTGAGAGTTTCCGTCTGTCAGCACGATGAGGACATGGCGAACACCTGGTCTGGCCTGGGGCAGCTGATTGTCCAGGAACCAGCTGGTAATAGAAAGATGAAAAGGTGTATGCGTGATAACCATGCGCGTGGAAAAAAAATGTATATTATACGTTTTCTTTGTTAGAAACACATGAATATCTTGTTATTTGTGTCAAGCGAGTTGTATGATGTCTAAACAAGATGACATTTGATTTTCTCCTATTTTATTTTCGCCTTTTTTTTATTGGGACCTACTCGATTGCCGCGCCTGTTTCTGTCGCTTGGCCGCCCACGTAAGGAATGGAGTCGATAGCGTAATTCAGCTGACTCTTAATGGGGTGCGAGTCGAAGCCAAAACTGTCTTCTGAATACACCCCATCGCCATAGGTCACCATGGAAACACGCACCTGTAAGAAAAGTGAAAGTTTTATCACAAAACACACGATGCACTTTCTATGTTTCGCAAAATTTCTGTAAAAATCTTAATCGCCTCTCTTTTAAGTTATGACAAATATTTACGTTATGTTTGAGGAGTCGAGTCTAAAAAGCTTCCTGTTCTTATGGGTTGTCGTATTTATGTTGTTTTTTTAAACCAAGAAACTGTTGGTGTGCAATTTCCATATTCTTGAATACTTTCAACAACACTAGTTGTAAGTACGCATGAATCGTGCGGTGAAAAATCTAAAAATAATGACAATACGTTTCATTTCTTAGTTTCAGTGTTTCTAAATGGTACTGAAAAGTTAGTTCAAAAGCTAAAAATTTTCGACTTGATGTTATATCTTTGTATTTGCGTTGTATAAGTTTTTCGAACATCCAATAATTTTGTCACTCCATGTAAACTTGTCAGATATAAAAAATCAATGAGTATAAGTAAAGCTCTTTCAATGTGTTTTGTTTCTTGACCTTATCTTGTCCAATGTTAAACTTGTCCACGAAGTTCTGGACAAACCAAAGGCCCAGTGTAAAGTTCGTTTGCCAGATGCTTGCGCTATTGTCTACGACGAAAGAAATTTCCAAAGGTACGTCTTTGCATTCTGGATAGGAGACAGTAATAAAAGTTTGCATTTATATATGAATTTATTATACCTTGAAACACGCGTCTAATGCGGTTTACAAAACACTATATCATTGTAAGATATTATCAATTATAACATTGTTGTTTTATAAAAACCAGTAATAGATAATTTTTATATCAATTTTGCTCCAATGAACTCCATAAGTTTTTGTTTTTTTTTCGAAGTATTCCTTTGTTTATCTAGGCAATTTATAGTTTTAATTTCGACATCGTACTTATTTTTTCCCGTTTTTTTTTGTGTGTGTGTGTGTGTGTGTGTGTGTGTGTGTGAACATTATTGAATAATTTGAAAAGTTTAGAACTTGAAAAATATTTTGACGTAGGAAAATTTCCCCTCGTTCTCTTTAACACTGGACTTCAAGACCTTCAAATCTCACTTCTAAGCTCTATCATAAATGGTCGTAATATACCCAACGTGGTTAGCATAAATAATTTCCTTTTTTTTTTTTTGTCAAACATCTTGAAAAAAAATTGGGAATCTCACTGATTTTTTTACACCCATAGTCTATTGTTGATTATAGTCACACTTCTTTGGACCGAATTAAAAAAGCTGAGGTTATGGAAATCATAAGCGACAATCAGAAAATGATATAAGCCCACCTACCATCAGGACATTCATCAGTCTGACGCTTTACTATTCTGGCATCAAGTGCTGGCAGCTAAAAAAAACAAGGTAGAGATGATTTTTATAATTTATAAATATTGTTGAAGACAAACTATAACATCTGATCCAAGAATGATCTCGTAACAACGAAATAATAAAAGGTATATGGAAATATTAATTGTTCGCTAAGTCTTAAAAGTAAAAACCGATATAAAGAATCTTAAAAAGCTGGCCAAGGACTCGAAGTGAACTTCTGTACTCCAATGTTGTTGTTTCTTTTACATTCTACGTGTATCTTGATGCTGCATTACGTGCACATCAAAAATATTTTATTTCGCTATTACTTTGTATTAAGAAATTTTCCGCCTATAAGCCTGATGCAGATGAATCCAACCGCCTGTTCTAAAAATACTCTTAACTTTTTTCTTTGGTTAATTCACTCAGGGGTCGTTTTAGGTAACTAATGGGGCCCGAAATATCTGATAGATCATGTACGCCATGGGGCTCTAGATATTCGTCAGGTTGGTACACTATGGGTCCTATATATCCCTTAGGTTGGTACGCCATGGGACCCTACATATCCGTTAGGTTGGAACGCCATGGGACCCTAGATATCCCTTAGGTTGGTACGCCATGGGACCCTACATATCCCTTAGGTTGGTACGCCATGGGACCCTACATATCCCTTAGGTTGTTACACCATGGGGCCCTACATATCCTTTAGGTTTGTACGCCATGGGACCCTACATATCCCTTAGGTTGGTACGCTATGCGCCCAACATATCCGTTCGGTTGGAACGCCATGGGACCCTACATATCCCTTAGGTTGGTACGCCATGGGGCCCTACATATCCCTTAGGTTGGTACGCCATGGGGCCCTACATATCCCTTAGGTTGGTACGCCATGGGGCCCTACATATCCCTTAGGTTGGTACGCCATGGGACCCTACATATCCCTTAGGTTGGTACGCCATGGGACCCTACATATCCCTTAGGTTGGTACGCCATGGGACCCTACATATCCCTTAGGTTGGTACGCTATGCGCCCAACATATCCATTAGGTTTGAACGCCATGGGGCCCTACATATCTCTTAGGTTGGTACACCATGGGCCCTACATATCCTTAGGTAGGTACACCATGGGCCCTACATATCCCTTAGGTTGGTACACCATGGGGCCCTATATATCCGTCAGGCCGGTATTCTATCGCGCCTGAGATATCCGATAGATCGGATTTGGTGGCCGGAGATTTAAACATGGCCGTCTTGGCTATAATTATAAAAATTGTTGACTTATTCATCTAACTTCAACTCACCAGAGAGGCGGCTGCCAGGATGAGTATAATGGGACCCATTGAAGCTGCTGCACCTTATCTGGAGACGGTTTAGAGTTGACGAGTTACCTTCCTCCTGACACTCACAATAGGCGTGTGATATCTGTCGCTTAGTGGCCGTTCCAAGACTTGACCGAACTTTTATAACGCGAGTACCACCCCAGGGAACGGCTCTGTGTGGTGGGAGGGGTAGGTGAGGGAGGAGGGGGATGGCCACTTACCCTAGACAGGCTTTTTGGGGCAAAAGTCTGAGAATTATTTGACATTTCATTTGACAGATTTAAAAAACAACAGCTGTACCTGGCGGGGACATGAAGGGGAGAGCTAAAATGAAAGAAAATGTGAGAGAGAATGATGCAAGAATAAAAAACAAAGAGAAAGAAACAAAGATATAGAGAGTGAGTGTGAAAGAGAAGAGGGAGAGAGAGATAAAGAGTAGAAGTGGGTGGAGATTGGATTCTCGCCCAGTAGGTTAAAAATGTAAAACTCACACAATGTCTATGACTCAACAGCACTAAGGACAGCTCATTATCCCTCTTCATTATCCTCATTTGTGGTAAATAGACTGGTTTGCCATAAACAAAATACCGTGGATTTCACATCTTACCCTCAACCCCTGGTCAGAACTCTAGCTTCTCTAAAACTGTCTCTCTCATAATTATGTTTTGTACTTTTTGCTCTCACTCAGTAATGCACTGGCTTTTACTCTCTTCTCTAGTCTCCCCTTATATGTCTTTGACAGGCATTTAAGTGTTGCAATACACAATTTTGAAAAAACACAATTTGAACAAAAAAGCTGCACTTTACCACTACCTTCTCTTTCTATTTTTCTCTCCCTTTTTATTTTTTTATTATTTCCATCTTTGTCACTGTCTCTTGTTACATTATATTTCACTCTCTCTCACTCTTAGTCACTCTTTATATCTTTCCAACGTTCTCTTTTTCTCTGACTAGCTCTTTCAAAATGGCTCTCCTAATGACTATCATTTTTCTCCTCATCCAAAAACTCTCTCTCTCTCTCTCTCTCTCTCTCTCTCTCTCCTTGCCTCTGTCTCTCTCCTAGCCTCTCTCTCTCTCTCTCTCTCCTTGCCTCTCTCTCCCTCTCTTTCTTTCAACTCCGTTCCCTTTTTTGTCCTAACAGTTTGTAGTGTTGGAGTCAACTCTTCCATTTTTATGCCCTTTTCCAGATAAGAACAAATTTGAATTTATCAAGTCCATTTACTTTTTATTTCCTTTTGTTTAGGGGGAGGGGGGAAGGTGAAATTATTAAAACTTTCTGGGTGTCCTTTTGCGTTTTTGCTATTTTCTCTTGCATTTTTTGGTTCACTAGAATTGCCAGCGAACCTGCTAAATTTTTTCGGGGTGTTTTTGGACAACATTTGTTCAGTTTTGTAAGGAATATTTTTATATTTCTAAACGTCATCAGTTTAAGCCTTTAAACTTCAACAAAAGGTCCATCATCTCAAATGAGAGCGAGTTCACAAAGGTTTAGAAGGTCAAAGTTCAGACAGCCGCAACTTTGTCAAGCAGAAAATACGCATCATGCCCTGGGTACCCTTCGAAAAGCCCAATTCTGTGAAATGGCAACAATTATTCGGTTGTTTGGATACCAGATCTACATCAAATCTCGTGGAAACGATATGCCAAACAAAGACCAGTAAAGTTCAGTAACTAGCAGTGCGACCTGGCTAAATAAATAAAAGGTCATTAAGATCGACAGACAGAGAGAGAGAGAGAGAGAGAGAGAGAGAGAGAGAGAGAGAGAGAGAGAGAGAGGTAATTTTGTGTGTTTATGAAGATCAATTACATGTTAAAGCTGTAAAGATATACAGTTACAATAAGATGTGTATCAGTTAAAGACATTTCATTTTCTGATGCTTTGGGATTATAATAGCATTTTGATTTTTGGTCAGGCAGTGTGTCGCACTATTTCGTGTTGCGCACTTAGCCAAAGGATAAGTGCGGTCTATGCTTTTCTTGCTGCCATGTCCAGCGGTAGCCACGATCTCGCTTGAGCTAAATTTTCTAAGGAAATCAATCATCGTATGAGAAAAATTTTAGTTAGAATCTAGTATGAGTGATCTAGAAGGTATTCTCAACAAGTTGGATTCCATCAATGATTCAGTACGTTCCTTGGCGGACAGAGTAAGCAACATTGAACTAGAAAATCAATCGTCTAGGTCTAGATCTAACCAAAACACCACTGAACACAATGGCGGACCCGACAACACAGCGAGCGATGTTGGGGTAACACCAACTGATCTAGCACAGTTGCTAGCTACATCCCCCTATGATAACACGGTAGGGGCTTCCAGTGGCGCAGATATACAGAGTTCGACCATGTAAGGGATTCTCTTGCTAGGGTATCTATACCTTCTTCTCAAATGCCCTGTCTGGAACAGACATCGGCGATCATGATTCTCCACCTGTCCCTATCTTCCGTCATCCGCAGTAAGGCTATGTTGTCTTTGTTGTTTCCTGTCACAAAAGAGCTCAAGCTATCAAGAAATGTAATCCTTTGTCTACCTCTGCTTCTTGTACATTCTATCTTGCCTGTAAGAGATAAAAATTCCAGTCCCTTATGGTGACATATGTGGACTAAAAATTTCAGTTGCCTTTTCCTTATTGTTTTTATGAGGGATCTCTCTTGGTTCGTTTCTTCTAATATCGATTCGTTTGTCCTCTTTTCTTTCCATGATATTCTTAACATTCTCCTGTAGAACCACATTTCCGCTGCCTCTAAATTTTTCTTGGTTCCTGCAGTTATTGTCCAAGTTTCGCATCCATATAAAAGTATAGACCACACATATGTTTTCAAAACCTTCAATTTGGTTGAAAATGATATATTTCTATTTTTAAGAATGGTGCTCATTTTTTGGAAAGAAGTCTTTGCAATGGCTATTCTCTTCTTAATTTCAGTCCTGCATTTACCGTCAGATGTCAATGTATATCCTAGGTATTTGAATTTCTGTACTTGCCTGCTTTGTTCTCCCTTGCTAAAAAGCTTGCATTCTGGATTGTTTTTCTTCTTAGATACTACCATACATTCAGTCCTTTTTACATTTAGAGACAATCCCAGCTTTTCACTTTTTTCTACAACAATATTTAGAAGCCTTTGTAAATCCTCTTCCGATCCTGCTAATCGAGAAGTATCATCTGCATATCTTAGGTTGTTCAGATTTTCACCATTCGCTTTGAGTCCTTCACTTCCATCCAAGTTTCTTAAAATTACTTCACTGTACAAGTTGAACAGGTCTGGTGACATCACACAACCTTGTCTCACTCCCCTTTTAATATTTGTGTACTCACTGAGTTCTCCACCTACCCTTACCGCAGCAGTTTGATCCCAATAGAGATTTCTAAGCACCCTCAAGTCTTTTCCGTCAATATCTAGCTGATTCAGCATCTCAAACAACTTTTCATGCTTTACCTTGTCAAAAGCCTTAGAATAGTCAATAAAGCATATGTAGAGATCCTTTTGAACTTCAATACATCTTTCCATTAACATTGATAATGTGAATATTGCATTCCTAGTTCCTTTGTCAGGGACAAAACCAAATTGTGTTTTAGCTATCTCTGGTCTTAAGCTCTTGCGCATTCTAAGCATCAGTACTCTCAGTAGAACTTTGGTAATGTGGCTCATCAGACTAATTGTTCTATGTAGCTCACTCTCAGTGGCACCTGGGATTTTTGGCAAAGCTATAAATACAGATTTTGCCAAGTCTTCTGGGATTGCTCCACTATCATAAATTGCATTGAGAAGTTTAGTTGTCATCCCTATACCCATTTCTTCTAGAGCTAGAATTATTTCTATTGGTATCCCATCGGGACCAGTAGCTTTCCCACGTTTCATTTTTCTTATGGCTGCCTCTACTTCTGCTTTTAAAATTGGTGGGCCATCTGTGTTTTTCTTTATTGCAGGTCTCTCTCCTCTATTGTCTTTGAAAAGCTCCCCTATGTATTCTGACCATCTGTTCAAAACATCTTCTTTATCCATTAGCACTGTTCCGTCTTTAGATTTAATGCAGTTTGTACTGGTGCAGCTCTGCTTTCCACTTACTTCCTTTATCTTTGAATGCATATATTTACTGTCTAAATGTTGATTTTGCTCTATTTCTTGACATTGTTCATTTATCCATTTTTCTTTTGCCTCATTGCATTTCTTTTTCACCTCCTTGTTCAGCATTTTGTATTTTACCTGACCTGATTTATCTATACCAAAGGAATATAAAGTAAACGATTCGACTAAAGGAATCGGGAAAGACAGCAAACCTACGCTTGGCGTAGTAAGTAAATGCGCCAGGTACGCTGAGACTGGCCTTAAAGCTATATCCTCGTTACAACCTGAACGAGAAGATGAACGAACAATAACTTTACAGAAAGATGAAATACAAAAACTGTTTACGATATTTTCAGCACAAGTAAACTTCCTCCAGGCGGAGTATGCCAATTTAGTCGTAAAATCTACGTTCGATGATGAGACATCGAGAATATTCCGCTCCTTCGAAAACAACACAGGAGCTTTTACTGACAGATCGCTAAGGAACATTCGCCTAGCAGCGGAGCTTGCCAGTCATTGGTCGCAGCCGGCGCGGGGGCGGGCCCGAGGAACTCCCATCACGTTTCGAGGCACCGGCAGGGGTTTTGGTGGCTTTCAGCACCGTGGTGACTACAGAGGGGGATTCCCTGGCCGTCCTACTTGCCGGGAGTTCCACCAGCACACTGACGACAATGAACTGCTTGTACTGGAAAGACAAGATCACGAACAAGTGTGTAATCGAATGGATTGAACACGGTGTGCCCGTTGAGTTTGACTTTGATCCGCAACCTTTTCAGTGCAAAAATAGGGCATTTAAAAAGTGTGAAGCAGAGTTCATAGATCAAGAAGTGTCTAGGCTGTTGCATAATAAGTATATTTCCATTTGTAGTTCAGAGTTTATCTCACCTATTAATGTGGTACCAAAACGTAAATCATTCAGGTTGGTGACGGATCTACGGATTATTAACCAACATTCCTTAGTCAAGACATTTAGAAATGAAAACATTGATGATGTGTTACAGGGTGTAAATCCTACCGATCAGTTAGTCACTTTTGACATTGAAGATGGGTTTTTTTAATGTACGTATTAGACCAGAACACTCAAAATATTTAGCTTTTCGGTGGAAAAACAATGTGTATTGCTGGAATGTTTTGCCATTTGGTTGGAGTTCTAGCCAATTTCATTTTTGTAAAATTGTACGTGCATTTGTAGGTTTTCTGAGACAAAATAATGTACGGATTGTTTCTTATGTGGATGATTTTATTTTGGCTGCTAGTCTATCAGAAATAGAAGGTCAGAGAGACTTCGTTTTGAATGAGCTAAAGAAATTTGGTTTCAAACTTAATGAGAAAAAGTCACAGCTATCTCCTTCGACCAGAAAGAAGTTTATAGGTTTTGTTGTTGAGACCGATGCTTCTGCTGAGCATGTCAAAATAAGTATTCCCAAAGAGAGAATTAACACTGTCAAAAAAGACATTCGACGAGCTTTACGTCAAGGCGTGGTCACGGCCAGATTTCTAGCTCGCATAGCAGGACAGCTGGTCTCGATGACAAAAGCTATAATACCAACAAAATTGTTCTTGAGAAATGTGTACCGTTTGTTATCTTTAAAGAAAGATTGGCAAGCTACATTGAATGTATCCCTTGATGTGAAGAATGATTTAGTCTGGTGGCTGGAAGCTTTAGACCATTGGAACGGAAAAGTCTTAAAAGCCTTAGCTCCAGAATGGGTGACTCTGGAAACCGATGCATCCCTTGAGGGTTGGGGAAGCAGACTTACGGATGGCGACGGATGCCAGAAGTATGCACAGGGTTTTTGGAGTTCAGGAATGAGACAAAAGCACTCGAATGAGAGAGAAATTACTGCCGTACTCCTCAGTTTAAAGTCTTTTGTGAAAGATGTGTCAGGCAAATCAGTTTTAATTCTATCCGACAACGTGAGCACGGTGGCTTACATCAATATGCAGGGAGGTCCGAGTCAAAACCTCACAAATGTAGCTACCAACATTTGGTCCGTCATGGTCCAAAATCAGATACAGGTAAAAGTAAGACATTTGAGTGGGAGCAAGAATTACGTTGCCGATCAGCTATCCCGCTATTCGAGCAAATACGAATGGATGATACATCCACTTGTATTCCGATATCTAGACACCATATGGGGTCCACACACATGCGACAGGTTCGCATCTTACCTCACCACACAGGTTACAAAGTACAACTCAATCCATGCCGATCCAGCCACCAGTGGTGTAGATGCATTGGTTCAGATGGATTGGAACAGAGAAAACAATTTCATAAATGCTCCTTTGAGACTATTGAGTCCCAGAAAGCAGTAGCAACGGTCATAGCACCGGAGTGGACGGCAATGCAGTGGTGCAGCAAACTACGACACCTTTCAATTTGCGCCCCTCTGATTGCCAAAGGCAAAATTGTTTTGCCGCCCTCTGGGTTTACAAACACCAGAACCTCTTCGAAACATAAAGTGGAGATGGTTCGCCTGGAGAGTTTCTGGTTAGATAAGTTCAGTGCACGACACTGGAATGAAAATTGCTTTAAAGTGTACCATCACTTCCTTGCCGAATCCACTCTGGAGCAGTATAACTCTTACCTTACAAAGTATAAGGGTTTTTGTGTCAACTCATGTGGTGAATTCCCTCCACAGGTGGCTTTGAGAGAAGCCTCGGTCACTGGGTTCTTGTTTTCCATTTGCCAGAAATCCAAGAGACCTCTATCCATCGTCAAAATGGCATGGGCGGCTATAACTCACTTATACGACTCATTAGAGTTCGACGTGAGGTCTGGGGATATGAGCCACTTTATGCAAGCGCTCGTGAAGCGTTTTACTTCTTGTCTTCAGGGAATAACACCCATTCCCCCTATTCAGCCTATACTGAATTTATTCAGAAAGTGGGGTTGTAATGAAAAACTACCTATTGAGAAACTGAGACAAAAGTGCATCGCCTTGTTATGTTTGACGGCGATGTGTCGGCCGTCCGATATTGCGCCTAAGATTGGGTTCTTGCGTAAGCAAATACAATTCAATTCAGACAAATCTGCAACTATCACATTTTTTGCAATAAAAAATGATACTAACAGAAAAGGGTTTGAAATTCAGCTCACTCCTGCAACAGAAAAGTTAGTTGACCCTGTGGAAAGTTTGCGCTGTTATTTACAACGCACTAATGACCTTAACAAAGAATGTGGGAATGAACCAGTTTTTAGGTCACTGACGTCACCGTCAGAGGGGATTGGGCCTTCCACCGTGGCAAAAATTCTTCGGGAAACCCTCCAGGCTGCAGGCTTGGTGGAGGAATACACTGCACGGTGCTTTAGAGCTGCAGGTGCCACCGCTGCCATTAGGTCAGGTTGTGACCCCGATTCGACACGCCAAATTGTGCGTTGGGCTTCCCGGGATGTCTTGTATGATCATTATGTTTACCCGGGTGCCCCTTCCATAACAAATAAGATTATGTCTCAGGCATAGGCTTATCATGAGCGTCCTGCATGGATGGTTCGATACAGAATATTTCATAGTTATGTATTGCTTCTTGGAAACGCACCTAATCTAGCTTTGTTCCATAACATTGTTTGCCATCGTTTAATTAGCACATTGTTTGTTCTTACAATCATGTAGCCTACGGGTTGTGCGTGCGTTATCTCATTTCATTGCTGTACCTTGATGTGAATTAACAACATAGTCATTGGACTGCGTGAAATCGCACATTACTTCACATAATAACTATTCTACTCTCTATGAGGGCATGTCTTTTTAATTTCTTTTGTTTGAATTAAAAAAACTTTTATAAAAATCAATTAAAGTGACACACAGCCTGACTGGAGTCTTTTGTGATTTTTGGTCAGGCAGTGTGTCGCACTATTTCGCGTTGCGCATTTAGCCAAAGGATAAGGGCGGTCTATGCTTTTCTTGCTGCAATGCTAAAAGATAAGTCATTATTATATCTATAACTGCTTACATCTTGTGTAATATTGTGGCATTGTTACATATAGAGCTGGACATTGCCTCGAGGAAAGTAGGGCATGTCTTTTTAATTTCTTTTGTTTGAATTAAAAAAAAAAACTTTAATAAAAATCAATTAAAGTGACACACAGCCTGACTGGAGTCTTTTGTGACGATGGTTGTCGTTGCTACTCTCTCTGCCATTCCTTTTACAACAACAACAAGAACAACAACAACAAAAATTACCACCACTACTACTACTACTACTACTACTACTACTACTACTACTACTACTACTACTACTACTACCACTACTGCTACTGCTACTGCTACTACTACTACTACTACTACTATTGCTGCTGCTGCTACTACTACTACTACTACTACTACTACTACTACTGCTGCTGCTGCTGCTGCTGCTACTACTACTATTTCTAATTTGGTTTATAATTATATATAAAATCTCATGGCTATTAAAAAAGACAGAAAGGAAAAGGGACCAATATCCTTTTATGTCCAATCAACAGTGCAAACACCAAGCTAAGAAATGACCCGTCACAAGTAACTTCTTCAATTAAACCATTTAGTTCCATCTGGATGTGAAACGGAAAACCCATGACCTGTAACGCATTAGTCTTGGTTGTCACGCAATACAAGCCGTGACTTTCAGTAGAAGCTTTGCACCAAAAGTATAATTATCTGAACAAAGTAATTCACCGCAAATATTGTGACTTCTTTTAAATGGAGCTTCATAACTATGGACTATTAAGTACTGGCTGTCATAAATCGCTGTGACCTTTGGAAGCATCAGTCATTTTCTTTGATCTGCTGGGTTGCTTTGTGCAGTCAGTAACGAGATTTAGCCAACATTTTACCAACATTTTAAGGGCTCGCTATGCCATATGTAGGATGTCAGTTGATGGAGTGGACCTATGTACTATCCGTCCCATTGTTAGCAGCCCACGTCATCATAAGGCCCCGTAAAATGGATGCTTGCGAAATGTCAGTAATTAGATAGGAATTCAGCATGTGGGTGAAGGGGACTTGTCTGGGAAAAACCCAATGACGACTTATTAACAGAAATGTTTGATGCGCATACAAAATCGTGCCTTGATAAAACGCAATTTTGTATTTAACAAAGGCTTGGTTATTACTGAAAAGATGACAATTTTTAGATTGTCATATCTTGATAAATTAGCAGAAAATGTGTGAATTAAGCATATTCTTTTTCATTTTTTTTAATCTTTAATATTTAATTGCTGTTCTGTAACAGCTAGCCAGAATCTTAAGTCGGCCTGGCTGTGACTGTTTATGGACCGTCATCTCCTGAAGATAGGTCTGGTCAGAGTTTGGTCTTCGATGAATTATTCCACTGGAAGGTGAAGAGGACAGAGACATTCCATAACTTCAAATGAAAGACATTCAAAAACCTTACAAGTTAATCTCCCCTATTTTCTCCATTGAAGTAAAATCTTTGGCGACTTAAGTCTGCAGCATAGGATAGAGTAAGGGGAAAGGGAAAAAGCGCTAACTTTATCTACAGATGGCAATAACTTATTTGTTATTTAGCTTCGATTCTAACAATATTGGAATCAAACAAAAAAAATTCGTGTTGTATTTGCTTGCTCCAAGCGAGCTTTCTTTCATTCTTCACGGATTGGATCCCTACACTACCGGTAAATGTCTTGAACCTCGTCTTTTTAATACCGCTCTTCCTGACCGAAGTTCTTTGATGTGTAGAAAAGGCTTGAGATCCTTTGTTGTGGACGGGCTATATAGAATACTAAACAGTAAAAAACATAAAACTTACATTCAGCGACGTTTAGGATGTCATTGTACTGTAAGTCTTAGTCCTGACCATAAGACTAAAATCTGATAAATATCAAAATCAGAAAGCTAATTTGAAAACGGAACCAGTCATCGACCTTTTTAAGCTCTGATCTCTTCTGTGAATATAAAGCAATATTCACGAAGACTTTATTGTTTCCCAGATGAGTTAGGTATCAGCCAAGACATTTGTCATCAAAATCCGTTTTTGGTTTCATTTAAGTAAGATACGTTTAACTTTGTCTTATTTTTGGAGGGCAGAAAAATCAGTAGTCTTTATAAAGGTCTCGGTACAAGATGTGTTTGTGTGCCAAATACCAGTTTTGAGAAATTTTGAACTGAAAGCTTGCAAACTGATCTTAATCGATGTGTAAAGCCAGAGCCCAACCATTAGAAAAACGACGGTTGGTTAACTCACAAAATATATCCATTCTTTTGTAAGGCAAACAACTAAGCGTTTTCAGCAGTAAAAAAATTACAATCGCCTAGATGGAGCTTGGGCAATTCTTACGCGAAGCCCTTCGTATTTGAAACAATGCTGCAATCTGATATTCTATCAAACAAAACATTTGCCGCCTAAAGCAGTTTTGGTTTCATTCAAGTAAGATAGGTTTTATCCATGTCTTATTTAGGAGCGTAGAAAACCCGGCAGTCTAGAATGTTGAAGGGATCGGTACAAGATATGCGTGTGTGCCAAGTACCAGTTTATTATTTGAATTCTGCCCCAGTCTGATATTCTGAGAACTGCAAACTGTATTGGCAAGAGATACGATTTGTAGTTCTATCCATGCCTCATTTTGAAGCGCAAAGAACAGCCAATATGGAGGACTGTTGTCTGAAAATCTGAGAACTACAAACTGTAATGGCAAGAGCAATGACTTTAAGATAATGTTGAGTTTCTAAGGAAATCTTCTAGCCATAGACTTTAGTGCTATGGAGTGTGGCTACATACTTGATCCACATATCTTGTCTGTGAGCGCGTCTAAGATTGTGTTCAGGGTCTGGTAGCTGCCTGCAAGGAACACGCGAGATGGATCTCCTGCGATAGTCTCCAGTTTTTCCACGTGCCGTTTTTTAAACAATTAGTCTTTAGGAAAATTTTTTTAGAAGGTCACGGCATTGTCAGTATTATTACTTCACTTGTTGTAATATCCTGCAGGGTGTATGCAAGCTTTTAAAATAGATAAACATAAGATGTACACAAATTATTCTTATTTACGATTATTAGATAATCATGTCTCAAGCATGATGAAATATTTGTGTAATTTCTTATCTAAAAAGCGCCTAGTGGCTGACTATAGTACTTCTCGATATCAGTTAGATTAAATTAAATGGCATGACCTTAAGAAACAAGGTCAGAATTGGTGTTTGCTTGAACTTTAGCTTTGTTGATACCCTGCCTGTTCGTGTTTAGTTGGCAAGAGGTTTTATGTATGAGCGACAGAGAATTTAAAAAAAAGATGTGTTCAATCTGGATTAGTTTTTGTTAATAGCGCAGAGATGTATCTGTCAACTAACTAACTCATATAGCATACATGGTCAACCCAGCTTCTCAGCTGATTCTGTAGCTGCCTGGGAAAGGTATAAAGATATGGTCATAGCTTTCCTTCTACATTAGAAGGTATATAAAGACTGTTTAAAATGTCTATGATATAAATAGATAGAAAAAGACAATTTTTACATCAAGTTGCACCGCTTAATTGGTTATCAAAATTCTGTGCATGGTTAGTTTCACATGGGGTTAATATCTTTGCACTTAGTTTTCCAGATATAGTTGTCAGTACTTAAAATATCAGCGAAATTGATAACTTATAAATATCATATACCAAAACGTTACAAAGGAAACAGAAAAAATGTCCAACTCAGAATAGTTATTTTCAGTAAGTATCTGTATGTGGGTCTACAGATAGAGTTATCTATCAAACTATATCAAGCGTTAACCATTTATTGTGGCTACCACCATCAGTGAGCACGATGCCGATGTGAGCTGCGTGTGATCAGGTGTCAGGTAGAAAGTTCTGCGCCATGTAGTCGATACCTGGATGAAAATGGTGGATTATGGTGGATTATGGTGGACTAAACACAGCACATTGCCAGATGATATGAACAGCTATGTGGCCGACATCAAGCTAGCAGAATCAATCTAGCAGAAATTCACAATATACGTTGTTATAATGATCTAAAAGTCTAAAATATGCTCTTTCATGCAAAATTAGTGGAGTGCCTGCACAAAGATATGAAACCTCCAGATTTCAGCAAGGTACAAGGCCCCCATTTTGGAACTTCCTTTCGCTGCTGGTGCTGTTCATGTAACTGTTGATGCCGTCTTCAGTTCGGAGCGGTTGCTGTCTCGACTGCTGGTGTTGTTCCATTATTTGTTGCTGTGATCACCTACGTCCACTTCATATTATGAGCGAAGGGGACAAGACTTAACACTTCAGCAGTAAAAGACGAAGCTGAAAAAGTAAGTTTGAGACATGATTAAGTCAAATTCATGAACAGTTTTGACATAGATTTGAATTTTAGATGTAGAATTATTCAATATCCCTTAACTGTATCGCACTCTTATACAGGTGCTCTTGCAAAAGAAAAAAGGATGGTGCTGTCTGATGTAAGACCAACCACAATGTCATTCTCCTCATTGGTGCTTCCTGTTAGCAACCCTTAGCAACCAGACGCGCCGCCATGTTGGACTGCAGAAAACTAATGACTTCGATGTCCAATAGATATTTATGTTCATTAATGTCGGTCTATACAAACCCCATAAGCCCTGAAAGTCTATCACTGGGAGGATCGCTCATTTGCTTCGAGTGAGCTTCAACGACAAAGAGATTCTTCAATGCCTGTCACACTTATCTAGGAAACAAGCAAGCAGACCCCATTGCAAGGACATGGTTTTCATTGACGACTTTATCTAGACTCTCCTCGGCATAGGATCTGAAGACTTGTTTACAGCCGAGGTGAGTGTCTGGTAATACAAGTAACCTAACCTCCTCACCCCCACACACACACTAATGCCACATGATTATAGCCGATAAGGACAGGGTTTATGACAGGCATAATTGCATTATTATCTCCCCGTGGCAACATAATTGTCGACCAAGTCATAATAAACAGAAATTTTCTAATTGGTAAAACAGGAAGCGAAAATTCCAGATTTACCATAAACAAGCAACAGATTAATGTGCAAAAAATGCCGTTGTTAATGTCAGAGTGGTCCTAATAATTTACGATTTTTTTTGCAAGCCAATTACTCGCGGGATTAAAACTGCTCAAACTGTCATTAACTGTCACCAAATCCCTTCCATGACATCTGCCAGTCTATGGAAGGAGCTGGGAATCTCTGATGCTCGTACAATTTTCTTTTCTAAATTATAGTTATTTCTAATGTACGTAAAATTTTTCTACACCCATGATAATTAAAATATATTTTCAGCTGGTTCAAATCCCAGCTATTTTAAATCTCTCCCAATAAACTAAGAGCAAATTTCAATCTAACTGATGCAGGTCAACAATGATGCCCGCCAGGAGTAGAGCAGTGAGGCCCGTACACGACGTACTTCCTACTACCAAACACTACAACGCCCAGGCCCAGTTAGTCAGTGGAAGAACACTACCATGACAGCTTGGTTCAAAGTTTATGACACATTGCCACAAGGGAGGAATTTGAAATATCATGGCATGCCTGAATATTTTACATTGGATGCAAATACATGTATAAAAGTGAAAATTACGTCAGCAAAAACTTTCAATTGATAAGCTGTACAATAATTATTTGCTCTTCCCGAAGACAAAAGGTGTTTCCCTACGTCTCCTTCTTCACGATAAATCAAATGTTCTCGTAGCTTTGAACAAACCCAGATGCTGGAATATGGGCATTTATGTTCTTTATTCCGTGATGTTGCCCGTCAGCGTGGCCTTTTGCAAGATGACGAAGAGTGGAAAAACTGAATTCAAGAAGCTATCCTTGCTGCCAACTCTACTCAGCTCAGAAAACTCTTATTCTGTCATTCTCATATTCTGTGAGCCCTATGATCCTGTTGGTTTGTGGACACAGTTTTCAAGACATGATAATGTGCGAGGCCTTCATGTTCGAACAGCAACAACAAACATTTAACCCAGAAGCTGCTGCCCAAGATTCTGCCTTCATTCATTTACACGAGCTGCTTTGGGCACACCGCCACAATCTTTCAGAGTTTGGAGTGCCGGAACCTACAATACTGTGTCGCCCCTCTGATGCATTAAGAGACCCAGAGCAGGAGTATGCAAAAGCTGAGGCTAGATGTTTAGGATCTAATGTGAACCAGCCAGCAGCTGTTGCCAGCATAAGAACATCCCAGGCTCTGCGCACTCTCATGGACCAGAAATGTAAACAAAAAGAGGTTCACAGGTCAAGCTAAATGTCAAGCAATAACGCCAAGCCAAGACTGTAATCTCGTGATTGCTTTTAATTTCGCTTCTTTGATGCAAACTTTCTGGACAATTATTGTTTGTAAAAAAATGCCTGAATTAAAAGACTAATTAGCCTAACTATGTGGGAGATTACCGTGAAATGACAAGAAACTCAAGTAGACCTGAAGCCTGGCTATGGTGCGACATATTATTATCATAATCATTATTATTATTATTATTATTATTATTATTATTATTATTATTATTATTATTATTATTATTATTATTATTATTATTATTATTATTATCATTATCATTATCATTATTATCATTATTATTATTACTATTATTGTTGTTGTTGTTGTTGTTGTTGTTGTTGTTGTTGTTGTTGTTATTATTATTATTATTATCATTATTATTATTACAAGCTGAAAAACTCGCTCTACGAACGGGGACCCTGATGTCAATTTGCCTGGGCTAGGGTGCATTGTGAATTTAATTGGCTTTTGAATGGTCTTGATATCTATATTTTTACTTATTTTGATCCAGATATATGCCTCCATCTATCTATCTTTACCTAGAATCTAGATATCTCTATATTTCTAAACACATGATCTAGATCTCGATCTAGAATCCATTTGAAATCCTAGGACTAAAAGCGATGGTCGCTTCTAAAAATATTCCGCGCTTACTCTGTCCTAATGCTCTATTCTTCATAGGAAAGAAAGAAAACTGATTTATCAAAGAAATAAACAAGGCTATCCTGGAATAAGTTTGTAATTGTCTCATTCCCTTTATGTTTTCAAGCTTTTTCTCTCATTAGATCTTCTCTCCCCCCTCGTCCTACTGCTGTCCCCTGTCCTGTCCTGACTCTCGCGTATTAAAAGACAAGTTTTGGGTCCGTCTTTAAGTTATTTTCTTGTCTCGCTTTCAAAACAACTGTAAAAAGTGCATCTTTTAATTTAACCTAGTTTCTGCATAAAAGGGGGTTTCAAGAAGTCTTAGTTCTGGATATGAAGCCATAAAGATAAAGCTTTGTAACTTGACACACATACTTTTAGTTCTCTACACTCACAAAGGATCCAGACTAGGCCCAAAACCAGCCTTCAGTTGCTTCAATAGCGTCCTCGTTGTCATGGAAGCGGCGTCCTTTGAGTAATTATTTTATTTCATTTTTTAGATTAGGGAATAGAATAAAAGTCTGAGGGGGCTAAGTCTAGTGATTAAGCTGGGTGTGCCAAGATTTCAAAACCGCACCGTTCTGCTGTCTGACCTGCTCGTTGTGCTCGGTGCGCACGCCTTTTTCTCACCGATTCGGAACGCAATTTTATCAGGAAACCCGAGTAGTTATCGCCTGTGATTGTTTGTTAACTTTCCAGGTAATAAAACCAGTTTAAACGTCTGAGGGAGCACGTATGTTTCTTAGCTTTTGTATTTATGGTCATTATGACCTGTTTGTGTTTAAGACTGCACATCAAGGTCTAACATATAAGAGAATTATAATTATTCTGGATACACTGTTAAAAAAAAAGCTATTTGTCATAGAACACAAAGAAAAAGATCAAATAACGTCTTTCACACAAAAACTGTACAAACTGTGTAGCAGCAATAGTTCCAGCATATTACTCGAAGTAGCAGCGATCGTCTGGCAAGGACCCTTCTTGGCTTAGGTTGATGAAAGTCGTGACAACAGAACAACCTAGAGAAAGTTTGTTTTTTTTAATGTGAGAGATCAAATCACCATGACAAGACACTTCAGTGTAAAGACAACAAAACAAAACAAAAAAACCAACAAACAAAAACAAAAACGGGACAGGAATAAGTATCTCTTAAGCAATTGCACAATATGAAACCTTTCCCGATGGCTTTGCGTCCCCTCATTAAATTTCAACCTTTGAGATAATTTTCCCAAGGACTAATAAACTTATAATTTATTGAAAGTTTGTATCGGTGGAATGGAAATAATTAAGGGATGGAAAGATCTCTGTACATGGTTGAGCGAGGACACGAAAATAGTATTGATTCCAGCTGACGTGTAACTGTGAGAAAGTCCCTACTCAGGAGTTTATGTGAAAGTCGAACAGGGTACCTTCAAATATGCAAAGAAAAGATTAGCTTTAGAAGAACCTTGTAAGGCGCTGAGTTAAAAAAAATATTCTTGTTTTATCTTGTTTGCAGACCTAACAATAAATTTCGATTATGTGTCTGTCACAGCTGCTGTAATAATTTTTAAAACTAAACAAGCCACGCCCTGGTCTTTGATCCGATGTCGTCAGCTAGAGTGACATCCTTCTCGCCTCCCACCATAGTTTAGCCCAGTCCGATGCATCTTGCGCTGTATCTGTCGGAGCCTGCTAGATCAACCCGTTGCTAAGACTTTAGAAGCTGCTTATAAACAAATTCTGCTCTCCCACCTGGCCTAGTCCTTAGTAAGGATGAGGGTTGAATTCTGGGTTGGCCCACCTCTTGCTCAATCTGTCATTACACGCGTCCTGTTGAGTAGTAGAGGAAACATAGCTTTGATGGTTGAGACGTTTGATAGTTTAGTTGATAGAGCGTTATGATTACATAAGAGAGGCTCGGGTGCAATCCCTTGACCAGTCATCTGGTATTGGGATCTACAAGTGGATCTACAAGTGTAGCCTTGGCTTGACTGACAAGTTTCGTCTCGGTTGAAGATTATTCTGGAACAAGAACACATGATTCATTTTCTCTCTCTCTCTCTCTCTCTCTCTCTCTCTCTCTCTCTCTCTCTCTCTCTCTCTCTCTCTCTCTCTCTCTCTCTCTCTCTCTCTCTCTCTCTCTCTCTCTCTCTCTCTCTCTCTCTCTCTCTCTCTCTCTCTCTCTCTCTCTCTCTCTCTCTCTCTCTCTCTCTCTCTCTCTCTCTCTCTCTCTCTGACCTTTATGCAAAAAACAACTAAAAAAAAGAAAAAACCAAAACAAACCAAAAAACTAATGTGTTATTACAATGCGTTTAGTTTTAATTGGTAATTTTTAATGTTGGACATCTTTTGTACAATGCTTGCGATGTCATGCATGTTTTAACGATAAAATTTTTTTATAAAAATTCAAACGATTGATTTTTGAAGCTGTGCAATTATTGCCAGAGAAAAAATTGACAACATTTGGAAAGCACAGACTAAACTTACAACAGATTTTTTTACAATAATAATTTCAATTTTGAGTTTTTCCTTTGTTTACATGTTCTCGGTATAAAAAGTCCAGAAGGTAATTTTCATGCCATGATGCAGTTTCTAAACATCCTCTTCACATAACTGTGCGATGACGTCCTTGGAAATGGTCAGGTGACCTCTGCTGGGTAGGTGTGTAGAGGTCATCCGAGTCAAAGCTGTATTTAGGTCGAGTAATTAGTTGGTACAGAGAGGGGACGTCACTGTGACCTTCGACCCAGGCACCACTGTGGTTGTGATGGCCTGACAAGAAACGACTACGTTGTAAAAACCGTGGCTCCTGGAACAAAGGTCAAGAAGGATATTAC
Organism: Elysia crispata; assembly: GCA_033675545.1. NCBI lineage: Eukaryota > Metazoa > Mollusca > Gastropoda > Plakobranchidae > Elysia > Elysia crispata. The sequence goes on from JAWDGP010006982.1 coordinate 101,009, forward strand.
ATTAAGATTTATATCATTCTAAAACTTGTAAAGAGCTATGTTGGTATGAAATACATTCTTCATCTTCCATCGAGGCCGCCTAAAATACAGGCTAAGTCACCGAAATGAACAAACTTTTGCATGTTAAGAGTTATGGTGATCTATTTTTATTAACTTTTAAGCATAGTTAGGCCAGAATTGTGCTCAGAATGCACTTATAGTTCAGCCCACAGGCCCGCTCACACACGCACACACAAAATATCTAACTGTCCTAACTCTGCCAAAAGATGAAATGATAAAACTCATTTTTACATTTTCAGTAAAGGTTTATTAAATTTCTGCTACTCGGTTTGTTCCTTGGGAAGCGTCGATTTTCACCCATCATTTAGACATTGCGACACAGTTCCAGGACATGAGCCAAACGATTAAGTCATTAAAAGTCTGCTTTGAACTCACGACAATCAAACTGCGCAGGTCTAGAGCTGTCTCGCAGCCAATGTTTTCAGATAGACCAATAAAGGAAATCGACTAATTCTGTAGTTTACCATTGTTTTTAAATATTTCAAACGCTCATGAGCAAGCTGCGACTTTTCGCTTTAAGTACCTAAAAGATAGATAAAAAATAGATTGAAAGATAGATATATAAGTAGATTGATTGATTGATAGATAGATGGACAGATAGATAGATAGAAAGATAAATAGATAGATAGATAGATATAGAAAATCTTACCTTAAATTCTCTGCATACTAGATAGATAGATAGATAGATAGATAAACAAATAGATAGATTGATAGATTGATTAGTTGATTGATTGATATATTGGTTGATTGATAATAGATAGATAGATCGATAGATTGATTGATTGGATGATTGATTGATAAATGGAATAACTAGGTGGATCGACGTAAACATCAATGTTAGTTATGTATCAATAAAAACAGCCGGACTCCTACCCCAGGCTGGTACTCTCGTTTGACCAGCTCGAATGGAGCCTTGGCTGATTTCAGCAGGTCACAGGTGCCTGCGCTGGAGAGGATGGAGTTGGCTGCAGATGGGATCATTGGAAGGGGGGGGGGGGGGGGGGGGAAGGGGGGAAGAATAAATAAATGAGGGATAGGTGAAACAACTTACGCACTACTGGGCTTAAGGCTGTCAAAAGAACATTTCTAATTTGATCTGTGTTTTCGTTCTATAAAGCAGAATCGGAATGGAAATGCAATTTCGATTAATTTAAATCATAAATATAAAAATTCCCCTTAGTTCATGTAGAGCTCCTTTTGTTAGCGGTGGAGTAGTTAATGTTAACATTAGCTAGTTAGAGAGAGATACTGGTCTTCAAGCAGAAATAACAACAGCAAACTCCAATTGAGTGATAGTGAAATTGTTATTAATAATAGCAGCTTATTTAAAAAAAAACAGCAAAGAATTAAACAAAAAAAAAAAAGCTCGAAATGGAACTATGATAAAAGCTTACGGAAAGCGTTGTCCATGTGGTGCAAGGCATGTTGGGGGACATTCCCAACCAATCGACATCGAGTTCGTCCCGTAACAGGAACAAACGCCACACACGGACCTGGTGAGTACACAGAGTGGTGAGTACACAGAGTGGAGAGTACACAGAGTAGTGAGTACACAGAGTGGAGAGTACACAGAGTGGTGAGTACACAGAGTGGAGAGTACACAGAGTGGTGAGTACACAGAGTGGTGAGTACACAGAGTGGTGAGTACACAGAGTGGTGAGTACACAGAGTGGTGAGTACACAGAGTGGTGAGTACACAGAGTGGAGAGTACACAGAGTGGTGAGTACACAGAGTGGTGAGTACACAGAGTGGTGAGGACACAGAGTGGTGAGTACACAGAGTGGAGAGTACACAGAGTGGTGAGTACACAGAGTGGTGAGTACACAGAGTGGTGAGTACACAGAGTGGTGAGTACACAGAGTGGTGAGTACACAGAGTGGTGAGTACACAGAGTGGTGAGTACACAGAGTGGTGAGAAAACAGAGTGATGAGGACACAGAGTGGAGAGTACACAGAGTGGTGAGCACACAGAGTGGAGAGTACACAGAGTGGTGAGTACACAGAGTGGTGAGTACACAGAGTGGTGAGTACACAGAGTGGTGAGTACAGAGTGGTGAGTACACAGAGTGGTGAGTCCACAGAGTGGCAACCTGTTGAACTCATTGCCAGTAGCACATTATTTTACCAGACAACAGTCTAACCTATCGGGAAATGAGAACAAGCCTTGAGAATAATTATTTCTACAAGCCTTAATTATGCGAGCAGAGGAGGGAGAGGGATTGAGAGGGAGAGAGATTCTTGGTATTTTCTGAGTTTTTCCCCCACTGCAGGTTCGCATTTATTCTATCCTTTAACCTGGTGTTACATACTGGAATAAGATAGGCCAGACGATTATTATACTTTGTCATGATCTGAGGAGTGCCTTAAATGCCAGATATAGGAATGAAGTTTTCATCTTTTGGCAGTCTTGGAAAAATCTTCAAACCTGTATGGATTCCCATTTTGGGCCGGATCTTCCTGTCGTACGAGTAGTCAATCTCCAGGTCACCGCAAGATGACATGAAGTCCAAAGCGAGGCTGGACACCTCCTGGACATGCCTGCTGACGTTCAGATCTTGGGAACCTGGTGAGGATGGATATAGAGAGAGGGAGAGAGAAAGATAGACAGATGGTAGATAGAGAGACAAATATATACATATAATAGATCGATAGATAGATAGATAGATAGATAGATAGATAGATAAATAGATAGATGGATATCGGGATTGATAGATACATAGGTAGGTAGTTAGATAGGTAAATGGTAAGATAGACTGATTGATAGATAGACAGGAAGGTAAATAGATAGATAGGTGGGAGATAGGTAGAGAGAAAGATAGGAAGGTAAATAGATACATAGATTGGAGATAAATAGAGAGAAAGATGGGAAGGGTGCAGCCCGCGTAGAGCGTAAAGAGAATGATAGGGGAAAATAAATAGTAGGAAAGAAAAAGAGAGACAGATAAAGAGAGATAGGGTAGATAATTATATATAAACTAGACTTAGATTATTATCCTCAACTTACCATGGTTTCTCTCATAAACTAGACTTAGATTATTATCCTCAACCTACCATGGTTTCTCTCATAAACTAGACTTAGATTAGTATCCTCAACTTACCATGGTTTCTCTCATAAACTAGACTTAGATTATTATCCTCAACTTACCATGGTTTCTCTCATAAACTAGACTTAGATTACCATGGTTTCTCCTCAGACTTAGGTTAGTATCCTCATGGTTTCTCTCATAAACTAGACTTAGATTAGTATCCTCAACTTACCATGGTTTCTCTCATAAACTAGACTTAGATTATTATCCTCAACCTACCATGGTTTCTCTCATAAACTAGACTTAGATTATTATCCCCAACCTACCATGGTTTCTCTCATAAACTAGACTTAGATTATTATCCCCAACCTACCATGGTTTCTCTCATAAACTAGACTTAGATTATTATCCCCAACCTACCATGGTTTCTCTCATAAACTAGTTGACTTACCCGCTCCTATGAGGAAGGTAAATTTGGTCTGGTCCACCAGAAACACGTCATACTGCTGCATCCTCTCCAACAGTATGTCAGTCAACTGAGAAACGGAAAAGAGGTGGGGAAAAGGTACAGAACAGGCAGAGTTGTCTTATTCTGCACATTTCTTTGTTGACTGAAGCGACTTCTTAACAAGTTACTTGGGAATTCAATGTTTTGTAGTATTTTGTATAGATCTATTCGAAAATTGTAAATTGTGTTGATTATTGTAAATTTTCTGGTACCTGTGTTAAAATAGTCACAAATTCTGCATGGCTGGCTAGGTCAAGGACAGCTTGCATCTCTGGGACGGTTATTGCGAGCACACTGATGTGCCGTAAGATTGTTGGGGTAGATCGTGGCTGGGAAGGCGAAGAATCCCGAAGCTGTTCAGTGTTAGGGACAGATTTCCTGGTAGAGTCACTTCCCTTGCTTCCAATCTGCATACCTTGTGACCTATTTTCGTCGGTAAAGTCCAGAATTTGATTTCCTTGAGAACCGGGCTGTACGTTTCGTGTTTTCGCCACTGGTTTGGAGGGAGAGCTCTTGTCCCCCACAGATGTGCTAAGTTCTCGGGAAGACATGCAATCTTCTTGGGAAGAAGAGGAAACGGAGTGTTTAGGATACCCTCCGCTGGGAGTGATTGCAGAAGACGGGGCGCCAGTATGCGGCCGAGAATCTTCAGTCTTTAGGGAAGGTTTCAGACTCTCTGAAAGGGAACACTGGCTCTTTTGGATAAAAGAAAAAGTCTGTGAGGAAAACTCCGCGCTGTTTGTCACAGAGATGTGCGTCACAGGGGTTGGTTCTCGCTGATGACTGGACAAGCCCTGGTGGTCACATGACGAGGACTGGCTGAGACAGATGGTCGGCGTGCTGGAGTGAGAGTTCTGGTACCTGCTAGACGTGTAGGTGTGCTGGGGAGATGTAATGAGATAACAAGGAGATGTTCCTGCACGTTGAGGAGATGCTGGGACATAACTGGGCGCTGACCGGTGTCTCTCAGGGAGAGGGTATAGGAATGCTGGGGACAAGTTGTAACTGAGCGGCGAGTAAAAGTTGTTGAGATAAATCGCCTGCTCAAAGATTGCAGAATGTTCTCCAGGCGATATAGCCATAGCCCCGCCCTCACCCTTGTTTTCACATACTATACTCGGACACGGTGTTAGTAGCTGCCGAGCGTCACTTTGAGCACAACTACTCTGCGTGTGTATGGTCTGGATGACGTCACGAGTCTGGGAAGCCGCCGCTTCCAGGCGCGTCTTGGAGTCCTTGACTGGGTCTAACACTGAGGGGTCAAGGTCGGGCGATGGACTCTCGTCCAAATCGTTGGACAAACTCGTTGTTTTGGACACAATTGGCGTCGCTCTGTGATCAGAAGTCAGAGATTTCTGAGGGTCAGCCGACTGGACATAGACAGTTTTCAGACCACAAGTTCTCGCTAACCTGAGAAGAGAAGGGCAGGCCTATTTTTTTAGGTCTCTGAAGACAAATGGTAGAGAATATGAAACCTCAAGGCAAAACTATAAGTTTGTTTCTTTTTTTGCTTTCTATCGATGTAATATTGAAAATCAGTTTTGATAGTAATGGATAGGACAGTAACTAAAAGAGAAAAACAATTTCTCAAATTATAACAGAATGCTTGTGTTTGTTTTATTTCTTGTTGCTCTTGTTATAGGAGAAAAATGGAGAGAGAGAGAGAGAGAGAGAGAGAGAGAGAGAGAGAGAGAGAGAGAGATTTTTTTGTATCTAGAGAGCTTATTTTGATTCAGTTCTGTCCACGGAACTATATGAGGTATCATATTTTAATACTTTACTTAATTTGACATTTCATTACAAATAGGATCTTCTTCATGTTGATCTTTATTTCATAATTTTTTGTCTCTAAATCAATATATTTATTGTCTCTTTTCGCTTGATTTAGGACGTTTCACACTCGTGTTGTGAACGAAACTCGGTTTGTGTGGCCTCCTTCCTCAGTCCATAACATCTGTGACATAACCATAGGGCAGCGAATTGAACAGGGTGCATGTACACTTAACTTGCTTGTAAAACACTCTTTAGATTTAGTAATAATTGTAAAAACTATCAGCGTCATTCTTCATCATCATAACCACCATCAGCATCATTTCTGACATCATCACTATCAATTTAATCATCGCCATTTTCCTCCTCCGTCGTCTTCTCATCAATCTCATTATTATCAACATCATCATCATCCTCATCATCTACTCATCATTATAAGGTTATATCTAAGTATCATTACCATTCCAGCGCCAAAATCAAATTTTTATCTCTTGCTCTCACTAGCGGCAAAGCATCAAATTTTTTAATCTCTCTTTCTCACTAGCGGCAAAGCATCAAATTTTTTTTTATCTCTTATCCTCACTAGCGGCAAAGCATCAAATTTTTATTTCTTACTCTCCATAGCGGCAAAGCATCAAATTTTTATCTCTTATTCTTACTAGCGGTAAAGCATCAAATTTTTATCTCTTATTCTTACTAGCGGTGAAGCGTCAAATTTTTTATCTCTCTTTCTCACTAGCGGCAAAGCATCAAATTTTTTTTATCTCTCTTTCTCACTAGCGGTAAACCATCAAATTTTTATTTCTTACTCTCACTAGCGGCAAAGCATCAAATTTTTATCTCTTATTCTTACTAGCGGTAAAGCATCAAATTTTTATCTCTTATTCTTACTAGCGGTAAAGTATCAAATTTTTTATCTCTCTTTCTCACTAGCGGCAAAGCATCAAATTTTTTTATCTCTCTTTCTCACTAGCGGCAAAGCATCAAATTTTTATCTCTTATTCTTACTAGCGGCAAAGCATCAATTTTTTTTATCTCTCTTTCTCACTAGCGGCAAAGCATCAAATTTTTTTTATCTCTCTTTCTCACTAGCGGCAAAGCATCAAATTTTTATTTCTTACTCTCCATAGCGGCAAAGCATCAAATTTTTATCTCTTATTCTTACTAGTGGTAAAGCATCAAATTTTTATCTCTTATTGTTACTAGCGTTAAAGCATCAAATTTTTTATCTCTCTTTCTCACTAGCGGCAAAGCATCAAATTTTTATCTCTTATTCTCACTAGCGGTAAAGCATCAAATTGATATTGAATTTCGTCTCGACTCCAGGGATGATACATGTTAGTTGTAGTTTAAAAAAAATTGTTATCCTAATTTTGCTCTGATAAAGTGAGCATTGTCGCAGCAACATGAAATTTTAATTCATATTTTCAGATAGCCTTCCGCTTGGTCACCTTTTAAACCATTTATATTCAAATCCTTTGTTTTCAGCTTTTGATTCCATTTCGTTTTATTTTGTTTTGTTTTTCTTTTTTTATCCGGTGTAAAGAGAGACACATATCTGGGCACCAAAAAAAAAAAAATGATATCATATCAAAAGAAATGGAAAGAACTAACATGTTCTTACCGTTTTGTGTTGGCTGGGCCAGCTTGTAGTTGGGCCTCGCCCTGTTCTGCTCCAGCCTCAGACTCTTCACCACTGGCGTTGTCTGCTGTCAACAACGTCACCACTTTACCCTGGTATACCTGACCTTTGCCCTCTAGAAACTTTTGCTTAACCCGCTGTTGATCTGTGTAGGAGCCACTTTCAGATGTGTCTTCTCTGAGACTTTGTCTCCTCTGGCGGTCTTCAAATCCACCTCTCTCTGAGCCATGGCATCTTGCAAGGCCACGCAACGCCAGCCTTTCTTTCAACCAATCACTGCTTCTGGTTGCTTCTCGGTTTAATTTCTGTTTGCCTCGATCTGAAATCTGATAATTTCCGCCACTTCCTTGTCTTCCTGCGTTGTTTCCCTTAGCTTGACTCTTTCGGGCTACCTTAAGAAGACATTTTGGAACAACCCTGAGAAACTGGCTGTCCAATACTTCAATTCTCCCGGAGAGACACTCCAAGATCTGTCCGCTTGCCACTGAGACCAGGTGAAGGTCATTTCTTTTTCTTCTGGAAATCGAGCAGGAAGACAAAATAATGATGAACCTGACTATGGTACTTAATCTGATTTGAATGAAGCTAAAAAAGTTTGGATTTGTGTATTCAATGTTCCTGCTAATAGATTTTAGGATGAGAGAGAAAAATAGAGGAAGAGTAGGTGAAACAGTGCGAGAGAGAGACAGAGGGAGGTGGAGAGGTGGAGAAAGAAAAGTAAAACAGATGAAACGATAGGAAGAAAAACAAGTGGAGGAAGAGTGAGAGAGGAAAGAAGAAAGGAAAAAGATAACTGAATGAGTGATAGGCAAATTCGAATATGAAGGAGCACGTGTGTATGAAGAATAGATAGAAAAAGTTTAAGCTTGAATTTTTTCCTATAAAAACAAAGAACTAAAAAAAAAACTTAACTATCTCTGTGAATGTATGGATATTGGTAAAATATTTTGTTACTTTCTGCCATGATTAATTTGCACGGATCCATTATTCCGCGCCCACTTACAGAGTCAAACTAACGAAGGCCGGAAGAGCTACGAGCATGGCAAACACGTAAACAGCCACTCCGCTGTGAGCAAGCAGCAAACTTCTGTGGTACAAACGGAGAGACGTGGCCTCCATGTTAGCGAAGAGAAGCCCCGCCATGTTTGTGAGGGCAGATTTTAGATTGGCCACATGTGCTCTGGACACGAAGTGTGATTGAAAAAAGTCTTGATTGCTCTCGTTGGCTAATTTATTCCCCAAGACGGGCTGGTCAAGCATCATCAACAGCAGACTAAGTGCATCTCGTAGGTCAGAGAAAAGCTGGTTGGTGAGTTCGCACGATACGTTCCTATAGCTGTCAGGGATATCCGCCCATCCGTACAGTTCTCTCGGCTCAAGGGTTTCAACTGTGTTGAAACAGAGAAAAGAGCCGTAAACGATGTTGACCGTTGCTTCTCCTGTGTTTGAGCAGTTACGGTCGAATAACATAGACTGTTGTCCGTTGCACGTACGGTTAAATAGCCCAGAATATTGTATGCCCTGCCGGATGATGGGGTCCGTAAGGATGGTTGTAAGCATTCTGCGGACCTCGTGCAGGTATGCACTGATGGGAACCATGGTAGAGTTTTCATAGATAGAATCGGTGTAGTTCTCGTGTGTGTCTAACCACATTCGAGCCTGCGAAACGAGAAAACATTGTTACCGTCACCGATACAAAAGGAACAACTGAAATCAAACGTGACAGGTTGCTGTTACTAACAAGAAAAAATTTCGTAGAGTAAAGAACGTTTGGGAGAAATGTGAGTGAACTGCAAATTTTCGATGAAAATGAGACATGTTTCTAGTGATCATGCATAAGAGAGAGATTTGATCATGCGCAAACATCAAACTTATTTGATGGAAACAAGCAGAACTTGGGTTTGAACGGAAGTTAAGTAGCTCTTGTATATAAAACATATTCTACAACTCGGGCATGTAATAAAATACTGAGTCTCAGATACAGAAGCTTCACAGGCTGAGACGGGACGTGCTCATCATCCTCAAGTCAACCGTGGTAGGTTGTTGTTATTAACAGGAAAAAATTTCTTAGAATAAAGAAAGTTTGGTAGAAATATGAATACGAAATAATTATATGTACCTTTGTCCTCCGCTTGAAACACTAGTGTCATATGAAGAGAATTTAAGGTAAGATCTTCTCTTTCTCTTTCTCTCTCTCTCTCTCTCTCTCTCTCTCTCTCTCTCTCTCTCTCTCTCTCTCTCTCTCTCTCTCTCTCTCTCTCTCTCTATATATATATATATATATATATATATATATATATATATATATATGTATACATAATGCTCTACACCCCTGTGATCTCATGAAATACCATGCTGAGTCTCAGGTACAGGAGCTCCAGTGGCAGAGACGGCGCATGCTCATCCTCCTGATAACAGCTGAACTCGAACAGGTCACTGGTGTCCTTGACAAGTGCGTCAGTAACATGTCGGGTTATCTCTCTATTGTCGAGCCGGTCACTCAATGACCTATGAGGGGTGTGAAAAATTAGTCACCTTTCGTGTGGAGCGCTAATACTAAAAGAAAAAAAAATGTTAGTTTATGCATACATGTGGCCATATTCTTTGTCTCTACTTCTACTTTAACAGATTTGTTAAATCTTAACTCTAAAAATCAAATGAATAACGGTACATCAAGCAAACATTTCAAATCATTACCTTACATTTTTATTGCTTTTAATTCTATTAGGATATAGATACATATTGCTCCTTTTTTCCGTTGGTTTTTGTTTTTTTTGTTTTTTGTTTTTTGTTTTTTTTTGTTTGTTTCATTTTAGGCTGATTTTTAAGCTATTGAAAGAAAATCGAAGATAACCAAGACATAAATACATACACTTTATTGTTTAAGAAAGCCAAATATTTTTTATTCATAAAGTAAATTTTTTTAAAAATCTAGAACCAATTTTGTCTCACCTAGCTAGAAAATCAGCTGACAAAAGTGTGTCATTGTTTATATCTCCAGGCGAAGACAAACTAGCGGTGTCTGTCGTTGATTCTGAACCGTCTTCAGGTTGAGTTCTTGAGGAATTGATTATTGACGCTTGTTGTGATGAAAATAAACGGTCGAGGAAATAAGAGGATGAAACTTCCGTCACGGCAGTGGCTGGTGTAGAGACAGGTCGTGACGACAGAGAACCCATGAAGTTCTCCTCAATGGCTTGATGATCAACAATCGTGGACTCACTGATTCTTTGAAACTTTCCCAAGTCTGTCTTCAGCCTCGCTATCTGAAGTTTGAAATGAGAAATGAAATTCAGTCGTGAGCTGTGAACATTGAAAGAAGTAAATATCTAAAGTACTTCATAATTTGGTTGTTTAACTCTCATTTGGATGAGAACGTTGTTTTCTATTTTTGTATTTTTCCTCTCGAAATTGCAACCTTCTTTTGAAAAGCAACACGGTTTCTTTTCTACCCAAGATGTTAACCTACTTGATTAAGGCCCTCCTCCCCGATCTAGATTGTACACACCAGCTCCTGATATTACTTCTGTGTTGCCTGGTCAGGACAACTCAATCCTGCCTGCATAGGAGCAGTGATGTGAAAGCATGAGGTCCCCTTGAAACAAACATGATATCGGCGATTCAGTTGATCAGTTAAAGTATCAATCAATCAGTCATTCAGCGAACCAACCAGTGAACCAATCAATTTTTCAACGAACCAATTTGTCAATCAGATTATCAGTCAGTGAAACAAACAGTCAATCAGCCAACCAACCCGTGAAACAAATTGTCAATCATCGAATCAATCAATGAAACAACCAGTCAATCAGCCAACCAACCAGTGAACCAAATCAGTCAACCAGCAGACCTATGAATCGACACGATGAAATAACTGTACAGCTATGATCCATGACGCGTGACATGTGACCCACCCGACTGAGATGCTGCTCCTCCCTGTAGTGGGAGGACACCAGGTAGAACACAGGCAGAGCAAACACCGCAACCAAAGCGGTTGTACACACCAGTTGGACCGGCACAGACACAACTAGTTCGCTGGGTAACTCTGTCAGATCTAACGGAAGTCGAAACATTACGTACACGTAAAGAGAGAATCTTTAGAAAAAAAATTATGCAACAGATAAGATTTACTCTGTTTTATGGTAAACAGCGGGAAATTTGGAAGAATTCAGTTGAATAATGAACAGTTATAGTTGTATTAGTAGTAGTATTAGTAGTAGTAGTATTCGTAGTAGTAGTAGTAGTAGTAGTAGTAGTAGTAGTAGTAGTAGTAGTAGTAGTAGTAGTAGTAGTATTAGTAGTAGTAGTAGTAGTAGCAGCAGCAGTGTAGTAGTAGTAGTAGTAGTAGTAGTAGTAGTAGTAGTAGTAGTAGTAGTAGTAGTAGTAGTAGTAGTAGAAGCAATAGTAGTAGTAGTAATAGCAGAAGCAGCAGCAGTAACAGTAGCAGTAGAAATAGTAGAAGTAATAGTTGTAGTAACAGCAGCAATAGTGGTGATAGCAGCAGTAACAAAAGGTTTTCCTTTTCTGAAAAAAACGCGAAGGAGGCAAGAAAAACAAACACACCTGCTTCGACCTCCTGCGGTGGTTTCGTGAGCTTCCTGAGCGCTTCCTCCAGGTCCTCCGTCATTCTGTGGTGGAAGCGAGACGCCTCGCGCTGTGGCTTGCTCCGAGACATGGACGAGGTTGGCTTTAGCGGCTCCGGCATGTTTAGTGGTTTTCCTTGTTTTCTTTAGATCTACTGCGTCAGGGGAGTTATCAGAGCTAGACTTCCAGGTAGTGCTCAGCAGTGATGAGGATCAGGCTGCAGTGGTGAGGATAAGGCTGCAGTGGTGAGGATAAAGCTGCAGTGGTGAGGATAAGGCTGCAGTGGTGAGGATGAGGCTGCAGTGGTGAGGATAAAGCTGCAGTGGTGAGGATAAGGCTGCAGTGGTGAGGATGAGGCTTATATTTCGTTTAAATCTCGTCCTAACCACTGCTGAGCACTACAGAAAACTCCAGTCCTTTTAATTCTTACGTAGGGTATAATTTACACAATGGTCTGCCTCCTTTAGATCTATGTCAGAAGAACAAATGTATATTTATATATATTGGGTCATATTTTTGGGTCGTTATCAGTAAGACAGTCCAAACTATAAAACCCAGATTATTAGTCTGTTTTTCTTTCCTTAAATTAAAATGCAATAGGTTATTTGTTTTCTTTTTACACCGAACATTGCATTTTTACCCATAACAGAATATTTGACAGCTTACCAAATTGTTATATAATTTTTATGTCTATATATATATATATATATATATATATATATTATGTGTGTGTATATATATATATATATATATATATATATATATATATATATATATATATATATATATATATATATATATATATATATTGAGAATTTCAATGCTTCACAAGACAGTCCAATGAAATTCTCAATTTGTTTTTTCTTTCAATAGACCATAATTTCTTTAGCCGAGAAACCGCAAGTGATGTCTTACTTGTCATATATCTAAAAGAGCTCAAGGTGTCGATTACTCCGCAGTTTGAGAATCACTGAAATCAAAAGAAAACTGTTTAGCACAATAAGATTGATTATAAATCTTTAATCTATTGAAGAGCTTCGCACAAGTTGATTGTCTGTTTAAACTGAATAAAAAAAAATACACACAGACACGAGCTAACATAATGGTTGAACTCTTAAGAGTGAGAAGTTTTAAGTTCTTTCGGAAAATAAAGGGATTGAAAAGAAACAGGCACACAACTTCATGACTACGGGACTAAAAAAAGAAACAACACGACTATAGATTTAACATAAAAACGTTCGGAAATTAAAGGAAATCGACCAATTCTGTCATTTCCCAATATGTCTTTAGATCCTTTTAAACTTGTATTAGAAAGCTGTAAATTTTCGCATAAAGTGCATAACAGTGCACTGCCTTCCGGGAATTCTTAGCCGCGCAATCATTTAAACTTACATAACAATGAATGGTTTTTTTTAAATATGTAAAAAGATTTGAAATCGACAAAACTAGTTAACTATTCTTATTCAAATTACACATGATCAGCGGTTAGTCTGTGACATTACCTTTATGTTTATGCTTAACAAAAACTGGTAACTATAAAATCAAGAATGGCACACACATTGATTGGTTCTTAAAAATGAAGACTACATAACTTTTGGGCAAGAAACAGTTTTGGTTGGATGCCACAGTCTCACCTCGACCAGAATGAAGCCTCGTTCGCCTGTTTGACGTCTTCGAGCTGTGTCAACAGACACGGAATCTGGTGCGGTAAAACCAAAATCTAGATTAGATCTCTGCACTCGCAGCGATTTCTCGTTGTCGGCGCCAGTACGTGTGATAAACATAGAGGTTTGTTCTGACTTGACTGTGATGGTGAACTACAGAGAGGTTTGTTCTGACTTGACTGTGATGGTGAAGTACAGAGAGGTTTGTTCTGACTTGACTGTGATGGTGAAGTACAGAGAGGTTTGTTCTGACTTGACTGTGATGGTGAAGTACAGAGAGGTTTGTTCTGACTTGACTGTGATGGTGAAGTACAGAGAGGTTTGTTCTGACTTGACTGTGATGGTGAAGTACAGAGAGGTTTGTTCTGACTTGACTGTGATGGTGAACTACAGAGATGTTTGTTCTGACTTGACTGTGATGGTGAACTACAGAGAGGTTTGTTCTGACTTGACTGTGATGGTGAAGTACAGAGAGGTTTGTTCTGACTTGACTGTGATGGTGAAGTACAGAGATGTTTGTTCTGACTTGACTGTGATGGTGAAGTACAGAGAGGTTTGTTCTGACTTGACTGTGATGGTGAACTACAGAGATGTTTGTTCTGACTTGACTGTGATGGTGAAGTACAGAGAGGTTTGTTCTGACTTGACTGTGATGGTGAAGTACAGAGAGGTTTGTTCTGACTTGACTGTGATGGTGAAGTACAGAGAGGTTTGTTCTGACTTGACTGTAATGGTGAAGTACAGAGATGTTTGTTCTGACTTGACTGTGATGGTGAAGTACAGAGAGGTTTGTTCTGACTTGACTGTGATGGTGAAGTACAGAGATGTTTGTTCTGACTTGAATGTGATGGTGAACTACAGAGAGGTTTGTTCTGACTTGACTGTGATGGTGAAGTACAGAGATGTTTGTTCTGACTTGACTGTGATGGTGAACTACAGAGATGTTTGTTCTGACTTGACTGTGATGGTGAAGTACAGAGAGGTTTGTTCTGACTTGACTGTGATGGTGAAGTACAGAGAGGTTTGTTCTGACTTGACTGTGATGGTGAAGTACAGAGAGGTTTGTTCTGACTTGACTGTGATGGTGAACTACAGAGAGGTTTGTTCTGACTTGACTGTGATGACGAACTATGACTGTTTGAACTTCTCACCGTATCAGTCAAAATAGTGTGGTGAAGAGTATCAATGATGATGTAGCTGTCGAACGTGATGGTAATAATGGATGAGATTAGAGTAATGTTGTTGTTGTTGTTGTTGATGATGATGATGATGACGATTATAAATATTATATTACTATTATTATTATTATTATTATTATTATTATTATTATTATTATTATTATTATTATTATTATTATTATTATTATTATTGCAGTCGTTGTTGTTATTTTAGTGATGCCGATAATTTTGTGGTATAATTATGATGCTTAAATTTGATTTTATTAAAAATTGATGCCAATTTGATGAGGACTTTCTGGGTGTTAAGGGGACGAGGCAGGAAAATCATAAAGATAAAGATAAAGATAAGAAGATTATCATCGTTCTGAAGGTAAGAATAATGGGTATGAGAATAAGCAGCAGGAGAAGAAGGAAGACGAGGGAAAGGAGGAAGAGGAGGGACAGGAGGGAGAGGAGGAGGTTATTGTTACTGAAGGTAGGAACAACATGCGGAGAAAATAAAGGGAGTGGGGGTCAAACTGAGGACATTTGTGATTGAAGCTAGTAGTCTTTGTTTTTCACTCCAGATGAAATTGGCCGCGGTTGTGATATTTAAAGCTTAAGCTTAAACCTGAAAGGGCCTTGTTATCATAGGATCTAGAAGATAAAGTGGCTTTGTTAAACATAGCAGTCAGGGTACTGCTATCAACAGAGAGTGATGTGGTTTATACTTGGGTCCATGCCGAATACGATAATGGCTTCAGGAGAGCCAGATGCTTGGAGCTGCTAAAGCTTTTTTGGTTTTCTTTATTTTATTTTTTTTTTTAATTACAGTTTTTTTTATCTAAGCCTTGGTCGATTCTGTCGTGGTGTAAAGATGGACAACAACAACAACAACAATAACAACAACAACAACAACAAAAAACAGCTTGGTATTACGTTATGGAGATTTTGTTGATAATAATACAGTTCTTTGTACACACGTTTCAAATGACTTAAAAAATATATACATAATAGTCAAACGTAAACAAAACAAAATTTATTTTGTCTATTATAATCGTTTAATCTGTCCCATATAATCAATACAGTGATGAAACCAAATAACGAGAATGATTAAACAATAAATTATAAATAAACAAATAATTTCGAATACTGGCTTCATTTCTATAGAACAAAGACCTTGATTGAGCATTTTAAAGTCTGAGAGTAATAAAATGTATTAATCAAATTTAAATTCGTTTGCACAATGCATCTTTACAGTTACAATATAAGCACAATGAGTGGATATTTTGTTTGCAATGCTGATCTTGATTTAACATTTATTTTCTCATAGCCTTATAGATAAGACAACGTTTAAAGAAAAAAGAAAGCATGAGTAATTATTTCCAAAGGGTTTATGAAGTCATTTTCGGGATTCTTCTATCATTGCGAAAAATCACAAACTGAGAATGAGCTAGGTACATAATAAGTTCTAGCAGGCAAAGCTATCATGTGCACATTCGATAAAATGGGAGGGAAAAGAATGAAATGATAATTGACGCAAGTTTAGCACCTAAAAAGATGTTGGTTTATTAGAAAATAAACAAATCACATACACACACACGGTGTGATTTTTTTATAAACATGCATAAGTTAATTAAGTGCAAACTTTCTTCAGTAATTCTCTCTCTCTCTCTCTCTCTCTCTCTCTCTCTCTCTCTCTCTCTCTCTCTCTCTCTCTCTCTCTCTCTCTCTCTCTCTCTCTCTCTCTCTCTCTCTCTCTCTCTCTCTCTCTCTCTCTCTCTCTCTCTCTCTCTCCTCTGTTTCTCTCTCCTTTCCCTTTTTTTCTTTCTCTCTTTTGCTCTAGCTTCTTACCCATTCCTCTGTTCCTGTGTCCTCTCTCATTCACTCCATCTCTCTCTCCCTCTGTGTGTTTGAGATCAAACTTATAGCAATATGATTATTTCAGTTCTACAACCTGCAAGTTCTTTAAAGCAAATCATTTCATACAATTTTTCATACTCTTCTATTTCAAATCTCTACAGTTTTGACCTCAGAAACTGGGAGCGGTTTTTGCTTGTTAATGCCGTGTATGTCTTATTGTGGTGATCCAGGAAGTAAAGCGGATCCTTGACCCTTTCCACGTCATAGCCTTCCTGGGCCAACTCTACTTTCCTGTTTTTGAACGTGCCCGTGATGAATGCCTGTGGGATGTGACGGACAAACAGAGGCCTGGCGTAGGTCGGCAGCTCTTTGATCACGTGACTGTAGAGACTGGTCAACTCCTCATTGCCGAGACGCGCTCCCTGAACCAGTGAAATGGAGGCCATGCCTGCCTTTCCATCTTGACCTGAGAAGTTGAAAAAAAAAAAAAAATAGTAAATAATCTTCACTGCCGTATTCGTATTGTGGAAACTTTAACTTCCGCTAGATTCTTTTGTTGCCCCCCCCCCCTTGTGAGTGTTGGGGTTCCTAGTTGGGAGTAAGCCTTGTTGTTGCTGTTCTTGTTCTTGTTGTTTTTGTTTGTTTGTCTGTTTGTTTCTTGCTTTTTAATTATTTTGTATTGGCGAATTTTTACCCTCTTGACTTAGATTTTGACTTTTCCTTCCATAGAAAAGAATACTAAACTTTATGATGTTTGCCTGTGGGTTTTTTTTTTCTTTTTTTTTTTTTTTTGTATTTATTGCGATAAATAGAATAAAACCGATTTGATATTCTCTTGAAATGAATTTATTGGAAAAAAAAATGCAAAAAATCAAAACTACGTTGCGTCCACAAATGTCCCCGGGCAAGGCTGTTTACTTCAAGTTATGAGAACTTGACATCTGTCTTTCTCTGCAGTATGTGCATCGTGAAGATGAGACAGTGATGCTGAATATTGTTTTGGGTGTAGAGTATAACCCGAACAGACATTACTGACTAGGAGTCGATCACTCCAGAAGTCACAGTAAAAAAAAAATAAAAAAAAAAAAGAATGACGAAGAAGTAAAAAAAGCAGTAACTGTATTAAAACTTCAAGAGATATTTGGGGAAAATGCCGTTACCTGGAATCTCAACGCCATAGACATTGGAATCCTCAATGAAAGGTAACACGCCCATCGCATTGGCCACTTCCTTTGTTGACACGTTCTCCCCTTTCCATCTGGAAGGTATTCGAAATGACAAAGATGTGGACATTGTGATCCATTTTAATAACATAAAACTCATGAAAAGTTAACTTTCCCGGGTTTTTTTTTTTTTTTTTTTTTTGAGAAAAGCATAGGCTTAACCTGAAACAGGTCTTAACACTGTGATTGTTTTTGTTTTGTTTTTCATTATTTTTTTTATTTATTGGAGAAAAGCAAGAGACTTAACCTGAAACAGGACTTAACAGAGTGGGATTGTTTGTTTTTTTTGTTTTTTGTTTTTTTTGTTTTTTTTTTTTAAATATAAGATAGGTTGATTTGCTATCTTAGACAAGGGATTTATTGAAGCAAATGCCAGAAATATTACTTTTAACGAATGAAAATAAACCTGTTTCTCAGAAATGGTTTCGGTTTCTAGAGTAAAATGTTAGTTAAGTCATTTCAGCTTATTCATGTCAATAAAAAAAAAAATATGAAGGTTTCTAACATTCGAATAGAGCTAATCCTATGAGAACGTTTACAACCGACAGCTTTTTATCTAAATTCTAGCGAGGTCATAATAAGCTCAACATTCTACTTAAGTGATACCAAAAAAGTGACACATTTTAACTCAAAGCATACGTATTTTTTTTTTTAATTCCAATTGTCATATTTGGATGTAACCCTCGCCCCGAAAAAAAGCTGTATAAATTACATGTTAAAACAACTCAAAAGCCGTAAAAATAGTATTTCTGCAGCCTTCCTTCACTACCCAGTACCTAAACGTGTCTCCCAGTCTGTCATAGAAGTACAGGAAATATTCCTTGTCCTGCACCAGGGCGTCGCCATAGTTGATGTACACGTCGCCGGGAATAAAGGCATCCCGGACCAGTTTCTTCTCATTGGCCTCGTCTGACGCTTTGTACAGGTGTTTGCCGATGAGATGTTCCGGAAGTTTGGACAAGAGTAACCCAGGTTCACCTGCTCACAGGTAGAGAGATGAATGCTTTTGAAAACAAAATCTGATTTTTAAATACACAAAATCTGGATAATCTGTGTATAACTTTTGCAGTTTATCTCCCTTTAATTCAGATATTTATTTTCAAAAAAGTTCGTAATAGTCTTACGGAGAAAGTTATTTATGCTTTGTGAAGGCGAACCATTAAGGATGATTCTCCTGTTACAATCCGTCCACTAACAATACTTTTTCTCTTTGTCCAAACATCCATACATTTTAGAGCGGGTTTTGAGATAATAATTATAGCGTAACCTTTGACACATTTTCGGTGCGTAAGTTCAAAATGAAAAAAAAAAAAAGCTGAATTCTGCGACATACAAATAAAATGAAACAAGATCATAATACTCCATTTTACTCTAAACTTTTTTTCTGTGAAAAAAAAAAAAGGAATTTGCGATAACAAGGTTTGCATATTTATCGGCTTCTTGCTAATTGTTTTTCTTTTATTCTTGCGACGTTTCTTTTGGTTTTGTTTTATTTTGTCGTTTTGTGTGTTTTTTTTTTTTTAATTTATAAGTAACGATGTTGTTGAAAGATCTGTTCACTAACTTTGATAGATCTAACTCATAAAGAATGTTCAACGAGTTTTTGAATGTTACATCAATGCATTTCAAGATAGAAATTAAATACCGAGCAATTCATGAATAAAAATGAGAGTTTTGAAAAAATAAAAACAGTTATTTACGGTTGTCAAAGAAGCTTAAAATAAATATTCACCATTAGAAGAGAAGTTAAAGAAAGTGTTTTAAACTGAAGAAGCTGACAGAAAATGTTTATTTTGAAACCTCACCTACTCTTACTGGAATGCAGAAACCATCCTTTCCTCGAAGTGGCATGACTGTCGCCAGATCAAACTTCACCAACACTTTGTTATCCGGATCAAACTTATTCTGGAAAGAAGGTAAAGAGATCAGGTATTTCTTAAAATTTCCTATGTTCACGAATTATTCAGTCTCTTAGGTCTTTAGAAGGTGACCATGCTACAATATTTAACGACTTCTCTGTTTGGTGGCACTGGGTTGCTCAGTCGGTAGAGCGTTGGACTGGTATTGAGAATGTACCGGGTTTGATCCCTGACTGTGTGGAGTATGATGGAATATAACAGAGAATTTCAACAGAGAACTTTAACAGTTTGATTGATTCTCTGTTTTTGGTACAAAAACACGAATGCTTGAAAATCCATTAATTACGTATTGCTGTAGGAGCATGAAATAAAACGTACAAAAGCAAAGATTACCGAACAAAATCAGAAACAACAAGAACTTTTTCCCATTCCGGGTACAAACCGCTACCGATCCTCCATTCTAAGTTTTAATATCTCAAGTTTCCCAAACCAACAAGAAATGAAAAACTTAATACTCTCTTATCATACTTTGTCCATTCATTCTGGTCACAATAGTTCTCGGCAACTCACGAGGAGAGGGGACAACCTGCCCACCGCGCCAAGTTTCCCCGACCAGTTGGCAGTGAAGGCCGTGCACTCCGTGGCGCCGTAGAACTCCACAACCTTCGGGATGTTGAATCTCTTGAGGAAGTCCTGCCAGATGTCTGTCCGGAGACCTGCCCCGAACACCACCCGCACGCTATGAGTTCCGTCAAGCTCGTTCTGCGGGGGGGGAGGGGGGGGGGGAAGGATAGAACCCACAAGGTCAAGGACAGATTTTTTTAGTTCTTTGCTTTAGTGATGAAGAGATCATGGATAGTTTATCCTGTTGGATGTGGGTACTCCAAATAAGGCTGTTTCTTTTTTGCATTGCGTGTATTAGTCTCTCGTGTCATTTTCATCATTGCAAATCAGCTCTGCGATGTAAGAAACTACTTGTGCCCTTACCTCAGGCTGAGACAGGAGATATCTGAGCAGCTCTCCAATGTATGGAATTACTGTCACTTTGTGACGCCGGCAGTCCGACCAGAAGTGACGAGCTGAGAATTTTTTTCTCAGTACAACAGTAGCACCTGCAAAAATAAAAAGGATTTCCCTTTTTTTTTTACAGCGGAAATATATTCAGAGCCGAGAAACTATCATAGTTTATTGTAAAATCGAGCCACCAAGCAGTGAAAGGACTAAACATCAAGATATTCATATAATCAACTTTCGAGTGCCTTCCCGGCTAACAAGTTGTGTCTGGATTTTTTTCGTACCAAATTTTCAAATTGACAAGACCTTAGAGATTTATTACTCTTACCCCCCCCCACACACACACACACACTAGCAAAAATAATGTGTAACTGGCATCAAATGCGGCTTCAACATCTGTGAGATTTGGTGTATGTACAATCATTGCGGCTTCAACATCTGTGAGACATGGTGTATGTACAATCATTGCGGCTTCAACGTCTGTCAGACATGGTGTATATACAATCATTGCGGCTTCAACGTCTGTGAGACATGGTGTATGTACAATCATTGCGGCTTCAACATCTGTGAGACATGGTGTATGTACAATCATTGCGGCTTCAACATCTATAAGACATGGTGTATGTACAATCATTGCGGCTTCAACATCTGTGAGACATGGTGTATGTACAACCATTGCGGCTTCAACGTCTGTCAGACATGGTGTATGTACAATCATTGCGGCTTCAACGTCTGTCAGACATGGTGTATGTACAATCATTGCGGCTTCAACGTCTGTCAGACATGGTGTATGTACAACCATTGCGGCTTCAACGTCTGTGAGACATGGTGTATGTACAATCATTGCGGCTTCAACATCTATAAGACATGGTGTATGTACAATCATTGCGGCTTCAACATCTGTGAGATATGGTGTATGTACAATCATTGCGGCTTCAACATCTGTGAGACATGGTGTATGTAAAATCTTTGCGGCTTCAATATCTGTGAGACATGGTGTATGAACAATCATTGCGGCTTCAACATCTGTAAGACATGGTGTATGTACAATCATTGCGGTTTCAACGTCTGTGAGACATGGTGTATGAACAATCATTGCGGCTTCAATATCTGTAAGACATGGTGTATGTACAATCATTGCGGCTTCAACATTTGTAAGACATGGTGTATGTACAATCATTGCGGCTTCAACATCTGTAAAACATGGTGTATGTACACTCATTGCGGCTTCAAAATCTGTGAGACATGGTGTATGTACAATCATTGCGGCTTCAACGTATCGCATCAAGGCTTAAAAAATCCTTGGAAAGTGGGGGTTACAATAGGGGGAGTACAACGATGACAACGAATAAGGTGAAAATGGCTTTAAAAAAAAATTAAAAATGGAAAGGTAATGTAGAGGAAGGAGAAAAAAAAGGAATAGAAGAAAAAATAATAAAGATGGGAAAGCATGAATATTTATTGGAGGAAAATTAGCAGTGAACCTGCAACGAGTGCAGCTCCGACTGTCATATTGCAGCCAGTGTTGTGGTACAAGGGGAGTACACAGTACACAATGTCATCAAGACACATGGTTGACATGAACCGACAGCCACTGCACACGCCCAAAACTTTCATCTGGGAACAAATCACTGGCTTCGGTTTACCTGGAAGATTTGAAAAAAATATCTGATGTAATAAACGCAAGATTTATCAAAGCATCACGAAATGCTCTTATTAATAAGAATCCTTGCGAAAAAAAACTAGAATTAAACAATAAAGAACTTTTTTTTCTAAATGATCAAATACTGAATGATGATACCTAACATGTGATTTGCCATAGCATTTAATTGTCACATGAATAAATCAAAAGCCCCAGGCATATACTAGATGAACTTAGTCAGGTTTTGTGTTGGTCTTACAAAGTTGGGGACGGATTGATTTGTTATCCGACTTGTTCATCTCATTTAAAGAGTAATGTTGGAAGAGTTGAAAGGCTACTATTAGCCGCCTAGAATAATCTCAGCTTGTAGGACCATCGGTTATGATGAAAATTTGACAACAGAACACTGAGCCAAAGTAATAATTTGCTTAACATTCCCTTCGAGAATCTAATACTGAGGTTCAGACTAAAAAAAAATCAGAAAGTGCAACCAATCATAACATTACAAGAGATTTTGGAACAACAACAAAAAATCTGCCAGTTTTTATCTGTTACACATTGATGGGTGAGATATGTTGAATCTATTAAGGGGATGTGACCATCACAAGGGTTCTACAAATTGGCATAGTTGGTAACCACCTCACGGAACCTTTAGATTAGGTAGAGCTCCAACTTTCACAAACACCATCGAGCGTCACTGTACGACACGCCCAGCATTAATCAAGGTAAACAGTGAAATCTTTCCAAATTATTCTGTTATGATTTTTAAGAGCGAAAGTCTTCTCATTTGCTAAGAGTCACAGGATGGATTTGTATACTGCTGCTCAGATTTGCCACTCACTGTGGGGAAATTCTATACAAGCTATACTATTTTGTTTAAAAATTTAAAAAAAAAACGAAAGAAAACTAATTTTTTGACATTTGTTTTTTGAAACCTGAGAGATTTCAAAATGTTTCTTCTTTCTTTCTTTCTTTTTTTTTTTTTACTTTTTAGTAGTCAGAATGTTTATAAATAATTGACCATAATTATTATAACTATGCATATGTTATAACCGTCACACCTCAAAGACGGAAATAATTTTAAACCAACCGGTTGTTCCAGATGTGAAGATGTAGCAGCAAGTATCCATCAACGTTAGATCCGCCCGTAGTGTAGGGGATATGGCCAGAGGATAGGTTGTCTGCATGAGCTCGTCAAATGAGCTTATCCCTGCCGGCAGAGGTCGCCTGACACCCTGAGCAAAGATAGGCAAGCTGTGGAGTTGAGGCATGATCTCCACAACCGCTTCCAGCAACTCATCGCCTAGGGAGGAGGAGAGAAGTGGGAGAACAGTAGGTTGTTAATGTTGTCTACACCGATACTTTTTTTTATCTTAAATCATAGATAGTATAACGCTACGAAACTCTTAAGTTATTCATGAAAAGAAAAACCGTGTTATGGACGATTTATATTAAACAAGAAACAAAAAAAAAACCCATCAAAATACTCATTGATGTAGCATTAATAAATTAAGAACTTTAACACTTGAGAATGGTGATAATGTTTTACCATAAAAGCCATCTTAGCTTCGTTAACAATAAATTAAAGATGACCATTAGGGTTAGCTTCGTACTCTGAATGGCATGTAGGGTATCTTTCAAACATTCCGTCTTTCATTGAGTTAAATATGGGAAAACTTTCACTAGACTTCTCTGGTAACCCACAATTGTAAAAATTTATTCAGTAATTTTTTTTTTTTTTTTTTTTTACATTTAAACGCAGTTTGAATTATTGAACAAAACCCCTTTTCCATATCTCAGTGGCGATAGATTCCATCTTTCCACACAATGCCCATTTTAACAAACATTGTGTCAAAATTGGCATTGTAAGTTTTGCGACTAACAAACCTGTACTATTGTAATGTTCTCCTCATACCCAAGAGCTCATCACAAGATCTACATGAACTACGAAAGTAGAGAGGCTTACTAGATCACTGGGCTTCCCAGATCACTGAGCTTACCAGATCACTGAGCTTACCAGATCACTGAGCTTACCAGATCACTGAGCTTACCAGATCACTGGGCTTACTAGATCACTGAGCTTACTAGATCACTATTCTTACCAGATCACTGAGCTTACCAGATCACTGAGCTTACCAGATCACTGAGCTTAATAGATCACTGAGCTTACCAGATCACTGAGCTTACCAGATCACTGGGCTTACCAGATCACTGGGCTTACCAGATCACTGGGCTTACCAGATCACTGGGCTTACTAGATCACTGGGCTTACCAGATCACTGGGCTTACCAGATCACTGAGCTTACTAGATCACTGAGCTTACCAGATCACTGGGCTTACCGGATCACTGGGCTTACTAGATCACTGGGCTTACCAGATCACTGGGCTTACCAGATCACTGGGCTTACCAGATCACTGAGCTTACTAGATCACTGAGCTTACCAGATCACTGGGCTTACCGGATCACTGGGCTTACTAGATCACTGGGCTTACCAGATCACTGGGCTTACTAGATCACTGGGCTTACCAGATCACTGGGCTTACCAGATCACTGAGATTACTAGATCACTGGGCTTACCAGATCACTGGGCTTACCAGATCACTGAGCTTACTAGATCACTGGGCTTACCAGATCACTGGGCTTACCAGATCACTGGGCTTACCAGATCACTGGGCTTACCAGATCACTGAGCTTACCAGATCACTGGGCTTACCAGATCACTGGGCTTACCAGATCACTATTCTTACCAGATCACTGGGCTTACCAGATCACTGAGCTTACCAGATCACTATTCTTACCAGATCATTGGGCTTACTAGATCACTGAGCTTACCAGATCACTATTCTTACCAGATTACTGAGCTTACCAGATCACTGAGCTTACCAGATCACTGAGCTTACCGGATCACTGAGCTTACCAGATCACTGAGCTTACCAGATCACTGAGCTTACCAGATCACTGAGCTTACTAGATCACTATTCTTACCAGATCACTGGGCTTACTAGATCACTATTCTTACCAGATCACTGGGCTTACTAGATCACTGAGCTGACCAGATCACTGAGCTTACTAGATCACTATTCTTACCAGATCACTGGGCTTACTAGATCACTGGGCTTACTAGATCACTGAGCTTACCAGATCACTATTCTTACCAGATCACTGAGCTTACCAGATCACTGGGCTTACTAGATCACTGAGCTTACTAGATCACTGGGCTTACCAGATCACTGGGCTTACCAGATCACTGAGCTTACCAGATCACTGAGCTTACCAGATCACTGGGCTTACTAGATCACTGAGCTTACCAGATCACTGGGCTTACTAGATCACTGGGCTTACTAGATCACTGGGCTTACCAGATCATTTAGCTTACCAGATCACTATTCTTACCAGATCACTGAGCTTACCAGATCACTGGGCTTACTAGATCACTATTCTAACTAGATCACTATTCTTACCAGATCACTGGGCTTACTAGATCACTGAGCTTACTAGATCACTGGGCTTACCAGATCACTGGGCTTACCAGATCACTGAGCTTACCAGATCACTGAGCTTACCAGATCACTGGGCTTACTAGATCACTGAGCTTACCAGATCACTGGGCTTACTAGATCACTGGGCTTACCAGATCACTGGGCTTACCAGATCACTGAGCTTACCAGATCACTGAGCTTACCAGATCACTGGGCTTACTAGATCACTGAGCTTACTAGATCACTATTCTTACCAGATCACTGAGCTTACCAGATCACTGAGCTTACCAGATCACTGAGCTTAATAGATCACTGAGCTTACCAGATCACTGAGCTTACCAGATCACTGAGCTTACCAGATCACTGGGCTTACCAGATCACTGGGCTTACTAGATCACTGGGCTTACTAGATCACTGGGCTTACCAGATCACTGGGCTTACTAGATCACTGGGCTTACCAGATCACTGGGCTTACTAGATCACTGGGCTTACCAGATCACTGGGCTTACCAGATCACTGGGCTTACTAGATCACTGGGCTTACCAGATCACTGAGCTTACCAGATCACTATTCTTACCAGATCACTGGGCTTACTAGATCACTGAGCTGACCAGATCACTGAGCTTACTAGATCACTATTCTTACCAGATCACTGGGCTTACTAGATCACTGGGCTTACTAGATCACTGAGCTTACCAGATCACTATTCTTACCAGATCACTGAGCTTACCAGATCACTGGGCTTACTAGATCACTGAGCTTACTAGATCACTGGGCTTACCAGATCACTGGGCTTACCAGATCACTGGGCTTACCAGATCACTATTCTTACAAGATCACTGGGCTTACCAGATCACTATTCTTACCAGATCACTATTCTTACCAGATCACTGAGCTTACCAGATCACTGAGCTTAATAGATCACTGAGCTTACCAGATCACTGAGCTTACCAGATCACTGGGCTTACCAGATCACTGAGCTTACCAGATCACTGGGCTTACCAGATCACTGAGCTTACCGGATCACTGAGCTTACCAGATCACTGAGCTTACCAGATCACTGGGCTTACAAAGATCACTGAGCTTACTAGATCACTATTCTTACCAGATCACTGGGCTTACTAGATCACTATTCTTACCAGATCACTGGGCTTACTAGATCACTGAGCTGACCAGATCACTGAGCTTACTAGATCACTATTCTTACCAGATCACTGGGCTTACTAGATCACTGGGCTTACTAGATCACTGAGCTTACCAGATCACTATTCTTACCAGATCACTGAGCTTACCAGATCACTGGGCTTACTAGATCACTGAGCTTACTAGATCACTGGGCTTACCAGATCACTGGGCTTACTAGATCACTGAGCTTACCAGATCACTGGGCTTACTAGATCACTGAGCTTACCAGATCACTGGGCTTACTAGATCACTGGGCTTACTAGATCACTGGGCTTACCAGATCACTGGGCTTACCAGATCATTTAGCTTACCAGATCACTATTCTTACCAGATCACTGAGCTTACCAGATCACTGGGCTTACTAGATCACTATTCTTACTAGATCACTATTCTTACCAGATCACTATTCTTACCAGATCACTGAGCTTACTAGATCACTGGGCTTACCAGATCACTGGGCTTACCAGATCACTGGGCTTACCAGATCACTATTCTTACCAGATCACTGGGCTTACCAGATCACTATTCTTACCAGATCACTGGGCTTACCAGATCACTGAGCTTACTAAATCACTGGGCTTACTAGATCACTATTCTTACCAGATCATTTGGCTTACCAGATTACTGGGCTTACCAGATCACTGGGCTTACCAGTTCACTATTCTTACCAGATCACTGGGCTTACCAGATCACTGGGCTTACTAGATCACTGGGCTTACCAGATCACTGAGCTTACCAGATCACTGGGCTTACCAGATCATTGAGATTACCAGATCACTGAGCTTACCAGATCACTATTCTTACCAGATCACTGGGCTTACCAGATCACTGGGCTTACCAGATCACTATTCTTACCAGATCACTGGGCTTACCAGATCACTGGGCTTACCAGATCACTATTCTTACCAGATCACTGGGCTTACCAGATCACTGGGCTTACCAGATCACTGGGCTTACCAGATCACTGGGCTTACTATATCACTGGGCTTACCAGATCCAAAGATAAGGGCGCTGCACTGGACGGCCAGAATACTGTGGACCAGCGGACTTGATCTGAGGTTGTGATTGATAAATGACACAGCGACTCCAAGTTTTTGTAAACCTGAGTAACACAGAAAAATGACAAAACCATATAAAAATTTTCAAGCAAATTGTATAACTCAATCGTTATAAATGTAATTTAAAAAAGTTTTTTTTTTTTTTTAATATGTTACATGTAATGAAATAAGACATGGAACAATATCTTGGTTGCTTGGTGTATAACCCTAAAAAATGTAACAAACCACTACGTGAAGTTTTTAAATCACCAGTAATCAATGGTTGGCAATTAGTTAGAAACAGATATTCGTGGTATGACAGCAAAAGAGTCTATGTCACAATGTGTGAATAAAATAAAGAGAAGTTGCATTGAATGACGTGTACACCTTGGACAGTAACTCTATACATACTGTTTGATTGACAGAACTTCCAACTTGATGCGTTTGTACCTATAATTATAACAACGCATTTTATGAAGGCATTTTCAATTCTTCGTTGCTAGCGGTTTCATGATATCTGATTTCAAATTTACAGGTGTGTCACTCGCTTGAAAAAGAATATTCGTGCCCAGATGGTGTGATGAAAAGAAAGAGAGAGAGAGAGAGAGAGAGAGAGAGAGAGAGAGAGAGAGAGAGAGAGAGAGAGACAGACAGACAGAGATAGAAAGAGAGAGAGAGAGAGAGAGAGAGAGAGAGAGAGAGAGAGAGAGAGAGAGAGAGAGAGAGAGAGACAGAGATAGAAAGAAAGAGAGAGAGAGAGAGAGAGAGAGAGAGAGAGAGAGAGAGAGAGAGAGAGAGAGAGAGAGACAGAGAGAGACACACAGAGAGAGAGAGAGAGAGAGAGAGACAGACAGACAGACAGACAGACAGACAGACAGACAGAGAGATTGGATGCAATTGACTAGAATGAGGCTAGGCGCGAGTTATAAAAAAAAATTCTGGGGACAGAGATATTCAGCAAGCACACTATGAAAGAAGGAATATGACTGGGTAACAAGGAGGGTTAGGTTAGGGCTAGGGTTAGGGTTTGGAATCAGGGATTAGGGATACGGTTAGTATTAAGGTTAAGGTTCGGGTTAGGGTTAAATTAGGGTTAAGGACTAGGGTTAGCGTGAAAGACGCATTGGTAGAGGGAAATGAGAAGGGGTGGATACAGAAAACTAGAGAGAGAGAGAGAGAGAGAGAGAGAGAGAGAGAGAGAGAGAGAGAGAGAGAGAGAGAAAGAATAGATGATTGAAAGAGAGATGGAATTTTTTTTTTCAGAAAATTAGATAAGCACAGGTCTCTTGAATTCTGTGAATTATATCATATAATTGAGACAATGATACATTAGACTGGTGGACAATGTAACCAACCAATCTTAGAGAAATTTGTATCTCATTATGCACTCTTTTCATGCGATAAGCTTCTTTCAGCTATGTTCATTGCGTTTCGCAGCGCAATTTGCCGCTTATTTATCTCAGGTAATTAATTAAATGCAATGTTTTCAGATTCTCTAAGGATAAAGAGACGATTAGACGCCGGTCAAGTCTTAGGATAGGAACAGATGTAATCCCACACCCCCACCAGATGACCCAGATGAGGATTTGAACCCGGAACCTCCGGATTGTCAGCCGCTCGCTCTATCGACTGAGCTAAGAATAAGCACCCATCATCATTATTGTCTTGGAAACTTCGAGAGTTCTATCTTTTTTTTTTAAAATATCAAAATAACCAGGAGCGTGTGTGGTTGAATGATAATAGCGTCCGCCTTATATCCGCTGAGACCTTCTTCGAGGGTTCGAGCCCTAGATCAACTGTATATGAGCCCCTCAACTTCCCAGTTCAGCCTTGCCTTACAAGGGCTAGAGTTTGATATAATTCCAAACAGACCTGAGATCAACGTGTTGAGGGCGAGCTATATCAAACAACAAACTAGAGGGAAAAAAACTATAAAGAATACCTAGCCGTGCAACCTTAATTAAAAACTTAAAACGCTTAAGTGTGGTGTTAAGTCTTACCATAAAAAGTCCACAGAAAGGAGGGTTCGTTTTGAATCATGATAGCCACACAATCTCGAGGTTTGAGGCCCCAGGATTTGGCGATGTTGGCCACCCTGCACGCCATTCTGTCCATATCTTCGTATGTATAGACTATATCGTCATAGATGACGAACGGTTTCTTCGGTTGTTTTGCCACCCATGCCTCGAACTTGTCTATGAAGTGTGACTCCAGCTGTTTTGTTACATCTTGGATAAGATTGTCCCACTGGATTAATTCTTGTATGTCGTGCTCTATTCCTGCATACACGTCCATGGTTTTGACTCCAGAGGTATCCAATTAACAGTGCTGTGAAAACAAGGCGGAGGGTTGCTCTGTGGTCTTTGGTTCCTTGCTCCTTTTTTTAAAAATTATACACAGCTTGCAATGTAAAGAGAAGTAGATCTTGCTGAAATACAGAAACTTAGAACGAGGTAAAATCTGGAAATCAAAAACAGAGATTAAGCACGCATGCGCTCAATTATTTGAACACATTAAAACTAATAAAAAATTAAACATTCAGGGGCTGTGTGTTTATTAAAGAAACATACCACTGATATAAAAGTGTGGAATATACTTCAGTGACCTACATGGAATTGAGTGTGTTCTGTGTCATCTTAACACATGGATTAGTCCTGGAATCACTCAAGTCTAACAACACTGCCTTATCTCAAATTAGGTCATACATTTATATATATATATATATATATATATATATATATATATATATATATATATATATATACATGTATATATAGATAGATATAGAAGATCTTACCTTAAATTTTCTTCATACGACACTGATGTTTCAAGCTCCCACAGTTGAGCACTCTTATCAATTATTCAAACTTATCTTCAAACTATAATATATACATATATATATATATATATATATATATATATATATATATATATATATATATATATTTTATATATATATGTGTGTGTGTATATATATAATTATATATTAAAAACAAAATATTGACCGAAAACTTGACCATTTTTTAACTAAATACCCAAGTTTTCACGATGCGAAAGATTTACACAGCGATGTACTTTTAATATTCAGTAACCGTCAGATATAAAAAAAAAAAGTAAGTTAAATAGATAAACCCAGGAAGTTGGAGCAAAATTGAAGGAAACAATATTTCATTATGTACCGATACAGACATCATTATAAAATAATGTACCTTCAATTTATTTGTTCTGGCGCTAGCATTTTCTCAAAGGTTAAGAATAAAGTTCTCAGAAATCAATTAAAAAAAAACAAAACAAAAACAAACACAAAAACAAAAAAAACATAAGTCTCGTTAGTCTTAGGTTTTAGTCTGCTTTAAAATTCATTATTGGTGTAGATGGGAAATAACGGAGAACTGTTCCGTAAGAAAATCTAAATTCAAGTCGAAAATACATAATTATATATGTATTATAAAAAGATAGATTATTGCTAAAGTTTTTTTTTTCTTTTAAATAAATTTTGGTAAGCTTAATCCAGATCTATATATATATATATATATACACACATATCATTACTGACCTTGAAGGAGCAAATTAACGTTCAAAACTTCATTAACCAGTATATCAATACGTCGCTACAAAGTCAAACCGGTTTTAAGCATTTCCAACCTTACACAACAGGTCCACGAAACTCCGCAATCAGTCAAACACCTTTTCTCGCGCAGTGACACTCTCTGGTTGCGAGTGAGATATGAACAGTAAGATTTGTAGAGTTGCATTTTCTACATTATGTAACGAATGTCTTTCGGTTTTATTTTACTTTCAAGTTACGAAATCAGTTAATAAATTCAAAAAACACTATGTGATAGCAAGCGTGTAAAAAACTGTTAGGGAAATCTTACCTTACTAGCAATCAGCGTTACAGGTAAAACAAAACTACTTTAACAAACAGATTTTTTATTGTTAAACAAAGATTGATTTCTTGCTGAAAATCAACTAATGTAAAATCTAATTAAAAGATCAGTTTAATTTAAACAACATTAAAAACCGGTATTAATGTCCTTTCAAGAAATTTGATCCAGACATAGATACGCTTCGAACATTCACTTCCTGAAGCTCATATTTCGAAAATTGCTGAGTCTTTCCAGAGAAACCAAAATTGTGCGTGTAATCAGCATATTAATCTGGCGCTTAGACAGCTGCGGCCAGCGCAATGTTAACCCGAGTGTGTCACTTCTTGGTGATAATCATTTCAAAAGGTCTGTCAATTACATAAAAGGGACATTCTCTTTTTTACGTTCATTCATTTATGGGCTTTTTGTCTTTGAACCTTGGACGTTAATTAATACAGTTATACAAATAGGTTTTTAAAATAATTTATTTATATTCCATAAATTTTTTTTTACATTTGTACCGGTAGTAAAACTTATTTTATGCAGTTTCTTAGATTTTTAAAAAATTTTGTTAACATGCCTACGTTTAAAGTCAGACTTTTATTATGATTGATTGCGGCTAATATGCAAAAAATCGAATTTAACTTACCAGCCTGCTACATTTGAATATTTGATAAAAGATAATTGGATTTCATCTTGAAATCTATTAATAGGCTTCTTGATCGATTAGATTACCCGTATCTAAGACCTTGCTTATTCTAAACTAATACAATTATCGCATTTGCAATAATTATTAAATCGAATGAGCTAGAACTAAGGATCACCACTTGTCTAAATAGACACAGGAAGTTAATGTATTGAAAAAAATAAACAGCAGGTAAAGCGCACGGGCTCGCTACAAGAAGGCAAGGCTATCTCTGGTGGTGGTAGCATGTCCCATCCAACCAGCAACATCCATAACTTTATAAGTCAGAGCCTTACATACAGCCTTTTATATAATTTTTTTTTAACTGTAGAATGTTGCGAACAATAAGTTACACTCCCCTACTTTGTGCGTTGTTAGAAACTATAAAAAAAAATTAAATTTAGATACGGTAAATTTGTGTCAGTACAACTCAAAACTGCATTTTTCCCCTCTGCAATTTACCTACCTGTATTAGAAACACCTTACTCTTTTCTTCTTAGTTTCGACACAAACTGGCATTCTTGTGACAAACAGAATCAGGTCTGTCTTTTATTAGTTTAATAAAAAAAAAAATCTAACTTTCATCAGAGATGAGAAAAACAAAACTAGAGTTCTAATCCTGCAGCTTTGCTGCGCAGGTTGACTCTACGCTATTGCTCCCCTCACCGACAATACAAACCAAATACCGTAGCGTAATTAAATTTTTTCTCCCCGCATTTTTGCATTTTATCTGGCGGCAGTATTTTTGCGTGCGTTTGCATTTTTTCGTTGTGTAACAACACGGCTGCTTCAGATATCCGATTGCAGTTGGTCTTATCGGTTAT
This sequence comes from Elysia crispata, assembly GCA_033675545.1. Classification (NCBI taxonomy): domain Eukaryota; kingdom Metazoa; phylum Mollusca; class Gastropoda; family Plakobranchidae; genus Elysia; species Elysia crispata. The sequence goes on from JAWDGP010006982.1 coordinate 134,099, forward strand.
CCGACTTGAAACCAATTCGTTCCACTGTCGAGATGATAATAAAGTATGACAGCACACTTAAGTGTGTTAGGTCAAGGCTTTAAAATATTTTTTTTAAAACCAACCGTATTAACTATTAAGGGAGTAAAAAAAAAAAAAATAAAAACAAAAATAAAGCGAAAGCAAAATATAAACGGAAAAAAGGAGTAAAGATGAAAGATGAAGAAAAATTAACGAAGAAATCTATTGAAGAAAATGACTCTGATCTTTTATCGTGTCCAGTGAAATCTCTCGATAAGGACGTATTAGAATAAGTTTCTTGTATTGTGTCTTTTCACATAATGTTGTTTTATAGCCTAGTTGAAATCCCGATCAACCAACAGCTCGGGTGGACAGAAAATAAGTGCACAGTGAGAAAAAGAGAATGTGGCCTGCATTCTTTCCTTCCTACAGATGTAACGCTCGTGATATTACACTGTATGTGCTGATTAAAAAATAAAAATAAAAATGAAAACTTACAGCGGAACTCGACTCAATATTGTGAGAAACCGCATTCTTTGTTTCTATTTACTTTAGTACAGCTTTGCTTTTCACTAATTTCAGGCCCATTTTTATCACAAATAAAGCCCATGTTATCTATTTTGCCTAACAAACCCCCGCCTAGAATGCTTTAGACCTAAATTGAACATGGATCGAATAAATGAGCGGCAAAAATAATAATGATTTTAAAAAAATTGAAGCATGGGTGTTTTAAAAAATAGCCTACATTTTAATGTTAAAAAAACTATGAAGCTTCATTGTTGTGTGTGAAAACACAGCGATTGAAAATCTGTGGTACAAAAAAACAAGATTATAATAGGCAGCTGTTCCCGAAGATTGAGACAGCCGAACTGACAGAGGTAGAGTCACATCAGTAACAAGGAACAGGTGGTGGTGGTAGGAAAGGAAGGAGAGAGAGAGAGAGAGAGAGAGAGAGAGAGAGAGAGAGAGAGAGAGAGAGAGAGAGAGAGAGAGAGAGAGAGAGAGAGAGAGAGAGAGAGAGAGAGAGAGAGAGAGAGAGAGAGAGAGAGAGAGAGAGAGAGAGAGAGAGAGAGAGAGAGAGAGAGAGAGAGAGAGAGAGAGAGAGAGAGAGAGAGAGAGAGAGACAGAATGAAAATCGAGGAGAAACACATCAGAGACTGCACTATGGTAAGGAAGGTAGATGGTTAGAATATTATAATTAATTTTAAAAATATGGATGCAAAAGAACTGATATTGTTCCAGTTTTTGCATAATTCTATTACAATTTATTAATTTTGATAACCCCAAACCAGACGCCAACAAGGCTTGTACAAATGGAAGTAAAAGTTGTTTATATTTTAACATTTATCGATAAATCGATTTGTCGACTAAGCGTTAACTGAAACTGACCAAGCGAGTCTAACATGTAATTTTTATTTACTGACACTGATAGTGATAAATAATAATGATAGGCCTATACATGTTTCGCTCGTATTTTGTTTTTGTTTGGTCTATAACGAAACAAGACACCGTTATATTCCGATTCAAATACGTTCATTACTAGTAGTACAAGCAATCCAAGGACCAATAACAATTTCTGAAATCTCAGTCGCACATTAATTATTTTTTTTCCACCGAAGTGCTATGAGAAACAGCAGTGCTATATACTGGGGTGATGAGAAATGGCGGTGTTTTGGTTGCTTTTTTAATTATTATTATTTTAGAAACATGCAAGCTAATTACAACATGTCTATCATGGTAGAAATCAAATGAAGCAAAGTGAAGATGATATACCGTCAATATGTCTGTAGACATGACTGTACATCTGACAACAACATGGTACATGTAAACAGTATACAGTATACACAAGCCAACTAATTCCCTCCTTTCCAGATATTTGAAACATGGTTTGAAGATCAATGACCTTTTTTTAATGACCTTTTTTTTATGTTCATATAATGAGTGTACAACAATATTTTTTTTTTACAATCAGCAATAACCCGACGAGTGTAAAAAGAATATTCAACATTGCATAGCACTTAAATAAAATTAGAAATTTTTTTTAGATAGAAGGATACAGGTAGATGCTCTGTAGAAATTAGATTATAATTGTGTAGGCCTACTAATAATTTTGCTTTTATTTCTGATACATTGTAGGCCTACTGATAATTTTGCTTTTACTTTTGACACATTCTTACCTATTTTAATTTTTTTTATAGAAACTTTGGAACTAACAACAGTGCCATTTTAAATCCATTATTCTTACATATCTCATGACTCTTCTATAGTTTTTACAGTTACAGAATAGATGTATCAAAAATGTTCCGTTTCGTTGTGCTAAATGCCTTACTGCTGAATTAGTTATGGGGTAATACTATGGTACAGAGAGGTTTCTGTGTTCAGTGATGCAGATCAGCAGCGTAATCGATATGCAGAACATAAAAATCAGCAGTTTTGATCCTTTTTTTTTCCCAGTATTGAGAATATGAAAATGAACATAATAAAAATTATGTTTTGGAGTACAAAGATTTTATAATGGCATATATTTCTCCTATCTTCACATGTATTCAGAAATAGTTTTCAAGAAAAAGAAAAGAACTAAAAGCAGCCTATAGCAATATATTTTAAGCATACACGTAAATTTTTTTACACGCTCACCCTTAGGTATGATTGATTTATCTTAAGAAACTAATACAATATACATACATGTACATGTAAATTTGGCAGATCCAGGTATGGTTGTAAAAAGATTTCACATGATTTCCTCTCAAACCAAACTAAAAGATATCGTTATCAAAAGATATGTATACCTATACATTGTAGCGCCCCATCTGTTCATATGATAAGATGAGATGTAGGGTAAAAATAGATTAATGTACTGCCAAAAGTTTGCAATTGCAAAATTTATTTATAAAGGAAGAAGTTAATACATCAAAATTTACTGCCAAGTGACTGTTTGTAGACAGTGGTCGCACCTTAATGTGGTGCATGGCATAAAAAAATGAAACCGCTGCCATCACTGCTATGAATTGATTTGTTGGTATGAATATTCCAGTATGCAGTATACTTTCTCTTGCCTCAGTCATCTTAATCAATCCATGATATTTGGAAAATCAATTAAATTTATAGCATTTGGGAACTTGTTTAATATTTTCATTGTAGCACATAGAAGTCAGAACTTGAGTTCATTTTAGTTGCTACTCTTTTCACCATATATAGAGCAGTTTAAAATGTTTGCTACTGTAACTAAGGAAAAGGAATATGACAGTTTACTTTAAACATATGTACAAGTAAATAACACTTACTACTGTATCTAAAAAAAAAAGAACTAAAATATCAATATTTACTGGAACAATAGGTTATATACAGGAACATCAATAAAAACAAAGGACTACATGTATTTTGTAGCTCCAATTATAAATCAACTCTAATGTAAAAAGAAAGGAACATCAAGATAAAGCATCTCTATAGCTTGGCCTTGTCTCTGCCTGTATTTGCTGCAGTTCTCTCAAGCTCTCTAGTACAAGTCTTATGTGAGCCTTCACTTTCCCAGCATCATTAGATAGGGAGTCAATTTTTTCCTTCAACACGCCAGTCTTTCTTTTGATGAACACGAGAGCTTCATCAAGAGTCATGTCCAAAAAAAAGCCGTAACCAATCGCAACAAAGATGGTAGAAGGGTTAGATATATTGGCTTGGGCGTAAAAATTACATCCTAGATCAACTTTTGTCTTTAACGAACTTTCTGGGTTCAGATCCTCTTTGATCTTTAGGATAGTTGCCTGCAGTTGGGAATATTCTGTTAATTCTTCATAAAGCTTGTCTCTCTGCTCAAGAATAAGCTTCAAGTCTCCCCTCAAGCGTTCATTCAAAAAAGACTCATATTCCAAAACTTTAGACTCCTGGCTCTTAACGTCCATGATCTAAGCAGAGATAAAACCATATGTCTAGGTCTGTTTTATTTAAGGCACTGTAAGTGAAATGAAAGCAAAATATATATATGTTAGTGAAACATCAATGATAATATATGCATTGCAAAATTATCTTAAACCTTATGTACATGTAAAAAAATACCAAAAGTTATTTATTATAAGAGTTCATCAGTTATTAAATACTTTTAGTTGTTTTTTTTTCTATTTTTGTCCACATCACACATTTTATTATGTGTGTCTGTGTGTGCTATCAGAGATGGCTTTTTTTTTTTAAGAGACTTAAAGTTTGAGAGCATTTATTGCTCTCTTGATAACTGACATACTCAGCTCTTTGTAGTTGTAATGTTAACAGTAGGCCTTGTTGAAGTAAAATTAGATTTATTTGGTAAATTCATCTTTATAAGGCTAAGATCTATTTTTCAAAGGACAATAAGCTCAAACCACAGGATGTCGACGTTTTGGCACTCGTGACAGTCTCATAAATCTTGAAGCTAGACTCGACTAGTCTTTCTAGTTAACTCATGGATGCTAGAATCTAGAATCTAGATCTAGATCTAGATCGATCTAAAACTCAAGGAGGTTTTACTTTTAGTTTTACGTGTTTTTTTGCAATCTTTACATTCTTTTGATAAAGATGCGATTCTGGGCGCACAAAACCTGCGTCTCTATTGAATAAACTAGTAAAAAATCAGATTCTAATTTACTATAAGTAATATTCCAGATAAATCTTAAAGATTATTGCTAGGCCTTTCACTAAGTTTGCGTTTTGCACACTCGACATTCGCAACAGTTTGACTGAATGGCCTCCCTCGATGTTAAAATAAATCGAACAGTTTGCTGGAATAATCTCCCTTAATCTACACTGTCCTAGATGTAAACAAACAGCACCACGCATTGCTGTATCAAAGCTGTTCATTCTAATCTTGAACTATTTATCTTTTAATTTTGTTTTCAAAATCAAGATTTAGAATTTCAATTATACTCCCATAGATTCGCTCTTCCACAATCTAATAAATCAGGTTTGTTCCTTTATGATTTTGTCTTTAGGCATAGAGTACTCTATTTAGATCTAGATTCGGTAAAATTGCAGTTAAATCGGCCCAACTTATGTTAGGCTTTCACAATTGAATGTTTCCCGACGAAATCGAAACATGTACTTTAATGGGATTTTAGAGCAACACAAAAATGAAAAGTATTTATCTGCGACAAATAAAACCTTCGAAAAGAGTACCTTTTAAGTACGGATGATTTTTTACATAGAAGAAACAGTAGCAACCCTATAGTGTAGATTTAAGAGACCGAGCTGAAATAAATTAATTTTTCTTCTTTGTGAAACCCCAAGCAAAAATCAAGCCGCATCTTTTTCTGTGGTCTCGATCAAACGAAGCCCTCTTTGGTGTGTAAATTAGTCTGTACCTAAAAGGAACTCTTTCCAAACCTTCATATTCGGGTTCAGCATATATTTATTAAGAAAAATACAATTTTAAAGCTTAGGGTGAGTTGGGGCAATAACTGTAATAATACGCTCCTCTAGGTAAATAGGAAATCAGCAAGATTCCATTTATTTTTTTTTTATAAATTAAATTACTTTCATATACCCAGTTCAAAGAACAAAACACAATTCAGCTACATTCAGGTTGATTTCTCTTTTATTAAGGAATAGAGTTCAAAAATCATATTTGCAAACTAATGAATTATCGGTCAATTTGCAATATATACTTATACAGACTTAACGACTGAATGAGTTTTTATGGTTTTTAGCAGTACAGAGTTACTTGGTTTCTTTTTTTTGACTTTTTGACAATAGATCTAGTTATTTCTGATATTTAATTTCAGGTGGCTATTGAGGTTTAATTTTGATCAAAAAGACGCTTAAAAGGTATCTTTGAGTGATGTTTCCAGGCTAATTCATGTTTTAAATCAAATTCAATTTTATGTGTGTTAGTGACACCTGTGTTGATGCTTCTGCGAATTCTCATGATTTTTCCAGAACAGCTTGACTTGCAATGTGATCATAAGCTGGGTTCCCAAACAGCTTTACTTGCAATTTGGACAAAAGCTGCATAGTAACTTTAACTGAAATCTAAAAAGTTTTAAATTCGAATATTTTACTTTATCTGAATCAAGAAATGGTCAACATGGCTGACACCTGTTGACACCGAGCGAAAGCTCGGTGGATAGTCTATTCCCAATTGTATTCTTGTGGATATTATTAATTCACTGTGGATCTATTCTTCAAATGTATCTAAATATCGGATCTTTTAATATTCGAGGATTAAACAGTGAAATAAGAAAGGAACAATTAATCCATGACCTAGAAAGTTACAACCTGGACGTGCTGTGCATTCAAGAAACTAAAATCAAAGATGGCGACAGCAGAGTAATAAGAGGAAACCAGCTGCTTTGTTTTGAAAGCAATTCTAAACACTACGGTTGTGGCTTCGTAATAAACAAGAGATTTTCAAATAGCATACATCGTTTTTGGAAAGTTTCAGATAGAGTGTGTGTACTGCAAATTAAACTAGAAGAAGTGGTATACAAGAAAAGCAAAACTTCCCCACTTATATCCATTATTAATGTATACGCCCCCACATCACAAAGAGTAGAAAAGTACCCCGACGAAATAGAGCAACTTTATAAAGATTTGAACGAAACCTTTACCTCGATAAGAAAAAGTGAGCTTGTTATTCTAGCAGGAGATTTTAATGCCAAAGTAGGACAAGAACAAGGTGAGAAATGTATAGGAAGATTTTCAAAAGGGAAGAGAAATTCAAACGGAGATAAACTAATAGAATTCTGTGAAGATAATAAACTTTTCATTACAAATAGCGCCTTTAATCACCCATCCAGACACATAACAACATGGACAGGACAGTGGCGAGACAAAATTACAGGCAAACTTGTGAATGTATTCAACCAAATTGATTACATAATTGTTCCAAATCGACAGAAACATTTATTAACCAACGCAAGGTCATACGCTGGAACAACTCTAACAAGCGACCATAAACTGTTGAAAACATGTCTAAAAATAGAACAATACAAATTATGGAAGGCAAACTACACAAAAGGAACACCAAAATTAAACGTGTCAAAACTACCCGATCAGATACAAGCATACAAGGAGGCCGTCAACACACATCTAGCAACGTTAGACAAACAAAACTCACCAAATGAGACCTGGTATAGAATACAAGACATTTTACGTAGAGCAGCACACACGACGGTGGGTACACAGGAAAGACACCAACAAAACCGCGAGCCTAGCAAACAAATATCAGAGCTGTCACGAAAACAAAAAGAACTAAGAATCAAAAGCCAAAACACGTCGGATGAAGAGAAAAAAGCAGAGCTCAAGAAAGAAAGGAACAAAGTGTTACATGACATAAGAAAAAAAGTCATAGAAGAAAGAGAGAGAGAAATAGAAATTAAAATAAGCGATATTGACACAGCACTAAATGGCACGGCCATGTTCAAAGCTGTCAAACTACTAAACCTAGATAGAAAATATGAGGCCATTAAAGTTGAAGACGAATCGGGAAAAACTATAGCACACCCAAACGAAAAACTAAACATCGTCACAAACTTTTTTGAGAGTAAATTTCAAAACCCAAATAAACCATTCATTGAGGCATTCTTCGGTGAACCTAGAAAACTAAAAAAAGCCAATAACAAAAGAAGAAGTAAGAAAAAGTATAAATAAACTTAATAACAACCGGGCACCCGGAAAAGATGGCATTCAAGGGGAGCTTTTAAAATATGGACCAGAGACGATCGACAGCTATATTGCAAACATTATTAACGAGTCCTTCGAAAAACATGAAATCCTTGACATCAACGCGGGCGAAATCATACCGTTACCAAAGCCAGGAAAACCAAAAGGTCCGCCTAAGAATCTGCGACCAATAACACTGCTAAACACCATCCGAAAAACTCTTTCAACTATCGTACTTGAGAGGATAAGACCACATGTAGAAAAATACATCTCTCATAGTCAAAGCGGTTTTCGTCCAAATAGAAGTACAGCAGACGTAGCATGGACACACAAATGGCTGGCCGCAAAGACACTACAAGAAAAGATAAACATAATAATTACTGGGATAGATATGTCAGCAGCCTTCGACACAATAGACAGAGCAACCCTCCTTAACATATTCGAAACCATCATCGAAGAAGACGAGCTGAGATTAGTGCGGTTCCTTCTAAGCAACACCTGCCTAAATATAAGAATAGGAGGAACAAAAGAGGAAAAGAAATTTACAAGTAATATAGGCACACCTCAAGGAGATAGCCTTAGCCCGATCCTGTTTGTGGTATATCTTGAGAATGCTCTCAAAGAAGTCAGACTGATACTTCCTGAATCCGAAAAGACTCTTCCCAATGAAATAGCATATGCAGATGATGTGGACTTCATAGCACGAGAGAGAATAGACGTAGCACAGATACAGAGGGTTCTAAAAAGATACAACCTTGAAGTTAATGTCGATAAAACAGAATATACAATACTGGACAGAAATGAAAAAAGCTGGAAAAACACTAAAAAAGTCGGAACCCTAATTGGAGACACAGAGGATGTACAGAGAAGAAAGCAACTGTCCACCGCAGCCCTAGCCAAATTACAGAACGTGTGGGTGAGAGGCGACAAACTTAAGAAGAAAACAAAACTGAAGCTGTATAGAGCACTTGTCAAATCTGTCTTAACTTACAATTGTTCTACGTGGGCACTAACACAAGCTGAAGAAAAGAAATTGGATGCGTTTCACAGAAAACAGCTGAAGCGGGTTGTTGGGATAAGATACCCAGTAAAGATAACGAACAAGGCTCTCTACAAGCAATGCAATGAACGCCCGCTTTCACTGTATGTTTTGGAAAACAGATGGCGTTTGTTCGGACATATACTGCGACGCGACAGAGAAATCCCAGCCAATAAAGCCATGGAAGGATTCTTTGTCCCACAAGGGGACAAATACAGGGGAAGACCAATCACTACCTTGCCAGTGGTCTTGAACAACGACTTGTCCCGATTAGAAAGCAATACTTATGGTCTTAAAACCTTCAAAGACATTGAAAACCTGAAAAAGATCACAGAACAGAGGGATCAGTGGAGGATACTATGCACAAGAATACAAAAGGCAGCCGAGGCGTTGCAGTCTGACGACTACGATGCGGAACGGCGATAAGCAAGTAAGCAAGAATCAAGAATTGAACAGATAAAGAAGAAATTGCAAGAGGGCTATGAGAAGTAATAAATGCAGAAATGGACTCCAGTGTTTTCTTTGATAAAAGATTGGGGGAAAATTGGGCTTGATACAAGTACATTTTTTTGTGTGCGTGTGGGTTTCCAGTTAACACAGTGTGAGAAGATTATGGAATTTTTTTTTTTTTAAACAGATTTTATATTTTATCATGTCTCAGCGCTGAGTACAGAAAATATCTCGGTTAGATTTCTTTACAAAAAGTACAGACTTGATTGATCACAATCCTGATATTTTTACGCCAAGTGGTATCCCAACGTATAATGAAAATGAAGTTTGAACAATATTTGAATAAATTTACAACATATGATTTTGGAATCTTCATCATTCAGTCATCATAATTTCTTTTTTCCTATTTCTTCCATTGAAGCGTAAAAGGTTCCTCCACAATGTTTGGCAGTGATCTCATCGTGATCCTAAAGGAGAGTCCAGGGACAAGTCTCGCCGTAGGTTTTGGGATTGGTGTTGTCACTGCTGTCTTACTTCGCAGATCATCACTTTTCATGAATGAATTTAAAAAATTAGGAACTCAGGTAAGTTGTTGCTTTTTGATTTATTTTTTTAACATTTCTTACGAACAGTCCTCATGAAAATATATTAATATTGCATAGGCTTTGGTTGGCCAAGGCAATTTTGAGGGCCTGAAGGGATGTTTGAACTGCCTAACCATCAGCGTGAGTGATGATAGATAGCATGTAAGTGGGCTTACACTACCAACATGCAGAGTGATTCAAAAAAGCTAAGATGATCTCTCAAAAATTTGTGAAAAAATAATCAGGATACAGCCTTTTTTATGCTGTGAAAATATTCTAAAGCTTACTTTTAAGCACTTAAAATGTCGTTTCAGGGAGGAAAGAGTGATGCAGCAGTCAGTCTGACAGGCGAGTACAAAATGGTTCTCATAGTTAGGAATGACTTGAAAATGGGAAAAGGAAAAATCGCTGCTCAGGTAAGGATTTTCTCACTCTTGCACACGATCTTTTATATTTCCAGAACTGTATGGTTTTTTTTGTCTTTTCACAAAGTGATTAAAAATTCTATCGAAGGCATACAACTGTTATTAGCCCATTAGTTATTAAAGATGAGATTGGGGTTTTAAAAATTGTGAATATAAGGTAATTTGTATCAATCATGTCTGTAAGAACCAGACAGAATGGCAATGTTCACTTAGAGAACAAGCTCTGATGGGTTTGAAATAAGAACCTAATTTTACCATATGCATAACAAGTTTCCCCAGTAGTATAACTGTGACTTGAATTTGGCTCATGTGAGAGGAAATCACCGTATGTACATTGCAATGATTATAGCAACATGAATGCTTATGAGGCAGTTGTGCCTGCCTTTGCCAAATCAAGTAGATTTACTCCCCAAGCCTCATGTTTTCATTCTTAATGACTATTGTGGTGTTTAGATAACTGATCCAACTTCCAAGTCGGAGTATATTTAGGTCTAATATTTTAACAAATTTTTATTTATTTTTATCTTTTTTTCTCTTTGTATGACCCAAAGAAGAGAGTAAAAAAAGAATCAATATTTAAAAAATTATCTCTTACTTAAACGCCCAGCATATTTCTCAAACTTAAACATTGTAAGTGTTTTACATCAATATACAGTGGAAAACTAAAAAAAATTGAAGTCTGATCATTTGTATTTCTCATAAACCAAATTTTGCGAGAGGATATGTTATTTTTTTCTCTTTGGCTTTGTTAGAATCTGACTCATATTTCAAGTCTATATCACCCCATAAGGCATTACAAAAGTACTACATTTGTGTCTCTGAAGCAGCAAGCAATGCTAATCACTGCCTTAGGAGTAGGAGGGAGCTGACACACTGAGAAAGAAGTGCCAGTACAAGTAGTAACACTGATACTGGTAGCAACGTGGAACAGAGAAATGAGAAAGTTGCTTGTTGCAGGCATAGAACACACTCATTCAATCAATCATAGGTTCAGTTATGCTCCTTTTTTTGTAAATCAAATCCTCTTAATTCAGAGCTTTAAGTCATTTCCATACAATTCGAATCATGAGGTTTCCACTGTGGTAGATTACTCTACATATAATAATAATGGTGTAGGAGAAGGAACTTTGTTGAAAATTTTATTTTATTTTATTTTCGCATGAGGCAACAAGCTAAGTTTCCCATTTGTATCTCTAGGAAGGTGATTAGGACTTGCAGAGGATAACATATTTTCTGCTGAATCATTGTGTCTTTGGTAGACTTGGATTTTGTGTATGATCAGAGTTTGTAGACTACCAATTGGAATCTGATTTATACAAAATGTATTTAAAATAATCTTTCAACGCCTTTGCTCTTGTAACCCAGTGTGCACATGCTGCAGTTGGTGCAGTAGAGAAGTTAGCCTATGAGAACTTGGCTGCAGTGCGTCATTGGCAGCGACAGGGTCAGCCAAAAGTTGTGCTCAAAGTTGAGGATGAAAGCTCTTTGTATGTATCAAAAGCTGATTGACCGATTTATAATTGATAAATTTGTTTTTTGAGAAGAAATAATTTAGATTACATGCTTATTCCAGTATTACTGCTTGGAGCTAAATTAAAAAATATAAGTACAGATGATTCCAAATAATTCGAATCCGGATAATTTGAAGTCATGGATATTTCAAAGTCGTTTAATTGTACCGAATATTTCTCTATTTAAGCTTCCTTAAAAAATATCGGTTAGTTCGAATTTTGAAAAAAGGATCCGGTTAATTAAAAGCGATTTTGGCATGAATTTATTATTCTGACACAGTGAAAGCACTTTTCCAGTCTTGTAAAACAAAGTATGTGTAGTGCTATGCTCCGCGCGGCAAGTGATTCTGGAGTGTGTGTGAGTGCCCACCTACATTACAGGCAAGAGCCTGCAATAAGGCTACAGAGAGAAAGGGGTTAGGCCCAGCCCCCTGCACACTTTTACGACTTTCCTGATTTGTCATCCACATTTTTTTTAACTCTCTTTCTCTATGTATTCTGATAATTCGAAGTCCTTTTTTATCCGAATGACTTTGAAATAAGCGGACTCGACTGTACCTGAAGAGTAGGGCTAAAAGAGTTTCAGATGACTTTTTTTGCAACCCAAATTCAAAATAAAAAGTTAGGTAGAAAAGCAATCAGCAGTGATTTAATACAACTGCTGACACATCTATTATGTAAATGTAATAAAATTGGTCTTAGACAGGGAGAAAATTTTTTTTTTTATGTGAAGTATTTCCATTTTCCTCCAAACATGAAAAAAAAAATAAAAGGAAAAATGGTGTATATTTAATTTTAATACCCACTAAAACAAAACATAATTTAAAAAAAAAGTGAAACCCTAATGACACTGGTATAAACCTTACACTTTTAATGTATATCATGCCAGAAACAAGGACAGTAGCCATATTGGTATTTAACTGCTTTAAATTCTTACGTCCTTTTTCATATCAAAAGGAAATTTAACCTTTCCGAATTTATTGAAAAAGAAAAAAAAAAAAAAAAAAAAAAATATATATATATATATATATATATATATATATATATATATATATATAATGATACTAACAAAATTGATTCCCTTTTGTTGAGCACTGTCTCAAAATGCTAGAATAACAATCAAATATATATATATTAAAAGCTCTTGTGAAAGGATTTTTTTTTAAATTTGAATTTTCAGCTTTGATTTGCAAAAAGCAGCAAGGACCCAGAGCTTAAATACATGCATTATCAGTGATGCTGGAAGGACCCAAATAGTTCCTGGCTCCAAGACTGTATTAGCCGTTGGTCCAGGTAAGCAAAATCAGAATATTTCTTTTTAAATCTTCTATGCTGTTAGTATTTTTTTTTTCAATTATATTTCTTTTAGCAATGGGTATCCCTTTGAGATTTTTTGATATATTGAGCTCAGAGCTGAATTCTCTCTTATCTTGATGTACATAATTAAGCTTGCATGTTGCTCAGTGGTTTATGGCTGAACATATTGTAGATTACTTCAGCTGATAGGGCTTTGATCGAGGAAGCACTTACTTTGAATCATTGTTTTCATTGCCAAAGTTGTGAAGCAGTTAATCTTGATTGCTTAGTTAATATAATCACTGAAATGTCTGACAACTCTATGAAGATGCTAAATTCATGTTTGTTTTATGAAAGTGTCAATAAATATAAAAATATACTTATTTTATCTTTTCCCAATTTATAAAGTACTTACTTCTATACTTTTTTCTTTCCAATTTCAGGTCCAATAGTGAAGATCGACCAAGTCACAGGCCATTTGAAACTCTTATGATGCTACTTAAAGATTGTCTTTATAATTTTTTTAAATCCCATTTATCATCACTAAAAAAATGCAATAAACATGTTGAATTGAGCTAACAAGCCAAAAGCCTTTCATTCTTTTTTTTTTTTTAGGTCTCACAACTCTTTGTTTCACGCTTTTAACTTTTTTTTCATATCAGTTTATTTTTAGATTTGTCCTGGTGAGGCATGTTCAAAATATCAATTTTTCAGACAAAACAACTAGTGATCTGTTTCATGGTTTACCAGATTAGAAACTAAAGATTTCATCCATAAAGGAATTAATAAGTAGATGAAGGCTTATGAATCTAAGGTTGCTAGAGGTTTAATGTAAATATTTATACCCATTTATAGTTCTACTTATTTTGTAATTTTTAGCATAATTTTCTGTACAGTTGAATCCCATTGTAAATAGTGGGATATGAGGGACTTGTAAATTTATGAATTTGCATCAAACTACTTAGTATAATGAATAAAGGACTTCAACTAACTTAATGAGTACAAATTTAAAACAAACAAACAAAAAAAAAACAACTATTAGATTAATAGATTTTAACAAATTATCACTTTGAATTTAAATTATAGTACATTATGTATTTCATTTAGACTTTATCTCTCTTTTTTGTCACCCCAAAAGAATCCAGTATGTTGTATTAATGGCAGGTCATATTTTAAGACAGTGTTACTTGCATGTGCATGTACGTATATTATCAGTCTATTACCACCATTTTACTAAAATATATGTACTACCTGATTTGTATATGAATGATTGTCATTAGTCTAAATCTGAGGATGCAACTTATGCGTTTATTATTTCTGTGCAGGGATATGTCGCACTATTTTTCAATTCCTTTTTATATGCATTCATATTCCTGCTGTAAAAGCTTTTAAAACTAATTTTCATACCTCCACCCAACTTTTCCTCACAAAAATTGATGAACCTAGCATATCATAAATACGGTGATTTAGATCTCTGTTACAAGATCTTACTCATATAACACAATGTATCTTGTGGCAAAACTATCCTGAAGATGCTCTTGAAACTCTTTTCTCCAATATTTTCATTTTCGTTTTTGTAAGGAGAAGAGTGTTTCAGTCTAGGTGGACAACACACTTTATTTTGAATGGTCATAGTAAACTTATAGTAACACACATTCTGCGATTGTTCTCTATTCAGTGTTTTAAGTGGCCTGGCTTTTACACTACAACGTTTGCCCTCAGTCATTTTTTTTTAAATAGACAATTAGAATGATACTGCTTTTAACCTTTAAACCAGTGCTTAAAATACGCTCTTCAGTATTTTGTAGACAGTAGATTTGCCTCTGCAAATCGCCATCTCCAGCTTTGATGTAACTAGTTTTGCTCAAAATTTGAGACAGTCAACAGACTCTTAGAGTAAAAGATGGGACTAAGGTGTCTTAAATTAAAAATTAGAGTGCGCTAGAAGTAGATAGTCTTGAATGACTAAAGAATGTTCATTGCCCAAGAAAATTTTGAGAAAATGAAAGCTCTTAAACAGTGGATAGATTATTTTAATGCAGTGAATAATTGGAAACTTTCCCATCATTCATGTGGCGCATGTAGTTGTAATGTAGAGGGTGAATGGAAGGCAATTGTCTTATTATTCAGCAGACATGTAAAAAAAACAAACAGGAAAAATTATTGGGAATTCAGGTCAATGGAAGTGACCAATTATTGTGAATCATTTCTACTTTATTGTTTCTACCTCGCCATTAATGTCGCAATCTATGAAAAAAAAAAGTAAAACTATCTCTTAAGTGTGCTAACTTTTAACTGTTTTGCTGTTGTTGCTTTTTTGCTTTTACTTAGCTGTTTTGGCTTTATTAAATACATATCTATGAATGTAGCCAACTGGCACACTCTGCCTACGATTTATTATTACTAACATTGTGCTATTTGTTTTAACTAACCCGATCACAAAGCAATATAGTTACTTTCGACAAATATATAAGAATATTTTTGTTTTAAATATTATCTCTCTTTACATCTTGGCCAAATAAATACTGTAAAAACTTCATAGTGCTATTGTTAGTAAGTGAGATATTAGTATTACTAATAATAATAATTTCTAATGTTTTAGTCTATTCAAAACAACTTTGAGTGATGTTGTTGCTGCAACAATCAATCAAGGTATTACTGTTTCAGCTATCAACTTATATAGGCTATGCACACTGCTTTATGCCAACTGTATATATATATATATATATAAATCACCACAATTGTGAATGATATTAGAGAGGGCTATCTAGGCTACACTGCTTTATGCCAACTGTATATATATATATATATATATATCACAATTGTGAATGATATTAGAGAGGGCTATGTAGGCTACACTGCTTTATGTCAACTGTATATATATATTAATCACTAAAATTGTGAGTGATATTAGAGAGGGCTATGTAGGCTACACTGCTTTATGCCAACTGTATATATATATTAATCACTAAAATTGTGAGTGATATTAGAGAGGGCTATGCACACCGTTTTATGCCAACTGTATATTTATTAATCACTACAATTGTGAGTGATATTAGAGAAGGCTATGCACACTGCTTTATGCCAACTGTATATAAATTAATCACTACAATTGTGAGCGATATTAGAGAAGGCTATGTACACTGCTTTTTGCCATCTTTAATCACTTTAACTATGAATGGCATTAGAGAATGAAGGTTGTGCCCACTGCTTTATGCTGACGAAACTCAGTCACTAACTTTGTGTGTTTTTGCTGCATAAACTAATCAAGGCTATCCTCACGACTTATTGCTGACCATCGTAAATAACCTCGACTGCGAGCATTATTACTAGAGAATGAAATCTATGCCCACTGCTTTATGCTGACTATATTTAATCGCAGTGATATTTGAGAATTAAGGCTATGCACACTGCTTTAAACTGATCATAGTCATACTTAGTCAATAAGTGAATGAAGATAGTGCTGTATGAATTAATCAAGGCTATCCACACTGCTTTAAACTGATCATACCTAGTCAACAAGTGAAAGAAGCTAGTGCTGTATGAACTAATCAAGGCTACCCACACTGCTCTAAACTGATCATACCTAGTCAACAAGTGAATGAAGCTAGTGCTGTATGAACTAATCAAGGCTACCCACACTGCTCTAAACTGATCATACCTAGTCAACAAGTGAATGAAGCTAGTGCTGTATGAACTAATCAAGGCTACCCACACTGCTCTAAACTGATCATACCTAGTCAACAAGTGAATGAAGCTAGTGCTGTATGAACTAATCAAGGCTATGCACACTGCTCTAAACTGATCATACCTAGTCAACAAGTGAATGAAGCTAGTGCTGTATGAACTAATCAAGGCTATCCACACTGCTCTAAACTGATCATACCTAGTCAATAAGTGAATGAAGCTAGTGCTGTATGAACTAATCAAGGCTATCCACACTGCTTTAAACTGATCATACCTAGTCAACAAGTGAATGAAGCTAGTGCTGTATGAACTAATCAAGGCTATGCACACTGCTTCATGCTGACTATATTCAGTTCAATTGTGAGTGGAAATAGACAACGAAGGCGATGTTTTATGCTGATAATATTTGATCACTTCCAATGTGAGTTATGTTATTAATATTACTGTATCAACGCTATGTACATTGCTTTATTCTAACTATAATTATTCAGTACAAACCATATTCTAGGAAAAATGTTTGAAATTGGTTCCGATGGATTACATGATTGGACAAACTTAAAACCAGCCAGCATGTGTGAAACATTCAAATAAGTTTATTGAAAAATGAGGAGCAATTGAACAAAGCATTACACTAAATGAATTCAGAAAGAGACCATGTACTGCACAGTCTACTCGTCCTGAAAGTAGTGAAAGCAATGCGGGTATGGTGTTTCGCCACAAACACAAGAAAAAAAAGTAACACTTTCTCTACTCATGAACATCATCATCAAATCATAAACGATAAATTGAGATAAGTTGTTTGGGCAAAATGACCATATTGAAACATAATTACCCTCAATCTCTCTACAGGATTATCAAAAATGTATTAGTGATATTGTTAGATTAAAAGGAAAGTACATTTTTTTGTGGGTTGTCCAAGGTTCTTCAGGCACAAGTCATCCTCACATAACTTTTTTGCTTTCACTTAGCTGTTTGGTAAGAGTCCACTACAGAGTAGGTTTTACTGCCAAGCAAATGGCTTTAAACTGAAATATCTCTGGACTGATAAATTTATACATTTTTTTTTCTTTTCATCCTCTTAGTCTGAAATGGTAACATAAAAATCTTTGCATCAAACCAAAAATATAAATGTAAGAACCAAATAACTGACTTGTCTGATTTACCCTGGTTGAGAATTTCAGAAGCACAAACTAGTGTCATCCTTGAGCATTAGCATCAGTAACATCATTGAAGTGGGCTACCATCATTAGTGATGCTTTTAAATGAAGGATGATTATTATTATTATTATTATTATTATTATTATTATTATTATTATTATTATTATTATCATAATAATTGCTATAAAATTTGGGACATAATATTTATTATGAATAATTATTATCAAGACTTTCTACTGATGAGATTTATGCATACAGCTTTTAAAAGTATAAAAAAAGGTACTACTCAAAGACTCCACCTCTTGAGGGCTAACTTACTTCCAAAGATTTGTGCGTGTGCTTGGGAATACGAAGATCTAAAAAGAAGTAAAATAAGTTTTGTATCCATTAAAATAAAGATGGAAAGAACATGGCCAAGTGTATTGACTGGTTTTACTGTGTAAAGGGGAGCATGCAACACTAAACTCCGAGAAACAGACCAGATAAAAATGTAAATAAGACTATGTCTTATCAAGGTCCACAGCGAAGCTTGACCTACGATTAAAGTATTTGAAAAAAGGTAAAACGTAATCCTTATTGCATAATGCTTATCACAACATAAACACTGTAAGTGTAAGAGATGCGAATATCATAATTTACTGTGAGCAAGCAAATAAGTAAAATAAACAATTCTGAGAAATTAGAACGCTTTGCGCGCAAAAGGCTCATTTAGAGTCTACAGTGACAAAATTTGATAAAACTGAAAAATCAAATCAGGTTTTTCTCTGTCACTGTGAGCTATCCCAAATAGTCTTTTTTTTTTTTTTAAGTTTATAAAATTGCAAGAATAAACGCTGCATACCCCTATTCATAATGAACATTATAATGATAAATATTGATATTAAATACATCTGACTTTAATTTTTTTTTTCGCTTTGTTAAAATTAAACCTATTAATCTTCTCACTCTTATTTTTAAACATACAGTCTTAAAACAAAACTCAAAAACCATTCTTTTCATCAGGCAAGATATCTGACGGACAAAACCCGATAGATTATTTCCTAATTACTTAATGGGAAATAAAATCAAAACCGCACATAAAGATGAAGAACAAAAGCATAAAACATTATAAATTGCAGGCTTGAGAGCCACTTAAGAAATTGATGTAAATAAAATCGCTAGAACATACAAGCTAGCAAATTTGAACCTACTATGATATTTAACTCTATTTTAAAGAAAAGAAAAAGGAAACAAAAAAACTTGATAATATTTTGATGCTTTGAAAACAAAAAATATTATTGAGTTGACTTTCCATGAATGCTCAAGAGATCACATCTTTAATGATAACTGCGTTAGTCCTGCAGTGCTGTAGTCCTGTCATAAATTCATCCTCTCATCCCCACTAGTATGCTAGGCTAATTGCTGTTTCGTAATATTTCAAATGCCCAAATCCAGAAGTAAAGAGCTTTCTTCATAAATCTTTCAATCAAAACACATTCAAATGACTTTCATTTGAAGTTGTGCTTCGCAACATGTGACTAAAATTGATCATGCTTTTCCAAATCTCCATCCTGGTCTTGAAAGCAAGTGGAGCTTACATGCAACATAATAAAAAAAAAAAACCTGTTAGAAACTGGTCATGTAAGTACTTCTACTCATGCTGTGAATGTGAAATAAACATCTGAAACTAAACTAAACGTATTTTTCAAAGTCTTATGGGTTTCTACAGCTGGGGGTGACTGACAATACCCATTTCTTTGAAGTGGCTGAATTTTAGCCTAGTATTGGTCAGTCTTTACATGAGTATCTACATATAATACATCAAGCTAATGAGGTTTTTTTGTTAAGTAATATGACAAGAAGCAGTAAAGTCTTGTTTTCTATATTGAGGAAAAAAAAGAATAATCCTAAAAGATTTCATTTATATCACTTTGTGCGCACTGATTCTAGCAGTCACTACCCGTTGGTATGTCTATAAGCTCCCCCTGAGTTAGCGTCAGTTGCTTATCAACAGTCAGGAAGGAAAGCATTAACTTTTGGTCCACTTGGAATTTTTGTGCATTTTCAACGTCTTTGTCGTGATTGATAACCTATGTTGATGCAATCTTATTTGAGATCGTAGCGGGGAGGCTGAGCGGTTAACATAGCTCCCGCAGAGTAATAAAATTTAATGAACATTTAAAATAATGAGCTCATAGGTTATAGAGCGGCGTCACTTGTCTTTGTTGGCAGAATCCTTTTATTGGTTAATAAAAGTTTTGCCCACACAGTTTTAATTTCTACACAGATTTATCAACAAAAAGATTTGAATCTTCAGATGAATATAAAAATAAGGGTTGATCTTATTTTTCAAACTTTTTATGCTTTGAAAACAAAAACAGACTAAATAATTTCTTTTCTCCCATTTTTTTTCAAGTGAAAAAGTATGAGCTCATGACACTTGTTCATTTACCCAAACTCTATCATGTTTTCGTCTTGATTTAACACTTGTTCTTTTTTTTTTTATTTCTAAGGGAAAATGATGGAATTTGTTATCTTTCTCAAGTAAAAAAAGTTGATATGAATAGACTTATTAAAAACAATTTAATGTGATAGAGAATCCATGCAAAACAAATGATATAAATTATTGATACATAGGAAGATTCTTGACATGCAGCATCTTTCAAAAGAATCATTAGTTGAATAAATAAATCAGCACCGCATGTAATATCACATTACTACCTTGTTTTTCTAGAATCAATCGCGAAAAAATTCAGTCTGGAGCTAGTGTGATTTTAGAGATATATTAGAAAGATAATTAATGATGGTAAAAAACTGTTTAAACTGCGAAAAAACTTTATATCTCAATGCTTGAATAAAATAAAAAACACTGATGAGGTTCCTAGAACTTTGGTTAAAGTGTTCCACTGTACAAGACTGTCTTTTTCACTTAACTCCATCTCACAATAAATAGAACTTCAGGCAGCTAATCTTGGTCAAAGACAACCCTCGTAAATTACTGGATAATTAAACACGCAAAAAGTGAGTTTTTCAAACAACTCAGGAAAGCTGAAAGAGAATAATTTAACAATTTCATCTCCCCAAATGAAAACAAAATGAGTGAAATTCCCGGAAAAATCAAGTTTGTAAGTATAATAAATAAATAATATGACTAGGTTCAGAAATGAATGATATGTTAGAAGAGTTGATTGCGAACTGAAAGAGATGAATATGCATAAAGCTCAGCTCAACGTAGGATTGGGATGTTTAAGATATGAGGTTCCCCACTGGATGTTGTAAATGGAATCGGGACAATGTATGGTTGAGTGAGGCGGATGCGGAGATCTGTTGGTGAGCATGTGTCTGTCTCTGCTGCTGCTGGTGGTTGTGTTGATGCAGCAGAGGCTGAGAGAGCTGCTGAAGTTGTGGTTGGGGCTGAAGCATCATCAGTGGCTGGGGAGGACCTACAGGTTGACCCCGATGAGGTCTGTGACAGTGGGTGGTTGTGGTGGTAGTAGTAGCAGCTTGCAGTTGGCCTACGTGCGACCCGGCAGAGGATAACTCTAAATGGCGGTGGCAACCATGCTGGTGCTGATGATGATGGTGGTGGTGGTGCTGGTGTATGTGCTGATTGTGTAAAGAGAGCTGGTGTTGAGAGTGAGGCTGTGTCTGTACTTGCATCAGGGGCAGCAACTTAGGCTGTGCAGTATGCTGCGTCTGCTGCTGTTGAGACGACTGTTGTTGGAGACCGCCCTTTCGGCGACGAATTTGAATGTTGTCCAGACTTGGGGAGCGGGAAAGGCTACGGAAGCGTGATCGAGAAGCATAGGATGAGCGCGAGCGAGACCTGTGGCGAGAACTGTAGGAAGAGCAGGATGATGGGGCCCTCCCCCTGCCACCTCTGCCATCACTATCAGAGCCAGAGGGGGAGGGGGAGGGTCTGTAGTATGGCACCGGGCGTTTTCTGGCACTAGAAAGAGATGATAAAAAAAAATTAAAGAACACCAGTATTTGTCTGATATGTGCTGTTTTTTTTTTAATAAAAATTACATGGTTATATGAAACATAAATTATTACTACTCATTTTTAACTAGTACAAGATGTGATCAATAAAAATTTATGCTACTTCATATTGCACAGGGACCCGTATTTCTTAGAATATGATAAGGAAAAATCTTAAAAATTAATCAAGTCTGTGACTATAGATAGTTTCAATGTGTTATTTGTCACTTTAAAAGTTATCTGTAAATCAAATATTTAGGTAGTACTAAATATAAGTTGTCATTGTAATGAATTCCATTATTTCATATGATTCAGACCTACATTTCTACTCCTTTAGTTTCACTTTTAAAGCCAATTTAACTATTTATGATTTATAACATAATTGTATATCTTTGTGCAATCCCTCACACCAAACTCTAATACTATCATACCTTTAGAAAATCAAATATACCTCTAATATGCTATATCAATGTTTTCTTCAATATTACCTAATTTGTGTAAAATGCTTAAGTGCATATTAATAAATATTATTTTTATTTATCTGTGTAAGCACCATATTAATGTGTTAACGATGCTACATGAATAATGCTGTTTTTAACATTGTTCCTTCATCAAGCAATATTAGAAATAATAGGAGGCTAATAATATTTGATGAACAACAACAACAAAATAAAAAAAAACAATAAATTCATAAACAAACACCAAGCTCATGAAAAACCCATGCAAATAACATGCAGAAAAGCAAAAAGAAACAGACAACTGATATAAGAATGAGGCAGCATTTAGTGTTTATGTTTGCCTTGTTTCCGTGATGAAAAAAAGTTAACACTAAGCCTGGATAAATAAGGATTAAAAATATCAAGAAAGATCAGGGGCAACTATTTTCATGGGATCCTTTCTTTAGGACAATTGTAGAAACTATTAGTACTGGTAGTAGTAATTGTTGCAGTTGTGGTAATGGTATTACAGTGGTAGCAACACTTAAAGTAGTAGTAGTAGTAGTAGTAGTAGTAGTAGTAGTAGTAGTAGCTGGGGCAGGAGTGGCCTGAGGAGGAGAGGCGCAATAGCAGAATTATTAGTAGTAATAATGTAGCGGCTAACCATTTAATTCTGCTGAGCAGTGCCTAAAACAAAAGTTCTATAAATAGTAGTTGAAGCAGTAGTAAATTGTTGCATACTTAGTGGATGTGGATCCCCAACAGCAAAGACCTTCATAGCCACCTGACTAAGTTTAAAGGTCTTTATTAATTATCACCTCTAGAATGCAAATGACAGACTAGAATCGATCTATAACATTGTCAAGAGCATCTATTATCCTAGTAATTATGGTAGCTCAATCTAGAAATCTTGAGACCTCCCATAGCTACCGCCTTACAAAATGCAACTTTAGATTGTCCCTTGGCCGAGTGTTAAAGGTCCTCAAATGTGAGGAAAAGTTTCAACCAGTTATTCTTCACTAACATGTAAGTTAGCCAATTTTTTTTTTATCTTTCAATTAAGAGAGGTATGCTCATTTATGAACTTAACCATGCAATTTGATTAATTTAAAAAAGGCCCCATGCTTTTCTGTGGTATAAGTTAATTAACACTTTTGCTATTTTAAGCCGCGTTTTGCGGCTCAAAAAACTGTTCATTTTGTCCTATAAGCCGCATTTCGCGGCTCACAACTTTGATGCGAAAAATGCAAATGAACATAAGGATGATTAAATTATTTTAGTGCGCATGACTTAGCTTATCTATTCATACTTCCGTTATCGGCATCAAAACAATGACAGAAATTGGCGGTGTTTGTGATATAAATATCACTATAAAATTATGTCCTGATCTTGAAATGGCCCAGGCCAACCGCGACAAATGGCCCAATAGCGAAAGTGTTAATGAATGGAATTGGCTGTTATATATTTTAGGGAAGCAGAATTTTTACAAGCGACATACTTCTTTATTAGTGGAAATGGAAACAGCAGACTAAGAGTAAAAAAGATTGTTAGTATGGTCATTGAAAATCACACTGCAAATGCTTCATTATACCATGTTGCACAGAGACGATCCATTTACTTCAATAGTAATTCCTGCGTCCCAGTCGCCTTCTAGGGCTGGATGAGTGCGACCTAGACCTTGAGGATGACCTCGAGTATGAGCTGGAATGGGAGCTGCAAAATCTACTCCGATAACGGTGACTCTTTTGCTTACTGCATTCCATCGAACACAAATTACATCGATACCATCACGGGGGAACATGAGGGAGTGGGGATGGACAGACGACACCAAACAGAAATACAAAAAAGGGCAAATTAAGAGAGCATGAAATAAATCATGAAAGCAAAACAGAAAATGTTGGTGCCATAAAAAAAAATACCTTTCACGCCAAGTGTGCTTGATAAATTGATGGCTTACACTGCTTTTAAAAAAAAAAAGAAAAAAGAAAAGAAACCACGTATTTCAGGTGAGTTCTCCACTTAAAATAATACTTAAAAAAAAGGATTATGTGTGATGGAAACAGTGGCAAGGCTGGAAACAGGTCTCTACATCATTATGCCTGGCAGAGACAGCAACAAATCAAAATGAAAAAAAAAATGGCAACAGCAGTACCCAAAAAAAAAAAAAACCCACTCCAAATAAATCCAGCAACTGAAAAATATCATACAAAATCACACATTTTTTAATAACTATAAACACAGCTTTGCGAACATAAATAATAGTCATAAAAAAAAGCATGTGTATGTGTAGCATTGGTGCAAAGATATATGAAAAAAAAATATACAGAAGCGGCTTCATTCTTCTGTAGCTTTATGGTTTCTTTTTTCATTCTCACGGCTGTTAATATAAACCAAAAAGCGGCAACTTAGTTTGCTTCCAGGCCCTACCTCAGACGCCCGCAGTTAGTGGGCGGATCGGTGATCAATCACCTGTCAAGCAGGCTACAACCATGTGTGCCCATGCGTGACGGTGCGCTGCTGTTAAATCTAATATTGGGATTTTTTTACTTGTTTTTGCATCGCAATAAATCTGGCCTCATTAACACCAAGTATATCAAACATATAATCATTTTAAAGCTGAAATTGTCCTGAGTACAACGCTATATTTTTTATCTCTCAATTATAACGTGTTTGCATGGTGCAGGTGAATCTTCATACTTCTAGTAAAAGAACTGAAAAAAGTCATGATTTTCATAACACCTCAGTTTAATAGGAATATTTCAAAAGTGAAACAATTTTATCGCTTAAAAATTGTTTCCCGATATTTAAAAGATTAATATAAAGAACTTGTGAAAGTTTCAAGTGCGAAGAGTTTTTCAGTGATTTTAAATAATTTTTTAAAATAATTCCACAGGCACGGGTCTGCACGAACTACCCGCAAATAACACTCTGCACTATAGATCTACCTTAGAAGCCTCAAACCAACACTGTTAAATATGGAGCAGCACTTAGAATCTGAACGCAACCAAACGCTCCATGAAGTTTGCAGACCTTGTGGTGATAGATCGTTAAGTAGCAGAAAGAGGAAACAATCAAAAGTTTCTCTGTGCGGACTTTATCAACGGCTCGTTACTAACTTTTGGTGTTCACAATCATTTCCGGTAACAAAAAAAAAAAAAGATTTTTTACAAGATGCTTTCAATATTCTGACGTAAATAAACTCAAAGCACTTAGGCATCAGAGGTTTGAAGAAAGTTATAATAAAAGCTTGAAAATATTACAGACAGACACAGAGAGAGAGAGAGAGCTCTTAGCACACGCCCCACCGATTGAAGAACGTACGGCAAAGTAAACATATGACTTACCTGTAAAGGAAGACAATGCGCAACCCTACATAAGTTTCATTTTCTTCTTAGTGCGTGTTTTTAACTTTGTTAAAAGTTAACATCAGGCCTCCCTCATATATATTTACGCTCTACAGCTTGAATTAAGATGTTCTATCGTTGTTGAGTTTTATTATTTTATATCAAAACGCCGCACCAGCGCAGTAAGAAGTGGGCTATCATAACTCAAACCCGCATAACTTAGATTGGAGAACTTTTCGCTAATGCCCTTTGGTGGATGTTAAGTTCAACATATATATAAAATGCTGTAAAAATTTCATCCCCAAAAATTGTTTCAATTTTTCATAAATGTCCGGTTAAAAACGTCACCACCTTATGATTATTCCAGATTCATGTACTTATTAAAACGCTCAATAACTCCATCAATTAAATGAAAAGAAGGGGAAAAAATATATCCTCGTATGGCTTAAATATAGATGTAACAAATTATATGATTTTTGTAGTTCTTCCTTTCATGCATAAGCTTAAATTCTCCATTGTTTTGGTGTGAAAATTAGATCTAAAATCTAAAGTTGTGAGGTAAGGGAAATCCCCGTTCTGCCGGGATGGTTGACCCCATGACCCGATCGGGTTACAACCTGCTTCAGGGGTGCGGCAGGCAAACTAAAATGCCGCTCTTTAACAGCCGTGTTCTGTGTATATTTTAACATATTGCTGAATTGAGAAATCAAACTGGACACATCCAGAAAGTTTGTACCTCTCCAAAAGACAGATAATAATTTACAACAAATTTTATGTTCACAGGTACAAAATATAAACTTTAAAAACAAGAGTGCAAATAGATGTGTATTGCAAGTTCTAAAACATCAAAAAGAAACATCTCATTTTGTGAAAAACCATTGATGCAACACATTGAGTTTCTCTAGACTACACCATAGGACGACATTAAACAGAAAGTTATCAAAGAGATGATGAAAGGCTCTTTACAAGGCTAATGAACTATAAGCTAGTTTCATAAGGTCTTGATTTCAGTGTTGATTATGAACTAGACTCGTAAGTAGTTATATAAAATAAATTGTAGGCTTATTTAAATTTTATCAAAGTTTCAATTCTAGTCAAAGAAAACCCCAGTTGCTGACAGTTTCAACACTTATCAAGTTTGATATGACATTTGGCTGCACTACGGAAAAAATTTAACATGAAAACTAGCAGTTCGACTACAATCTCATTCTATTTAGCTGTCCCACACCCCAACCCTTATTTTTTCAGAAAAAACCAAAGAAAAATATTTTATTATAATATTTTATCTATCAAATTAAACTCAAACTAACAAGAGGAATATATTGTACTTTGAAACATACATATGTAATTAAATGTAGCAGAAACAAATAATAAAATGGACAACTTGAAAAGAAAAAAAATTGCACTAAACCAATATGACATCGAACATTACATAAACCATACTTTAAAGCTTATATCCCTAATAAAGATCACACATAGATATCACAAAAAGGTATATCCCCCAAGTGCCACCCTCTACCTGGTGATGCGGCGCTTATCTAGGTGGCTTGGTGACCCCCTCCTGCGCCTGATGGAGGGCGACCGTGAATCACGATCATCATGACTATGTCTGCGATGGTGACGATGCTTGTTATCATCACCACTGCTGTGTTCTGAGCCGGAGCTGTAGTGTCGGCTCCGACTTCTGCTCCTGCTGGGGCTACGTCTGTGTGAAGAGCGTGTTGGGGATGAGCTCCGGCTAGGGCTACGGGTTTTGGTGTGGCTGCGCTCTCGACTCCGGCTCCGTGAACGTGAGGATGAGGAGGACGATGATAAAGACGGAGATCTCTTGCCAGACCTGGAGTATACACAATTCAAAGGAAAAGTGGGCATGTGATAGATTTTCTTTTCTTATCTCAAAGTCTTATCAATGTGTCATTTTAAAGACAAATTTAGCAGAAATTGGAGAAAGACTAATTGTGCACATTAGTGTCTAAAGAATAAATTTGGCAATGTCACACAGAGTGGTTTATTTCATTGCTTCTGCTCGAATTTAAGATTTATCTCTTAAATTTGTAAAGATACCAATAAACTGGAATGACACAGAAAATGAATAGTTCTCAAGAAACTTCAAGCATGACTGAAAACATTAAGTAAGATAACACTAACCATTAAGGAAAAGGTAAAAAAAATCTCAGGCAGATTTGTCAAAGCTTTGTGAAGATGAAAAACAAAACAAAGAATAAAAAAACTCCAATCTTCAATTAAGAATTTTACCCTTTGTGAGATTTTCCGTTGCGTGATCTTCCTTTGGATCGAGAGCGTGAATAAGTTTCTCTTGAAGTTGGGACTTTCAATCCTTCGTTGCTTTTGGTGCTGTTTGTCAGGGAATTGGTTGCCACTGCTGAGGTCACTGGGGCCTCCAGCAGTTTTGCAGTTTGGTTTGCCTCTTGAACTGGAGATGGGTTAGATTTCTTTCCAGGAGGACAACTGAAAAAGGAGTTTTTATTATACAAGTAAATTACTGGTGCATCATAAACTATGTATTATACAAAAAAAAACAACTCAAGGTGCATAAAAAATATCTGAGAGTGTGACGATAAGTTTATGCCCAGCATACTGCCAATCATATTGTATGTTGTTTTTTTTTCAAGGTTTTTAAACAGAATGCTTTTACTATGAAACTGCTGAAAAACCATTATTTATCTCTAATTTTCTTCTTACTTTTTTAGAAATCGACTTGACACCTTTTTTATTCATCCAGAAACATATACAGTAAACCTCTGATAAAACAGCACAAGCAGGGCTTTTTTTTTGTGGTGCTGTTATATCAAGAGTGCTGTAATAGCATTATAGCAGAGATCATTAAAAGCTTGTGATTTGTTAATCTTATACCAGGCAACTGACTGTCTTAGAGGTGAAGAGGGAGCTGGGAAGGTAGGGGGAGGGGGGCAGTAATGGTAGGTCCATCCGTATCAGTATCATGTACTAGTACAGAGACAGGCGCTCAGGTGGTGCAGAATGTATAATAACAGGGAAAGGGAGAGGGATGGAGGAAGAGGAGGGGAGTGCTGTCACTGTGATGGCCGTGCACACCACTTTGCTGACTGACGAGGCGCATTTTGGTTGGCTGCTGAATATAGGATTACATTTACATGTAACAATTTTTAACTATATACTATAGTGAACAGCTCCGCCTACCTAGAGTACTGTTATAACAGAGAGAAAGATCTTGGGTGCCGTTATAACATTTAACTTTTATCATCATTTAATAGGAGAAAAAAAGGGGCGAGAGGAAAGTGCTGTTATAGCACTAGCTGTTATATATGGAGTGGACTGTATTTTCATCTGCTCCCCCCTCCCTCCAATGTTCTAGTGCCTGGCATTGTTTCATTTTAAAATCTGACACCATCTGTCTTTGACCAACCCTACTGTTTCCCCGACTCACTTTTCCGACAGCTGTGCTGGGGCTGGGCCGTTTGAGACAACACTTTTGATGGGGCCCTGGACCTCCTGTGATTTTTTGCTGCCCTCAGATTGGGACAAGACGATCTTCGAGGTGACTTTAATATCCTCACTGTTCAATAGGTATCAAGGAATAGAAAAAAAGTTTTTTAAAAATAAGCAACAAATATGAAACAAAGGGAGAAAACAGGGGGGGGGGGGGGAATCACAATATGCCATTCTATCAATAACATGTGTATCAAAAATACATTTGATTTTGAAATGAGGAATTCAATGGAAATGAAAATGAATCATTTTGAATTCAATGCAGATATCTATCATTCAATCATATCGTGAGTTGTTTATAATCCAAATCCTTTGATTCTTGAGCTATTGAACAGGTTAACTTGACTGCTTCTAGTTCTGACTGTAAATTATATTTTTCCTTTAATTATGTTGCTTTGGTACATTTTTTTTTATAGATTTTTTTGTATCAACTATAGGTCTAAAGCTAAACAAACTATGAGTAATGGTAAATCTATCTAGTATCCATGCCATCAATGTTTCAAAGATTTATACTGCACTGGCCTAGATCCACATGAAACTCTCAACCAGGAGTTTGTGTATATATGTACATATATGTAATCACTAAGAACATATAGGTAACTTGTCAGCTCAAAACACATGATTAATGCTTTACATTTCATCTTACGCCTTCAAGACCATGAGATAGCCCACATTTTGATTTGCACTGTATTTCACAGGCTTGCCACTCCTCAGTTCTCATCCTTTCAAACTTATTGGGTCCACTTATGTCATGACCAAAAAAGATCTTCTCACAGCCCATTACCATTGAGTCAAAAGAATTAAAGAAACTGACCTTTCGGAGAAACTGTCATTGTCGCTGTCTGATGAACTACGATGCCTTTTGTGCTTTTTCTCCGAGGACCTGACAAGCATAAAAAAAAAGTTAGTCAGTTTCCATAATACTCCAAAAGAGAATATTTTTTTTCCAATCTAAAAGGAAACAAAAGAATTTATTTTAGATCTGAAAATAGCAAGGTATTGGAAATAGCACTGAGAACAATGTTTTACAATCATGCAAATTTAAGACACCCCTGGCTTGCAGTTGAGTGAAGGCACAACCTCTTCATAATATAGGACATGAATTTTCACCATCTTTATAACATGGAACATGGACTTACCAACATAAAATATATAAATAATCATAACAATCCTAATACCAAAGGGGTGAAACCCTGGAAGAAGCTTAAAAGGGCCACCATAAAGTGTCAGCCTCAATCAGACAAACCGGTTAACTTTTAGTTAAATTCAATGTATTATTTTTGAAATAATGATATATAGAATTTATCAGTAACCCATAGAAGCTTGCATTTGGACCTTCAAGTATGAATCTCCTTGAAAAAATTGTCTCAGTGCTCACCTTTTCTTTGAATGACTCTTGCTTTTCCTATGTTTCTTCGAACGGGAACTAAAAATGGAAAGAAAAAAAAAACATTGAAATTCAGAAAAAAATCATTGGTTATCTACTATCAGGCTTAAAAAAAAAAGTTCAAGAGTATACAAAAGTGCTTATATTTTTGGGCCAGATGTAATGGCCAATACCGTAATGCTACTAAAAAAGACAAAAAGCACACAGAGAAATTAAAGAGAAAGTATCAAATACAATGAGTCGATCTGTTTGGAAACCATGCGTTAAATTCATTACGTACAAGCTGCAAACTATCTGTCTTGCAACCACTCACAGTGTAAGTCAGGTATAAGAAATATAAGAAATAGGACAAGAACTCAGCTCAACATAGAACTTACATGCAGCAAATTTTCTGGGTCTTACTGGGTTTTTTTTTAAATTACCCTTTCACAATACTGTATACGTTATTTAAAATTCATGTGAAATGGCTGCAAGACAGTTATATCTATAATTATGAAAGCCAGTATAGTTTTGTACTATTCTAGATTGTATATATGAATATAAAAAGCATTTGCTCTCTACATTTGCATCCAATCAGGTTTAAAACTGAGAATGTTAGTGGTTTATGTTAGAACAACTTTTTCTGATAGAAAGACAGTTTTAGTCAAAGAAATTAAATAAATTTGAAAGTGTGCCTCTGGCCTTTGCATTGAGGATATATTAGAATCAGGTCTAGTGTTTTATTTACAAAGAATAGCATAAGTTGTTTTTTTTTTTTTTTTTTTTTTGCCTAGCCTTGTTCAAGATCAAGTGATCAAGTTCTGTGTATGTGAGGGATAAACGCAAAATGCCGCTGACAGTCATGCTAGGGCTGGGCAGATGAGACTGCGAGCTCATACTGGAAAAGGAATGCTATTAAGACTCTCCATAAAATAAAAAAAAAATACCTGATTAATGCAAGATGGGTATGTTAGGAGAAAGGAGTTAAAGATCTGCTCTTTCTCTCAACTTTGCTCAATGTGTTACATGTACCTGTACAATCTGTTTGTTGCTTCATTCAGATATTTATAATATTTAAAAACCTTTGCCCAAATGCAAAGCTCAGACCACTCTGTTGACACAACCACACCAGGATATCCTAGTCCAATCCAAGAACATTATTTAAATTGAAGACTTAGAAAAAAAATGATAAACTAAAACCAAAAATGAAGATATCATGACATTTTACTGTTGTTGAAAATCATTTACCGCTTAATTTTGCTGTTTTAAATAAATCTGTCTTAACCCAATATAAGAAAAGGTTTTGAAGTTCTTAAAGTTCATTCTGTATGCTTTGACACTTGTAAAGTTGTGAAAAACCGGAACAAGAGCAGACCTTACAACAATCTTGTCTAATTTATTGAGATAATATTTCTTCCCCAAATCTCTCCGATAGTGTCAAACTATCCATATGTATGGTTCAGAGAGGGAGAAACTGAGAGAGAGAGAGAGAGAGAGAGAGAGAGAGAGAGAGAGAGAGAGAGAGAGAGAGAGAGAGAGAGAGAGAGAGAGAGATGTAGAAAAAGGTTAAGCAAAGTAGAGAGGCAATCAAAACGAAGACTTAGAAGTAATTTAGTCATGGTAAAGTGATTGTGAACCAGGTGGAATAATGCACTTTTCGTGGTCAAAATAATTGATAGTGATACCATGCAAGGGAAAACTCGGGGGAGGTTGGAAGTTTGGGGTAGAAAAGGGGAGAAGAGGAGGCATAAGGATAACAATCACAGGATTCAAACCCAGACAGAAGTAGGAAGGAGAGAGATGGAGGAAAAATCGGTTTCAAGCAGTATTGTTGGTGAGTAAATGTTGAGACAAACCAAATAAACAAAGAGGAGAGAGAGAATGATCAAGGGTGAGAGAGTTAGAAACAGAGAGAGAGAGAGAGAGAGAGAGAGAGAGAGAGAGAGAGAGAGAGAGAGAGAGAATGACAGAGACTAAAAGTCAAAGGCACTGGCAGATAGATGTAGATAAGCAATTAAGATAGTGGGCAGCACGGTTGAGATGGATTGATATTACTGAAGACTATTTACTGTTGGGAAATGGATAAGAGAACTGTATAGAATTTGTAGAATTTTACCAGATTATTAGTTGATTTACGAGACGTTGGTACAAAACCAAGTCGCAATGGTTAGAACTGCTTAATAGCTTTAAAAAAAAATCCAAATCCCTCAGTTTTGAAAACTGCCTCTATTGGAGGTACAGAAGAAATTTCGCGTATTTGTTTGTACTGATCATCTTGGTAATTGACAGGATCAAATTACGGTTCAAAATTCAAATGTTGGTGAAAAACATCAAGGAAAGAGTATGATTGAAAGACAGATAGGTGGATAGATGGGTAGAGAGAAAGAAAGAGGGAGACAGATGAGCAGGCAAAAGAACCAATGGTTGCATCAACATGAAATGATGATTCAAGATTTAGAGTTACATCTTAGACCTACAAACAACGCATTAGATTTCTATTTGATAAAAATTAATATCTGCCCTAGATATCTTACCTTACTGCTCGGCTCATATGATGATAGCAAAGATATAACGAAAAAAAGTAGAAAGGATAAGACTAAATAAGAGGCCATAATAAGATTTGCAAGGGAGGCTACCATTGGTCCATCTCAATAGCTACTAGTTTTGCAAACATATCTGGATCTGGGCTTTCCTATTTACATATAGTAATCAAAAAAGTTACTCATCAATCTTGGTTATATGCACACACAAAAAATTCTCTGATCTATTTTTGACCTGACCTGTCTGATTATGCAATATAATGCAATATTTCATTTTAAAAGTTTAGAAGGTGAGTTCGTTCTGTAAAAGGACCAATGGCAAGCACCATTTAGAAAGGCATACATCACATAAAAAAAAAATTCCACATCTGTGGCTATAATCTACTGTTATGCAAAAAAAAAAAAAATGCTCAAATTATTAAAACAATTATAGTCATGAGTTAAATGATTTTTCTAAAGGTGCATTGATAATAATAGCAAATAAATTGATAATGGGTGAACGATTAAGAAAATTGCCAAAGGACTAAGTCTACAATTCGGTATTTACATTGTGTTTATTGAACGAAGATTCATTTCTTGATGAAAAAAAATATTAATAAATAAACAC
Organism: Elysia crispata; assembly: GCA_033675545.1. Taxonomy (NCBI): domain Eukaryota; kingdom Metazoa; phylum Mollusca; class Gastropoda; family Plakobranchidae; genus Elysia; species Elysia crispata. Next base: position 167,618 of record JAWDGP010006982.1, read on the forward strand.
AACTTTTATGTGAGGTATTTAATGTAATTCATTTTGTGTTATACATGTCTTATAGCCCAGAAAGTTTAAAAAAAAAAACTGCAATGAAGCTAAAGGACAGAACCCTGCCCAACCTCCCACAGCACTATGCACCTCTAGATAACTTCTGCAGACAGCTATGCATAACTCTCTATCTTTTCTTGCAATTGTTGCAGCTAACAGAGAATAAAAGAGTTAAGAATGGTGGACAGGATACAAAGAGGATCAAGTCAAACAGTGACAGACACGGTACGTAATGCTTCAGAGGATAGACAGAAAACAGAGGATTAAAAGCAGGAACAAATAAAGAAGTGATGGAATAAAGTAAAGTGGACGATAGACAGAATCAAAGAAGCAGAGTGGAATGATGAAACACTGCAAAATGCAAGTGAGAAAATAGTAAACTTATAAACAGTGCAAAGAGCATTTACCTGATGGTCAGCTATCACTTTATTAGCTAACAATCACACAGTGAAATGCAGTAGGGAAAAAACCGAAAAGGTGAATTAATCACTCAAAATTCAGAAGCCAGAATGCAGCAGCGGAGTACAAAACTAAAATATGCTTTTATCACATCAATTTATACAAATGCATAGTGAGTATAGTGTGGCAAAACATATTATGATAGAAGAGAGGCATTCGTGATAGTGTCCCGAATCAAATGCATTAATCTAGTTTACATCTAGTAGAAGCTTATAAAGCACTGAGTCTGACAAGGTTTGACACAAACCAGAGCAATACCAAATCCGCATTACCAGATTACCCATGCATCTGTTATACCTTTATCAAAAAGGTGTCCCACAGCCACAAATTGATGTTAGTAAGGTTGAAACGTGTTGCAATTCAATCTTATGGAATTATTGAGTAAATTTTCAAACTTTTAACTGACCAATTACCGATATGCTTTATATAAAAATGAGAAAAAAAATTCCCTAGAAATCACATCTAGATAAACATTTCATGCAAACAACAATTAAAAAAAATGATCTAAAGCCAATTAAAAATTTACGCATATTTTTTAGAAGTGACACTTATGAAAATAGGATTTCAGAACAGAGAGGTACTACCTCCTACTAGGCTACATGAATGAAATAAAGTTTGAAATGAATCAAATCTAGAAGGTGAATAGTGATGAAAGCAAAACAAGGAAAATGGGTAAAAGCATGATGCACAAAACTCAAAGGCAGTTTAACCCATGTACAAAGGAAAAAAAAAAAGATGTTGAATTTTTAAAACTGATATTGCTGAAAATTTGAAATCATTCGAATACTTTACTGGTGAGTATCAAAGGATTTGTTCTATAATTGGAGTGATTTATGTACGGTGGGAAAAAAAACAAGCAGAAAGAATTAAATCAGAATTTTTTAAAAGTTGCTTCAAAATTAAATCAGAAGTTTCTTTTTCGTTTTTTTTGTTTTTTTAAAGAACTATTTAGTAGTATTTCCTGATGAAACAATTTTGTCTTCAGACTAATATGAATTTTTAGTTACTCCACATAAGGAAAGATAAACCAAACTCTTAATGATCATGCCAAGTTATTTTAGTATGAAGCAAGGAAAAGAAAATTAAATTATTAACCAATGCAGAACTGGAATATTCTTGAGGTTAGCAATTATTTTGACAGAAATGAGATAAGTCGGTGAAGATGGTTATGTTGGTGTACAACAAACAAACTCGAGTTGAAAAAAAAAAGGGGATAATATAAATACAATACCGAGATTACAAGCCTGGATAATCTGAAGATCATCTAAATGTGAAATATTATCATGTCATCAAAGTTTAAAATAAAAAAAAATAAAAAAAAAGGTGGATAGGAGATATAGGCGATGAGCTTGATAATACGGCATGTGTTGAGAGCAAAGAGGAAGAAGAGATGGTGGATTGGTGGATTGGGATATTCTGTTAGCTGGGTTAAAATCAAAACTAATCTGTTAAGCCAAGCACACAGTTTTTAGCTTTCATGTTAGGCTGATTACATTTAAAAAAAAAAATAAATAAATAAACAAGCCTATGTGATAAAGAACTTGGATGATAAATGTGGTACAACATTTAAAATGAATTCTTTAGTTGTGATTGTCTTTTTTTTTATAACATTGTTTTCACTGATACTACTAAAAACTTGGGACTATATTTTAAAAAAATGAATTGTTAAGTTCTTTTTCTTTTTTTTTTTAATGATTCTTGGATTCTGTTGAAGACTAGTTGGGACAATGTTTAAATTCTTCAACTCATAATTTGTCTTGTTAGTGTAAGTAAAGTTTGATCGATATATTTCATTTGTTAAATTATCTGGGGTTTCTATTTACAAAAGTCATCCTCTATTTAAGGCTTGATTAAGAATTGTTTGATTGGAAATAGACAAAGATTTATGCAGTTTATAATTTTTCATCCCTCAGGGTTATAACCAATTTTTAAACTCACTGATATTTTTTTTCCTGAGCTGTTCTTATTTTCACCATTGGCAATTTTAAATTATGTTTCACCATCAGTAAAAAAAATATATGTAGTACAAAAACTAAAAAAAAGTTGATTCTTATGTCTTGCTTTCATAGTTTTTCAATATTAAACTCACTAGAAGGCCAACAAAGATCATGTGTAATTATATTGCTTATTTTTTTTTCTTCACACACTATTTCTTTCCTGTGTTGCTTTACCTCTAACACCTAAGTCATATTGTGTGGATTATTCATGATTCTCATCTATACTGCCCAGCTGAGTCTTGTCGAGCTGAAGCTAAAGGCAACCGTCATGTTCCCTAACAGATTAATCAAGGTTCTAGATTTACTTAAGAACTAAAAATGCGACGTCGTTTTAAAATTATGTCAACACATATGCACATTTCTGTCTAAGATTGTTTAGTTTTTACAATTTCAAATCCCCAAGCTTAGAGCAATTTTGTTTTTATTTTAAAAAAATCATTATGCTGCTGAGCAAACTTTGCAATTACTTATAATTTTTTTTTTTTTTGGGGGGGGAGGGTTAAATAATAAATAAAGCATCTAATGAATGAGTTTGTTATTTTCACTACCCTTGTGGGGGGGGGAGATTACCGAACTCACACACATATCCAATCAAGCAGATTGCAAATGGTGGAAGGAGAAAGAGAGTAAATGAATGACTCGTTGAACGATTTACTGATGCCTTAACCCTGATTTTAATCCAATCAATGGCAGATGGAAAACACATACTACAGTACATGTATTACCTGTTACCATGTGACGCTTATCTGTCAATAAATAAAACCCCCATTGGGGAAGAAAATATCAAGTACTACACAAGAACAATAAAATGGATACAGAGCTTACTCTAACTTAAATAATGAAAACGGGAGCAGGAATGAATCAAATGATTTTTCTAAACCCAAATGTTTAGCAAACCTAAAGATGTCGGGGGGCTCAGACCATTCCAACCGAGTTGAATGTCAAAGGCCACATTTTTTTAAACAGAATTTTTTTTTCCGTTTTGAACCTTTCATATCACATTTTTATAAAGATAATGGGAAGATTGATCTGAAGACACTGTACTAGATGCTTGAAGCTTTGTGTGCAGTTTTCCACATCTCACTCGTTTGAATCAGTTGCATGCTCTACAAATGGCTGAGCCCCTTTACAATATTTGTAAAAAAAAAAAAAAATATGGGTGAGAGAAAACGATCATCACCAGCCACTAAGGAAAAAATAAATGAAACATGAAATTGCAAAGAAAATAAACACAGATGGATCTGTGAAATGTGAAAAAAGCCTTTGTGATTTGTTTTCTTTTTCTTATTTTCATAACAGATTGTAACAAAGTGAAACAAGATCATAATAAGCAAAATATTAAAAAAGAAAAAGTAGATGAATTTTGGTGCAAATTACAATATGATGCTATGAAAAAATCATAAAAGTTCACATGCAAATAGAAAAAAAAAAAAGATTACTAAGTGTTACAAAAAAGATTTTTCATTAGATCCTCATTGGCTCTTTATGCTCAAATCTCTGTTAACAAACAAGCTATGAAACATGTGTCTAATAAGAGTATGTGTATGTGTGTGTGTTGGCATCTTCTTTATGAAGGAAAGCGCCTTTTGAAGCTTGATGTGAAAAATAATTTAAAGACCCTGGAAAAAGGAAAAAGAAGGAAAAGGGGAGGAAATCATGGTGACAAATGACATTGACCATTGATCATTGATCACTGATCGTAAGTTTTGAAGGGGAAAATCAAAGAAGCTAATAATTTATAAAAAGGCTATTTTCTCACACACAGAGTGTGCTTCATTGAATGATATACAAGCTAGGATAAAAAAAAAACACTTTATTGTAATAGAACACACCCGTAATTAGTTAATAAATAGTATAACAACCATGATTGCAAGATGAAAGCGGTGACAGGACAAACAAATTTGCGGACACAAACCATTATAAAACCAAAGGATTCTCATAGTTGCCACATTGCCTTTTATTTACACTCAAATTTCAAAGAATTGAAAAAATTCAACAAGGGATTGCGACGAACCGTGACATCGTAGCCATGAGCCCCAAATATACAGAAACATTTATAATTCATTTCAATATGGTGATTTTAACATCTTTTTACAAAAATATTTCTTGTTCTAATGAATACTATCATTAATATATTCATATTTGCAAGATGTTTGCCGATTTAGCAGTGTGAGAAATCTTGTATACTAAATTGCACAAAGCATGTAAATAACAGACCCAATCATAATTTTTTTTACCAAACTTGTGCAGTAACATACAGCTGTACATTTTGGGTCTTTCAATATGCTTTGTTTCTTCAACGAGAACACTACTTAGCAATATATTTACATTTCACTCACTTCCAACTGCATCCGTTTCATAAATTAAACACATGCTCAATCTTTGTTATCTCAAACAAAAATATAGAAAATTAAAAAAAAAAAAAGTATATTTATATTACCATTTAGCAGTTTTAACACAAGAAAATTAACTCATTTCTGCATATTTAGAGGGGATTCAATCTTTAACAAAAAGCAGAAATGATTTTAAGTTTCGCCATTATCCTTTCAATGTTAATGGTATTGGTTTCTTTTTTTTTTTCTTGTTTCTGTTAAAAAACAATATGATTTGTCACAACTAGAATATACATATATGAATCCACAGCAATTTACTTTTGGAATAACAAATCAAACACACATAAGAAAAAAAGTTAAACTGACTTTATTAAAGTGGGGAGATTAAAAAAAAGAAAAGAAAAAGACGACAACTTTTATCATAAGATTACTTTTTCTTTAAAGTTTACATTAATATGTTTCCTCTTCCGCCCCCACCCCTCTTTCCCACTCTCGCCTGCCTTCTTAAACTAGCAGACAAAACATTAGGGGTAAATAGATCTAACCAAGAAGTGTTATTTATTATGCTTTCTTAAAAATACACATTTAAAATCAAACAAAATATAAACCGAAAAAAACATACATATGGTCCATCTTACTGAGGGCTGTGAGAAAGAAGGAAAGAAAAAGAAAAGAAAACAGGTTTTGAATTCTTCATGTTTATCAACAGGAAAAATGCACACCATGCATTTCAACTTTTTAAAAGAAAAACCTTAACTGTGCATCGTTAAAAAAATCCATCAAAACTGCCATGTCTTCGCCTTTAAGTTTATTTTTATTCTTTGTTTGCCTGAGGGATATTTCTTTCTCTTAGGGTTTTGTTGTTTTTTTTTCTTCTTTTTACTTTTAATGAATGAAATTACCCAACAAAAATAAACTGGAAATTTAGAGGGAGAAATTGCAGGGAAAGTTAAGCAGAACCCCTGAGGTTTATGCCAAATCAAAAATAATGTACAAAGCACATAAAAACACCTAAAGCATATGAACATGTTGGGACAATTCAGGCAAAAAAAAAATTTTCAATACTCAACACATATAAAAAAAAAAACCAGAACATGTGTTCAAAGCAGAAAGAGTAAAAAATTAAAAAAAAATTAAGATAAAAAAAAATATTCAAAAAAAAAAGCACAGGTACAGAAGATTGTTTGACATAGAGCTACAATTATTTTGTACAATTAGTGCCAAAAGTGAATAGAACAGACTGGACAAGAAACGGGGAGGGATGGAAATTTGAAGATAAAATTTGAAAGTGAATTTTCCTTTTCTCTCTCTCATTGGTATCTGTTGTTAGCACAGCAGAAAAAAATAATAATTTGGGTGTAAGCCTGTTTAGCCATTTGTTTCTTTCAATTTATAATAAAAAAAAAAAGAAAAGAAAAGTAACTTTTATTGACAATTAACCAAATCCATGCGCTTTTTTGTTATAAGCAAGTACCAGCAAGGCCAGCAATCTCAATATTTGATCTTGGGAATAAAATTTTAAATTCAGATTTAAAAAAAAAAAAAAAAAAGATTCATACAGCAAGCATATGATGTTTTCTACATACATACACGTTTATGTAAATAAACAGGTGATGGCAAGCATCCATAAACAGATGAAATAGGTTTATACACAGCTATGAGAATGGAGTGAATAAAAAGCTACGCATAACAAAGGTTCTAAACAAAAATTATCTTAAGCCAGTTCGCTGGTGACAACTCAAGAGTGAAATGATTTAAACAAAAAACAAAAAAACAAAAAAAAAATCGAGAAAAAAAAAAAGACAATGAGGTAGGAGTAAGTTGACCAAAAAGTGGTCACTCACAGTGACGACGGTACAGAAAACAAATGTAATTTGCAGCAAAACAAAATGGGACAAGACAATATGTTACATGAAAAGTACAAAGCTAACAAATTTGCTTGAAAACAAGATGGATATAACACAAAACTAATTACAAATGTAACCGAAGCAACTGTGACAAACTATCAAACAACACATCGTACCGCAAACAAAACCCATTTTTTCCAACTTTGAAATGTTTCTTGATGCCTAGGACAACGACCTACCGATCTTTCTTGCTGTGTTTCCTACTTTTTTTCCTCTTCTCTTTGCTTCTCTCGGGGGATCCACTGTCATGCCTGATCAATCAAAAATAATAAATTGATAACTAAAGTGGTTTTACAAAGAAACAAAGAATTCACATCATTACAGATAAGTTAAAGTGCGATGGGTATCATCACTTAACAGGGCTCAGATAGTCTTTCTTGAAAAGAAATTAAGAAAATAGCGGCTGCCCCCACTGAAGGCCAGAGCCCCACCATAAAAAGGAATAAACACTTTTAAGAGAAAGTAATAAAAAAAAAATAACCCAGAGGAGATTTGGGGAAAATTACACACACACTTATAAGGAAGCTTATAAGTGCATTTTTCTATCTTTTTGTGCGTGCTTATAGAACTCCAACTTTTTAAGGACAGGCTTCACAAAGAATCACCAGCAGTGTCTTACTGTAATTGATTAATTATACCATGAGCAATGCATAGAAAATTAATCTCAATCAGTACTGAAAACTAAGAAGAGAAAAAAAAAGTTTTCCTCACCTCCTTTTCTTTTTCTTCTTGTGGGAGGCTGATGGAGACTCATTTTTGGTTTCATCTTCATCTGAGCTGCCCACAACACTGCGACAAGAACAGAAGCACAGTTCGAAATATAAAAAAAACTACAAAAACAATAATTAACAGTGAATAATTTATTATCAGTTTCTTTATTTGTTTGTATGCTGCAAAAAAAAATGATTAAAAACCTTTAGAAATAAATGAAATCTTCCCAAAGATCTCCTCTATATTGTCTAACTTCAATCCCCCTTTAAGCATTTTGAAATAGCCCCCTATGCCTAGATCTAAATATAATACACAGTGGTATGAAACTCCCACTTCATGTAGGTCTTTTAATTTTTTGCCCATTTCACGTACAGAAATTAATGGATTTATTTTTGCTAACCAATTGACAGTCATTCATCCAGAAGAAATACAAGAGATAAAAATTCAAAAATTATACAGGGTGAATAGAATCAAACTCAGCTGCTCTAGAAATTTATAAATACAAGGGCATAGTAGAATCTTTTGATCACTACCTTCAGTTTATAAAAACAAAAATAAACTGATATTTTTTAAATGTTTGAATTCCATTATGATAACAAGTGAAATCGTTTACCAATAGATGGCATTCTTTGCAAATTCAGGTTTGTGCAAATATGGTCTAAAAGAACAAGTAGCTTCTCAAAACATTATCTTAAAAACTGATCCAAAAGAGACATAATTTTTTTAATATATTAAGTATAAGAAAATTATGAGACAAAATTCTGTAAATAAACGTGAATTCCATAGTCTGCATTCATATTTTCATGGTAATGTAGTAATCATTTATTTTTTTGTATATTTTTATTCCTCATTTATCACTATTGCCAATAATCTGCTGCCATCCATCATACCTGTATTTCTTCTGAGCTAAGGCAGCAGCCTTGGCAGCTTCTTCCTTAGCCTTTCTGTCAGGATCAAAGGCACTACCCTCCACATAGTCTGTGAGGCCGAAGGCTTCTTTGAGGCGTTCATTCTTCTCCTGATTCGCCTCTGCAAGCTGATGGGTGGCACGAGCTCTGATAGAAAGAAAATAAAAACCACACTAGTTACAAAATGTCTTATAGCTCAATATACACTAGATGCGGTGCATGAGATGCACTGAGTTTCAACTAAGGGGGAGAATATGAAATATAATTCTGTTCACCATACACGGTGTACAGATATAGCTATTCAGTCAGATAAGAAAAATCCCCACTCTTTTTGACATGGTGTACTTGCACTGATGTTTATCGACTTTTAGTCACAGAAAGAATCTTTGTATAGAAAAATATGCACACACAGCGATCACAGCTTGAAGAGCCGCATAAAAGGTTTGAGCTTCAGATATCTTTAATCTTCATTTTTGTCTGATGCAGTTGTCTTTCTCTCCTTGTTCTTGTCACTTTGCTTTAGTTACAAATTGCAACAGCACATACTAACCCAAAAACGTTCTGGTACTTGGTATCTTTCGCTAGTTTTAGGCCTGGTACTTAAGCTTAGGCCTAAGGCATTCTTCCTGGATACTGCTGTGGCAAGTGATCATCAATTTTACCCAAGGTGTACTGTTTGCTTTGACACATGTATTTGGTTTGAAAACATCAATATCACACAAAAGAAATTATATTTTGACCTTTCTTTTTTAACTGCTTTTTGTTTTCATCCTTTAAAGGGGGAAGGATGCACACTAGCATATGAAATATTCTGACATTCCTCTTTTTCCGAACTGAGGACTACCTTTTAGAACATTCACTACTAACATAAATCCATAACTTGAAACTGCAGACAAAAGTGCTGTTGGCCTCTCACTCAGAGTCCAAGTCAACCTGAAAAACTGACTGTTGTGCAATACATACGCCTATTATGAAACGTGCATGGGACAAAAGCACCAGCAGCAAGAGATAGGGCAATATTTAGAGGGTAAACTGTCGTCTCCACTCATTATAATGCATTCAAATTGAACCACATATTTCTTCACTTGTATGTAAAAGGCTTCACAATTTGGTGAAAAAAATGTCGGATCCATAAAAACATTCCTAAGTTAAATTTTTTTTTATGATAAAATCATCCCCCATCACTTAAATACCACTTTTGTTCAACTTGTGAGAAAAAAGAAATAGAACACCGCATATAATCTGAGTCACGATAGAGCGTGACAGAGAGAGGAACACACACATAAATCTCAAAATAATGTCCACATAAGATGTATGGTGTACGTTCGATAATTGTCTTAAATCATTGCTATAATATTTTTATTCAGTTTCAGCCATCTAAAATCAACTGAACCAGTTTTTTGGTTTTTTTTTTCAACTTTTTATCATTTGTCAAAGATGTGTGGAAAACGTCAACAGCAATAACAGAAGGCATTAACACGACAAAAACCACTCACGCAAACACACGATATAATCCCATAGGGGCCCCTAGACGCAGTGTACAAGCCTCAGCTATCGGGTGTCCTGGACACCCGGTCATGGCACCTGGCTTGGATTTCGTGGGGAGCCGAGATTTGGGTGGGGGCAAGCTGCACGGGTAACAGCTGTCACAGTCCACCTTGACCAGAGTTAAGAGCGTCTGTGCACGGCTCGGCCCGAGTCTCTCCTCGGTAGGTTTCATGATTTCACGTTCGGCTGACCCGACTGAGGGGGAACCTGGGGCGCGTATTTCCAGGCTCAATGCGCTTACATCTTCCTCCTTCACAGTCCGAAGACCCTGAGTCAAATCCGGTTCCGTCCCCAAGCTGCTGGCGTCCGTATAACAACAGCAGCAGTACGGAGGGCAGCAGCAATGGCAGCATGGACAACCGAGTCCAACCTTCCGGCAGGGTCTGCACACGGCAAGGCTTTCTCTGGAGGTTCCGGTAGAGTAGAGCTGTTGGTACAGGTAGTCAAAGACAAACTCGGGCCGGCGCTGGGCGCCAGTGTGGCGGTGGTAATACTGGTCACTCCACTGCACTACACCGCCCTCTCCACTGGCGTGGAAGCTGCTTACTTGGTCTGTCATTACCAACACTGAGAGGGGGGGGGGGGGCAAAACTATGCGAGGCCTCAACAGCCCCTAGAGAGGTGCACGATTATTGTCGAACTATCTATCCAAATCAATCGTCTTTTTGTATGAATCACATGCACAGGAGAGTTGTTTTCCCTCGTCGATATCAGAGCTAGCATTTTATATTTATTTTTGTAATAACCTCGTGACAGCTAGATAATTAATGAGATTAAGCTGAAAGTGTTGCTTTTTGAAGGGCAGGCATTCCTGGACCTACAAGGCCATTGCGTCACTGTTCGGTGATGTTACGATCAGCCGCTAGTTCTGAGGCCAAGAAATTCAGGAAAGGCTCTGAACCAAATATCCACACTGATACGAACACGGTTGACCAGGCAATCCATGAAACGCAAAGGCACGATCACTACTGACCCCGGAATCCACGGGGATACCATTGTGACTTGTAACCACTGCCCAGACGTCCGTGACTGTCTTGGTCACCAGTTTGGCGGGAGAGACGCCCGCCACCCACCTGAGCCCAGTGCCAGTCACCTAGCGTGAGAGCTCTCGCCAGATTACTGCGCCGCGGGAGATGAAGAGCAGTAAGCGGCTAGAGCGCCGGTCTCAGCAGCCCGCGCCACCACAGCGTCACACCCGGTGCGTGCAAACATCACATTACGAGAGAGAGAAAGAGAGAGAGAGAGAGAGAGAGAGAGAGAGAGAGAGAGAGAGAGAGAGAGAGAGAGAGAGAGAGAGAGAGAGAGAGAGAGAGAGAGACAGACAGACAGAGAGTCGGGCGCCAGCGCTCTCACCTGGCCTGAATAGCGCGGTGTGGAAATAATAGTGGCTTTCCTGCAATCAGTCTTGCCAGTCATTGACTTCTCGTGTTCACCTATACAACGATCATCAGGTTAAGATTCAACAATCGCAAGTCAATTAATTTAGATTAGTTTATTACGTGCATAACCTTACAACAGTAGCTCAAGCGCCTTGCACGCCCCAGTCTGGTTCGCGAGGCATCAACATCAAGATATTGAGGTAACAGAATGTCAAGAGAATCTGGACAGAAGATCCATCTACTACTTGAAAGCGACATTTTATATGCCACTCACCCTCTGCAGAACAATACAGAGAGCGAAATCGATAAAATCTGATCACAAGGCAGGTAACCAGCCTCTCTAAAGGTCTGGAAATCAGAGTTAACGGCGACGTTATTGCTGAAATTAGGAGGGCAAAACTAAAAGAAAAGGGGTACTTGAGATTTTTCCCCTTCTCTCATCTTCTATGTTCTCTCTGTGTGTACTGTGAGATTTGCAGACTGACGAAGCTTATAATTATATAATGTAAAAATTCCGAAAAAGGATTCAGTAGACAGTTTGAAATAGTTGTACAGACCTGATTACACCTAAAGGGCACGCGTGTGAGCACACAGGGAGGGAGGAGCTGTAGTGGTGAGAGATCGGCCCTCAATAGATACCTGTCTACCCTGTCTAATTGCTTTTTCTCGTTTTTCCCTCTTTACCGATGACAGTTCACACGCTCTCGCCGCAAGCGCCAATCAACGGCTATAGAGAAACACCGAGGCGAATCTATAAACTTTGGACGCGTGTGTACGCGCGCGTGTGTGTGTGTGTGTGCCTTGAATTACAAACCCGGCGTCAGTATAGAAACGGGTGGCAGAAAGGGAATCCCGGATTTTATTGTTTCTATAGTTATTATGTTGGGGACAATAACAAGAGCCTGGATCCGACTCTCACACTCTCAGAGTGGTTTGGCCGAGGACACCATAATAATTGAAATCAGAAGATAGGATAGTCAAACCACAAACATAACAGAGTGTAGATTATAGAAACTGAACATATCGCTGTTAGCTTAGAGCTATGTTTACAATGTGAATAACGGTGGAATAATGGAAGGTATAACTATTGTTTTACAACAGAGGTGTTTATTGAAAAATTTGCCAAACTTTGGCAACACAGCTTGAAACAGATCAAAGACCGTATAATGTACCACACGAACCATTTATCATGAGGGGTGAGTGTCAATGAACAAGAGTAATCCTGAGGGCGTCGTGATGTCCTATGGTTTACCTTGGTTGAGCTGAAACTGGCCTAATAAAAGTTACCCACTCACTAGGATGGTAGATGAGCTCAAGCAGGTGAAACAGTAAGGGAAGGCGAGTAGAGCGAGACAGATCTAGCGAGAAGGTGCTAGAGACAAAGAGAGATAGATAGATAGATAGATAGATAGAGAGAGAGAGAGAGAGAGAGAGAGAGAGAGAGAGAGAGAGAGAGAGAGAGAGAGAGAGAGAGAGAGAGAGAGAGAGAGAGGGAGAGTAATTTACTTTTCATTGCTGCTGGTGTTCATTTAAGTAACTTTTAAAAAAAAAATATTGGAAAGGGTAGTGCGTATTGCTCCGATTACGTGCACCACCACCACCATCATTATCATTATTATTATTATTATTATTATTATTATTATTATTATTATTATTATTATTATTATTATTATTATTATTATTATTATTATTATTATTATTATTATTATTATTATTATTATTATTATTATTATTATTATTATTATTATTATTATTATTATTATTATTATTATTATCATTTTTATTATTTTTACTAAAAACCAATACGATTTATGCAGTAATAATTACTGGGATCATTGTTTCATTAAAAAATCCCAGCGCTACGCTGGAGGGCTGACTTTATTCTCCTGTCCCACCATCCCGGAAAGTTGTGGTAACTGTTTGTATTATACATGTATATATGTATGCGATATTGCTCCAACTTGCCAGTAGCAGACGAGCATGCATGACGGTGCCAGTTCTGGCTGTTCTGGACGATACAAAAACTGATTCATCATAATCCAAACAGGAACCGCAGAGGAACTGACTTGCATCACTACCAACTGCCAAAACAAGATGTACTGGGTGAAAGAGATGCGACTGGCCTGAAACTTCTCTCGTTGATGCTGTGTGTGTAAATGTATAACGAACTTTAGTTGTTGCCAGGCATGACTGACAATTTCTCTTGTTATTTCCCTGAATAATAAATAGAAATTTAGTACAATCGCCATCACCGTTATTATCATTATTACTGGGGGGGGGGGGGTTGTTGTTTTTTTGTTTGTTATTGGTATTAATATTATTATTATTATTATTATTATTATTATTATTATTATTATTATTATTATTATTATTATTATTATTATTATTATTATTATTATTATTATTATTATTATTATTATTATTATTATTATTATTATTATTCGAGTAGTGTATTCAGACACACGAACAAAGAACAAGCTTTAATCATCACTAGTAGACGCCACTGTCTGCTGTTGACATCAGTGCCAGCCTCTGGTGCAAACACAAAAGATCAGTCACAAAACCAATTACAACCCCAAAAGGCTCGACAAGGGAGCAGGAGGCACACGTATCGACGTGTTGTACAGAGAAACACAAAGCTTGCTCTCTCTCTCTCTCTCTCTCTCTCTCTCTCTCTCTCTCTCTCTCTCTCTCTCTCTCTCTATATATATATATATATATATATATATATATATATATATATATATATATATATATCCAGACTCTTATCGTGGCCGCAATCACCATGCCAAGCTTAAGTAAAGGCGGTGGGCTTTCCATGCAAATATTAACTACATAGATCCCCACACACACACATTTTATGGAAGATTGGATAAGGGAAAAAAAATTCGGTGTCAATTTCTCGGGAATGATCGCACTAACGTAGAGCAGACACACCCACATATATTGGCATCCACAATGCTTCTCTCATACAGTCATGACTTCTGTTCAACAACCAAAGGTGTTTAGAAAGTACCCTTAGCTCCATTTTGTTAGAGAGAATATTTGTCCCCGTATTTGCGCGTGTATCATGAACTTATTTTCTAAGCATCGGTAATAGCAGCAGTGCTCTTGAAAGATTTAGGTTGTTCAGTGCAAACGTCATTGTTTCATGAGTACATAAATTCCTTAAGTCATGCCGTGTTATCAGAATTTCATTCCCTCTTCAAATGATAATAAAGATAATTGTACACAGTTCATATTGATTCCATTATTTTACCTCCCCACTCCCCTTTCTAATCCCTTCTAAGTCTTAATACCGACCAACTCTCGGCCTTTTCGACCCATTGATGATGGAGCAGTGAATTTACCATGGAGTCAAAGCCTCCCTGCTTGGTGCTTGGTAAAAGAAATGGCAAACACTGATTTATTGTATGATATATAAAAAACAATCTAATCGGTAGTAAAATGCCCATCCCAATATTCTTCCGCAGTGACGTCACTTCCTCCATCGTCCGAGGATGCTGGGACTTCGAGATGAGCCGCCCATGAGCTATGTCATGTGTCCCCATAAGGGCGGGAAAGTTTTCCCTTTCCGTGCCGCCCATGAGCTGCGTCATGTGACCATATTAGGGCGGGAAAGTTTTCCCTTTCCGTGCCGCCCATGAGCTGCGTCATGTGACCATATTAGGGCGGGAAAGTTTTCCCTTTCCGTGCCGCCCATGAGCTGCGCCATGTGACCATATTAGGGCGGGAAAGTTTTCCCTTTCCGTGCCGCCCATGAGCTGCGTCATGTGACCACATTAGGGCGGGAAAGTTTTCTTTTTCCGTGCCGCCCATGAGCTGCGCCATGTGACCATATTAGGGCGGGAAAGTTTTCCCTTTCCGTGCCGCCCATGAGCTGCGTCATGTGACCACATTAGGGCGGGAAAGTTTTCTTTTTCCGTGCCGCCCATGAGCTGCGCCATGTGACCATATTAGGGCGGGAAAGTTTTCCCTTTCCGTGCCGCCCATGAGCTGCGTCATGTGACCACATTAGGGCGGGAAAGTTTTCCCTTTCCGTGCCGCCCATGAGCTGCGTCATGTGACCCCATAAGGGCGGAAAAGTTTTCCCTCTCCGTGCCGCCCACTAAGCTGCGACACGCTATCCCTGGCCTATGGGCGTCACGCTGTATATTAGCGGCGACAAGAGCAGGCACCAACATTCTCATCAACATTAACACGAGAGCGGCAAAACTTGCCCGTTAGGGCTCTAGCCACTCTCGTCCCGATGTACCGAGTTGTATTCAAACAACATCATTATCAATACGGAGATTTCGTAGTGTCATTGCATCACAAAGTGTCCATCTTTCATGGTTCCCCCGGTATTATTATTTCTATTGGCTCTTTTTCTATTTTTAGTTTGAGGATCTATAAAGTGTATAATTTTCTCACCTCATCCCGTATATTTAATGTATTTATATCCACCAAGAAGGCTGAGGCTAAGGTACCCCCTTTGACTTCTATTCAATAATTCTAAGCACATGGCTCGAGCAAAGATCAAGGTATGAAGAACAACTGATCAGGCGAATTCATTGCAAGAACTCAGACAAGAAACCTTTCCAGCTCAACTATTTAAAAAAAATGGATGAACCAGAATTGTTTGGCAAGGATATTATTTTGATGAGAGAAGTTCCTACTTTGTGTTACTTTACGGTCATCTCTATCTATGCGTAGAAACTTAAAACAACCAATGAGCCCGAGGGTTCAGCGAATCTCTCTCGTACTGTCATCTATGACGCCAGGTCCACTTTGCATCTCTATAGTATTAGTGAATGAATTAAGTTAAAGGTATATATTTAAACAAAACAACAACAACAACAGCAACGGACAATCGTTTGAACTTCAACCCACATGAGACTGACAAAACATTTGTACATAATTCAAATGGCTGGTTCTAAATTAAGCGTAATATTCTTTGTTTACATACATGTATTTAATCGAGTGACATTAATCATAAACAGCCCCCCCCCCCCCCAGCCCGCCCCATCAAAAGCAATAATAATAATTAGATATATACAATGGTCATGATAGAAAAACCATGTACACATCAGAGTAATTAAGGAGCAAAGACGAACTCTTCCTCAAATATACGAAAACTCACAGGCGCTGGTTGATCGTGTTGCAGCTTTTGAAATAAAATTAAAAAAAAAAAAAGTTTCAGGATTGGTTTGATTCCTGGCTAAACCGCACGAAAAGAGAAATAAATTTCTTTTTCTTTTTCCTTTGTTCAATAACAGGGGAGATGGAGGGAGGGGGGGGGAGAGAGAGAGAGAGAGAGAGAGAGTGGAGAGGCTGGCGTGAGTATGAAGCCTCTAGAGGCTAGCTTTGCTGTTTTAAATAAAAAAAGGAAAAAAAAAACAAAAAGAAAGAAAGAAAGAAAGAAAACCTGCATGAGTACGATGAGATGAGAGCAGCATGACACACGCACGAGCGGTTACAAAGTCTAAGGTATTATCTCACAAACAAAGGGAATTAATACATGAAAAGCTCAAGCAACTTAAAAAAAAAAATTAAAAAAAGAGGGAGAGAGAGAGTGAGAGAGAGAAATAAATAGACAAACAATATGCGAGTATGATACTTGGGAGTATGTGAGGATTTTTAATATGGCTAGAAGTAATGTTTACTTTACATAGATCCTGGCAGGGTACCGATCTTTGCATTGCCCCAACTGGCTCTTAGTAACTCAATGATAAAGAAACATTCTTTGTATAAATTCTGCTCAACCACAAGACTGTTACTCCAAGAAGTTTAATTCATTTAGACCAATCGTTTTATCCCGTCTGAACACTTAGAACTGTCTGAATCTATATGAAGATTAGGTGTGGGCTGTTGGGAACCCGTAACCAAATCTATGCACTGTAAGATCGTGGGTGTGACATCATGGCTAGTTCTCCCTATTTGTCCAATGTTTCGTTGACTGAGCTGTAAGCTGATTTAGGGCTGGGTGTTCCCGTGTTTTCCCCATACAGTATCGACGTGACCAGTCTCTCGAGATATTTTTTTGCAGCACAATGCGTTTGCGTGTTGAATGTTGTACCGAAACAACGCATTAAATCGAGGAAGCAGTTCATTTCCATCTCGATCTGGAATGAGGGCATACGGCCTAGCCTAGCCCGCCTAATCAAGTCATTAATGAATTGCCTTCTTTCTGGTGATTACATGTTGGGGGTAATGAATCAGATCTCGACTGGGGTGAACTTTACATGTGTATGGGAGAAGGTGAAGAGTGACAGATGGGTAGACCGATAGATAGATAGATAGAGGAGTGTGAGAGAGAGAGAGAGAGAGAGAGAGAGAGAGAGAGAGAGAGAGAGAGAGAGAGAGAGAGAGAGATTGGGGTTGGGGAAGAGACTGAGAAGAACAAAGAGAGTGAGATGGCGGAACATACTTTAAAAAAAAACAAAAACGAACAGGCTAATGTTAATATTGTTAACTTTTTGGGGGGAAAATCAGTTATCTTTTGTTTTAATTTCCGTTCGTTGCCTTGTTTTTGTTTTTTGTTTTTTTTTGCTTCATTTGCTGCACGTATCGTTAACAAACCAAAAAGCAAGCGACCTGCCAGTTCGTCTTTTCTATCAAACAAAAAAAAACCTACTGTGCAATTGTAAAGACTAACATGAGATAGCAAAGACTACCTCCAGACTGTTTGAGATTATTCTCAGAGAAACAAAATCGAGAAGACACGGGACCAGAAGTCAATTTCCGGTGAAGGAGTCTGTTTCATACGTCACGGTAATGGAGCGCGGGAGTCTGTTGGTGGTCGACTGCTACAGGTCAAGGAAGTGGAGACTGGGTGTCAATATAAGGTGTACTGTACAACTGGTGACCCTATGATTGGACCCGTATTGCGTTGGGCTGTGTTTATGCAAATTCTTCAAGAAGACACCCAGTACTACTCACTAAACGCTGGCTTCATTGAAACTCTCTCTCTCTAAGTAACACTAAGTCTTGTTTCGTTCCGTCAAAAAGAACGAATCTTCCGTTCCATGCAGTTAGCTGCACAGAAACTTGAAAATGGAATTCGGGATGTGCATCTAGTAACCGATGTCCAGGACATACATTCGGTCTAGACAATAATATTATACAAAGAGTGGGAATAGGCGGATCTACAGTATTTGGTCTAAAAAACACAGAAAGGGGGAGAGAGAGAGAGAGAGAGAGAGAGAGAGAGAGAGAGAGAGAGAGAGAGAGAGAGAGAGAGAGAGAGAGAGAGAGAGAGAGAGAGAGAGAGAGAGAGAGAGAGAGAGAGAGAGAGAGAGAGAGAGAGAGAGAGAGAGAGAGAGAGACCTGGAATCGTTGAATATTACGAAAGTCAAGCGCATAATCGTCTTTTAAGGTCTTCACTCAGAGACAGCAGGTTTGATAAAGTGAGGCACTAAAACATCGACAATTCCTGAATATTTTATCTTGGGCTCATGAGCAGAGGGAAACAGAAGCAAGTGCTGTATGCATGGGATAATCACAGGAAAGGGTTATTGGAGCTTTGCACGCAATCTTGAAAGGAAGACTCAAAAATTATCGACCCTACCAGGCTAGCACTTTTGATGATTACTGTTGATTGAACTCTAACCTAAAGCTAGCTCTTGCCACGTTGAAATTATAGAAAACATTGTAGGCCATGAAAACTTAGATACTGTACAAGGTAAACGTCCAATCCACCACAAACAGAGCTTATCGAGACTGGAAAATGTAAGGTACACCGCCGTAGGGGGTCAGAGGAAGAGAGAGGGAGAGAGAGAGATTAATTAACGTCATGGAAATAAAACGGACATCTATTTTTTCATCCGTTTTCCGGGTGTAAAGCAGAGGTGCCCTATACCCTGGCATTTTTCACGCTGCTTTGCTGTTCTCATTGTGTCCTATTAAAAAAAAAAAAATGTCTACAAATCATTACTTTTATTCTGATTCTATTACTTGTTACTCCTTCTTCCCTGCACTAGGTCCAATAAAACATACTTTTACAGTATATCTAAATTGACTACATTAAAAAAAAAAAAAAGGAAAAAGAGAAAGAAAAAAAGGGTTTGGTGGATACATCTCTTCCCTGGACTCTCGTCATCTATATCTCGCCTCGAAATCAAAGAAAAACCCTTCAAAACTGGAGAAACAACAACATGAAGGCTAAGATGGCCAACTATTGATTAATTATGGCGAAAAAAACAGAAAATTTCACCACTCGCCTCGCAGTCATCATTACAAAAAAAGATGTATTCACTTTCAAGAAATAAAAGAACCAACTTAGCCGTGACATCTTAGTTCCCAGATGACGGATCTGAAGACAATGCTCTACTGATGACAAGTCTGAACTCTGTCACCAGCGGACGAGCCTCGTCAGCTCAGAATACTGAGGGAAATCGGATTGACCCAAACCAGTTCGCTATAATAAGCATCACGGGAATCCTTCTGGTTTTCATCCTGATCATCACCTGCAATCATTAGCCTGGGGTCAAATTTATTGTATCTTAAATCAGTGTTCGTGTCATCTATTTGAAGGCTTGATGGTTGGATATGGTCAATGAAAAGGGCAAACTTTTGTCTGACAGATTATTATGAAGCTAGAACTGCCCACTCCACATCGATTGGAATCTCTTTTACACGATTCAATCTCTTAACAACAAAATAGAGCAAACAAATCTTGGACGAGTCGAAAAATCAAAGGGATTTCTTCAG
This sequence comes from Elysia crispata, assembly GCA_033675545.1. Lineage (NCBI taxonomy): Eukaryota > Metazoa > Mollusca > Gastropoda > Plakobranchidae > Elysia > Elysia crispata. The sequence continues at coordinate 187,593 of JAWDGP010006982.1, forward strand.
GGAATAAAAAGGACTTTCTTTCAGAAAGGACAGAAGGAAAAATGACAAACACAAAAATTAACAAGCACAAGCAAAGAAATAAAACTTCAGTCAATCCGAGAATGGCGTGCAAGCTGTGTGATTAAAAGGAAAAAAAAAAAACTGATCTGATCCAGGATACCAGACTTCTAGAGGAGAGGCAGCGAACACAGGAACAATACAAGCAATACGCCGTCACTGTCGGCCTCTTTATCTGGCTGACATTTGGACAGAATATTAAAAGCCGATACCCTATTTACTGTCCTCTCCGGGCTCCCAAGTACCTACGGATAGCAACCAATTCCTGAGATCCAAACAGGATTTTGGCGGGCAATTTTCACTTCTGACGCGTTTGATTGACAGTTGACGGAAGCGGAAGTGGCACTGCTTATGGAGCAGACACGCGAGAACAGCAGACGCCAGCGCCCTGCAGCGGCGCTCTACTGAGGAATTCTAAACATTATGAGGGAGCTTGGGCGGTGTATGATGTGAGTACAGAGTGTTTTACTTTCACATCAATCAACCAGTCTTGCAATTGACTTCACGAAAAAAAAGAAATTAAAAGAGAATATACAATTGATTCTGGACTTAAACAGCAAAAAAAAAAAAAAAAAGGCCAACACATCTAATATCTGAGCGTGCACAGGCACCCATCTTTATACCAAAACACCTAGCAATTGTTATTTCTGGATCCCGTCTTTGAGATACTTTTCTTTCAAATTTCCGCACCAAAGTTTTAATCTAAAATAGTAAACGCTCATCACACTTAAGATAAGCAAGGGATAACAAAGCATCAAAGAGTGTGGGTTGTTGTTTTCATTATGTTAACATCTTTACCTAAGAGGATTATGTTAGTAAAACCAGGCTATCTCTAGTTATAACTTGCAGTTCAGATAAGGCCTCACTGAGAACACTGAAGCCTGTCATGAAAATCGACCCTTTGACAGGCACAGTCCAAACAGTTATTATGCTAGTGCTTTCATGTTATTCATATTTCAAGAGGATTTTAAGTGTTTTGAAGATTAACCTCATAACTTCAACACAGAATATAAAGCCATTTTCCCTAAGCGATATTTATTTTGATAAATGATGTGTTTATCATCCACCCTTCAGGTAAAAAATCCATAAGCAAGTTCTTTTCACGTCGCAACCAATGGAAGTGATTTTTATAATGAAAAAAGTAACCAGCTGAGTCCATTAGCCTCTAGAAGGTCAAGGAGAGTGACATTTTCACTTTTATGGAAGGAACATTGCATCTTATTGACACTGTAAAATGTCAGCATATCATAATCATATCAAAGCCTGATTTGGAAAAACCAATATGTTTCAATTCAAGCCTTCGTGTTGTGCATAGGTACTGTCTGATGTAATGAACCAACTAGTAATCTTTTGCTTTTGAAAAAAATCCCAAAGGGAGAAAAAAAAACATTACAATTTTTCTTAATTTAAGAAATTATAAACAACATCGTCAGGATAAAAAAAGCAACCTCCATGCTTTGATGAGTTTGCTTCTTATTTGCAATGTTTTACAGCCTGTTATCAAAAGGCATCTTTACAAACAAAAAAAATTTTTAACTGGACATAATATTTTGGTAGATTTGCTGCATTAAATCATTGTGTGCCAATCGACGATGTATCGTCGATATAGTGAGCCGCAGCTGTGCCAATCGACGATGTATCGTCGATATCAGAACCAATGTTTGTTTCGCCATTGGTAGCCCGGTCATGAAACTTTTTAAGTTTCCTATGAGAGATAACTCTAAATATATAATAAGTCATAGTTACACAAAAATAAGCCAAACTGGAACCCAATTTCCAATGCATCCTCTAAAGACAATATGCACAGCAAAAATGGCCTGGCACAACCGTGGAAAACGCTCTGGCACACAATGAGTTAAGCCAGCTAAAAATTTCTTATAATTACAATAATTTTCAATAAGCTTGTTTTGATTCCGTAACATATAAATTTACTTTTTAGTTGAGAGACTTTGCTTTCTTTAAAGGATATCACATCAACCTACACAGGCTTCCATTAAAACTAGCTAGCCAGAGTGATTTCAAGATAGTGATGTCTGGAAAGGTGAGATGATAGAGATAATTATGTATAAAGATATGTATGGAAAAAGCAGAGTAACGAGAAAAGTTTTATTTTCTCATTAAAAAAAAAAGAGGAACAGGCACAGGTTGACCAATACGACTACTTACATTGGTCTCCCATGTTCGTCTTTGTCTACAGCCGATGACTCAGACACACCCTCTTTTGCCATCAGCATCTTTCTGAACATGTTCACCTTATTGGCAACCTCCTTCTCTGAATACCTGATTGACAAATTATTTAAATGCATTGTTATAGAACTTTTTATTTTCATTTACATTGAAATCTTAAATGAATGAACCATCTACCACTAAAAGTTAAAAATTAATTAAAAAAGAGAGCGCCATGCATCCCAACCCCTATTTAGAAAAAAAAAAAAAAAAAAAAAAACTGTCATGTGGAAAACAATGCATGTCTTCCAAAACATGTGTTACACCTGTGTTTTGCTAGATTCTTTGACTAAAAGATTTACATTTTCTAGAAAGGGAGTTGTTTCTGATACACTAGATAACAATATTTATTGCAAAGAGCTCATGAGTCTTAAATTTACGACAATCTTACCAAAAGACCTTTTGTCACACTTTTATTGAATGATTTACTAGTTATTATAGCTGAGACGATATATGATTTATCCCAGAAACGTTATTAAAAAATAAAATACATAACATTATATATATATATATATATATATGAACATGGTCATTCCCATCTTTTTAACTTGCTCAATATCTGTTACAGGACAGAAAATTTCTCTGATTGCGCGCGAAATTTGCTAAATAATGGGGAAATATTTTTTTTACCTACATTTAAAATGAAGAATGAATCAATACTTCATCAACCAGTTGTACTCTAGACAGGAACTAGGGATAGGCTAATCAGAAAACATTTTACAAAATGATAAAATTTCAATTTCAGATCAAACAAACTTACCCTTGTTCTTCCATGAGCTCCTGCATCTCCATGCATTTAAGTTCAACTTTCCTTTTCCTCTCATGGTCCAAAATCTCTCTGTTGGGCTGTTTGTTTAATCCCTGATCAAGTTTGTTTATCTCTTCTTCTGTTTTGTAATCAATTCTGTCTTTCTTGGACTTCACAAAAGCCAAATTTCTCTGAACATAGCCATTTGTCCCACTGCCTCTGGGTGTTTGAAGCCCGATTCCATTGTACATGTTGAGTTATAAAATGTAAGAAAAATCCAAAAGACCTTTTTTGAAATCTGAAATAATAAATTTGAAAAAAATTTCAAATAAATTTTCATTTTAAATAAACATAAAAAATGCATTGTAAGAATTAATAACAATAATAATGTACAAATAATTTATTTAGTAGTTTCAAATGGTAAATAAAAAAAAAAGTCGAAAACGGTACATACATAAAAAAAAAAAATTAAGTTCAAATTTTCCGAGTTGCCAGGCATTTGGCACAGTAAAAAGGGGGGGGAGTTTACCTGCTCCTCTTTGACTAGTATCTTACTAACCACAAATCTACGCTGGTGTTACAAGAAGCTTTATTTTCATTTCTCCATCTCCATTACTGTTACTATATTAACTGGAAACTAGTTTTAATTAACTGGTCCACTGATGTTTTGTTTCTGCCCTGACTGTGATTAGACTTAGTAAGGTTTTCACCAGCCCCAGTGCTTCAACTAACCTCTTATTTAATCCCAGTACTTAGATCACAGCAGGGCAATTGAAAAGTGTGATGTGGTTTTGGGTTCTCACTAATCTAAAGTGAACAAGTAGAGATTTCCATAAAAATTGTCATTTATATCAATCATACTTTCTTTTGAAAAAAATTCTGGAGATAAACATGAGGACAAAAAAGAGATGATGGTAATAAATCCAGGTTCCCCTGAGTGCAATGCGTCTGTCATCTGAGCACATGTGGTAAAACTAAGTAAAAGGTAGCCAGTTTTAACAGGACACCAATATGCCTTACTAGGTTACCAATTAACTAGTTAAAGTGGGAAACTTGATTCCTAAATTAAGACTATCAACCACATAACCTTGCAGAGATTTTTTCTCTATTTTCAAAGGAACTAATCAAAACTGGAGTGATACCACACTGTGGGGATATTGAGTAGTGTTATTAGTGTGTAAAGTCAAGATAGGTACATTACTATCTATCATAGAACCATGACTCTGCAAAAAAAAACAAAAAAAACCTGCAATTTCATGCAATTTTTAGCTGGTCACATTTTTTTTTTACATTTATAATCTAATTCTGATCAGTATGTATGGTTGAATTTTGTTTTCTTTTGGTATTATATAGGCTATACGTAACAAAGTGATCTCAGTTCTTTTATGCAGTTCTAACAAGCTGTTATCAGGCAGGGTGAAACTGAAAAGACAAGAGCCAAAAATGCTACTGACGTTAACACTAATATTGTGTTTAGGATACAATATTAAAGCTCTGACTTGTTTTTTTTTTCTTTTTTTTATTCAAAGTTTTCTCTAATAGCAATGAAAATATTTTTTTTTCTCTTTGAAAAGTGTCAAATTAGGAAGAGTGGAAATATTTTTTAATTCACTAGATCCAAAAATTGTAAAGATTGACTAAGGGAAATAACATTTTGACATAGTAGCAACAATCCTTCTGTAATTCTTTCCCTTGCCTAGAAGGGGCTTTCTAGTTGAAAATATAACAATGTAATGAGTTAAATATAAATATACAGAGTTTAAATTATTCAACCAAGTGGACTTATCTCTCCCTTTTTGTAATCCTTTTTTCTAAAAGAAGTTTGCAAATTTGGTACATTCTTGTCCCAAAAATCCACTCCATTTTTAGATTTGCAGGAAAGAACTTTCTGAAACAGTGAAAGTAAGTGACTCTCCTTGCAAATGGCATGAGACTCAATCTGTATTTAACTTTCAGTTAAAGTTAATTTGGTAACTTTTGTTTTGATTAAAAAAAAAAAGATGTAACCTTTACAGAAATCATCACAGTTTTATTTTAAAGTAAACGTTGAGACAAAAAACCCCAAAAATGCCACTAGCACAACTAATGCTCACAGAAGTTCCTCAGTGGACCAGTTGTTTTTTTTTTTGGTTAAATGCAAGCATCAACAGATTTTCCTTAACTTTAATCTCTTACAGTGGAAGTGCTAGGTCACGCAGAAATGTTCTCTCTTGAGAGCTTTTTCTCTCCTCTTCCACCTTATTTTACAATGTGTAATTAATTTGAAGAAACAAGTCCCATAATTTGCATATCTAGATGATCAATATAAGTTAGTTAAATGAGGATCAAAGGTGTTGGGAGTGTTCCCTCCATAAAAATTCAAAGTTTAAGATTTACTGGACATTTCAAGATTTGTACTTAAACATGAACTTATCATCCAGACAAAAGACAAAATCGAAAGACAATAAACAGCATTAAGTATTAACTTAATGCTGTTTTCTTCACTGCGCTGCGGACATAACAGGTACATCCTCTAAATACAGAGGCTCTGTGCCATCTAGAAGTTCATCACATGTGCAGGTCATAACTACAAATAGATCAGGTAGTTTCACCCAGGTTTAGGAATGTTTATGGAAGGACTTCCAAGCGGGTACAGTATCTCTATCTATCATACTAAAGAGGGCTTCGTTTGATCAGCCATAGAAAAAGACTGGGCAGTAAATTTGCAGATATCGGCCCAACTCTCTTGAGGCTTCAAAACTGTATGTTTCCTGATGAATCTGATACACTGAATATCAATATGAAGCCATTGAAGGTTTTATTTGTCAAAATAAATATTTTTCAAGATATAAGCATTTTTCTGTTGCTCTAAAATCACATTAAATTGTAACAAGTCCTTTCTTACTGAGACTCATCTTGATCTATGTCTTCACTTTTGAACTTTGGAAAGCAGTGCCCCCTCTTCCAGAATTCTGCGAATGCGCTGGGCTAGCTGCCCAGGTCAAGAAAAAGTGGAGCACAACTACATGTAGAACATTAAACTGAAGCAGGCAAAATTCTGTGCTTGTGCAAGAAAGTTAAAGCAGCTTCGTCCTCGTGAAATTTAGCAATTACAGAAAAATAATCCAATTCCAATAAACAGTCAGAACCCAAAGCCATTACTTTATCATATAATTAATAATTCAAAATTTAAAGGAAATACAAAATAGAATAACTCAAATGAAATATAGAATAGGATAGTCCAAGTGAGTGAAATCACCTCTGAGGATCTTTCCTTTAATCAAGCATTTATAATTATTTAGTATGCAAAAGCATGCAGATTGGTATACAGAACTGGGAAAAATATAAGGAAATAAGGCAGCCCAAAAATACTTATATCTTGGAAAGTATTTATTTGCGACCAATAAAAATAAGTCCCTTGTGAAATCCATACTACTATACAACTGTAGCACATGGGCACTGACTCTCACCGAAGAAGAGAAAATAAACGCTTTCCACCGAAAACAACTGAAAAAGGTCCTAAACATTAAATTTCCAGTAAAAATCACAAATAAGTCACTGTATAAAAAATGCCAGGAAAAGCCCCTCTCGCTGCAAATTCTAAAAGCCCGGTGGAACCTCTTTGGGCATATTCTTCGTAGAGACAGCGACATCCCTGCCAACAGAGCAACAAGAGCCTACTTCATCCAATATGGCCACAAACTAAGAGGACGGCCGACAACAACTCTCCCAATCGTACTGAACAGAGATCTAGGACTAATTGACCATTTTAGACTCCATTCAACCGATGATCTGGTCAAAATCACTGAGCTCGCAAAAGACAGGAAACAGTGGAGAGAACTCTCTGCGAGGATAGAGAAAGCTGCCGAAGCGTCACAGACGGTGAACTGGGATGCGACACGGCAATAAGTCAAGTAAGTCAATAAAATTTTCGTATCTGCATTTAGTGTATCAAATTCATTAAGAAAATCCAATTTTAAAGCTTAGAGTGAGTTAGGCCGATAAATGCATAATATCTTCCTCTAGTAAAGTAGCAAATCAGCAAGATTCCATTTAATTATTTTTTTTATAAATTGAACCACTTCCATATACCCAAATTCAACGAACAAAACACACTTCAGCTACACTTAGTTTGATTTTTCTTTTTTAAGGAATAGAGTTCAAAAATCATATTTGCAAACTAATAAATTATTATTGGTCAATTTGCAATGTATACTTATATGGCCTGTAGCAGCCAAAGGGTTCAGACACAGAGCCCATGTAAATTGAAGAGAAAGAAAAAAAATCACCAATTGCTATGGCATCGAGGCCTGAAATACACAGATCTTGGACTTAGTCCATACTTACTTCCTAGACCTAGTGATTTTTTTTTCTGATAAATTCACTAGAAGTACTGCAAGTATGGATCTTGATTCTAGCTGTAAATCTAAATAGTAAGTCGATAGGATGATAAATTGTGTAGGCCTTTATAAATAAATTATTAATTAGATCTAGAATCTAGATTTTGTATCATGATCGAGTTTCACTTTGAGCTAGACTAGCTCTAGATCTAGATAAAACGAATTTAACTATATTGTAGGTCTAATTGCCTTCCTTTATATTTCTTTGATTGAAACTATTATTTTTTTTCAAGAAATTTACTGATTTGCAGAGGGTTTTTTTTTTATCTTTACTCCAGTACCTGTGTTCAAAATCTAAGGCGTAGCCAGCCGTGAATCATGTCATCCACGTCTCAAATCTGTAAAGTACAGAGTTTCCACTGTAAAATGATATTGAAAGTCTATACTCTATAAAAGTCGAAATCCAGATTTATGTCAATCAAAATTGCTTTTGACTTAGCCTATAGTTTCTGAAATCATAAGTAAGTAAGACCACTGAAGTCTTAGAAAATCATCAGTATCAAGTTCGCAACATAATCTGACAGTTGAGAATCGTTGATGCTCATTATTGATACCGGAAATGGCAGGGAGAGCTTAATTCTTAATTTATGTTATGGTAGTCAAAATGAAAAAAGTACAAGTTTAAGATTTAAATTTGTTTATTTGAATCCAGACCCTTAATTGTTCAAAAATCAATAAAGCATCGATTTTATCATAAGTTAGCTTTTAATTAACATCACGTTATTTTCAAAATTTGATTTTACATTTTGATGCTATGAATAATATGATTTAACTTAAGTCTAGAACAAAGTGGCAATCATTATCCATTATTAGATTTCTTATTGTTTTTTCTTTCTTTTTATTTTATTATTATTATTATTATTATTATTATTATTATTATTATTATTATTATTATTAATTTCTTTTGGATGATGAGCGGAGATTGATAACGCCAATCGTTCTGCTAATGCATTTTAGATTAGTATTACGCCCCTTGAGTTTTTCAACGAATGCGTGGCAGCATTTCCTTCAAGCAAAGGATTTGGCTTGTTTGAGCCTGGATAAAATTATTGAGCTCCACGACCCAATTTTTGTTTGTTTGTTTTCTGTTTGTTTTTTAGAAAGAACGAAGCTGTCTGTTATTAGATAATAATAGTAATAATTATCAATGGCATATTCATGGAAATCACTGCGTGTTTGTTTGTTTGTTTGTTTTTGTTTGATTGTTGTTGTTTGTTTTTATTTTTTACTGATTTTTTTTATTTCTAGTGTATTGTTTCATAATTCATATTGAGTTATTGCAGTAAAGACAACACAAAAGTAATGTTGCCCTATTATGAACTGCAGAGCAGGTTACGTAATGTAGTATCAATAAACTGTACAAGTTACAGCAGCAATGTCAGTAGTAGTAGTAGTAGTAGTAGTAGTAGTAGTAGTAGTAGTAGTAGTAGTAGTAGTAGTAGTAGTAGTAGTAGTAGTAGTAGTAGTAGTAGTAGTAGTAGAAGTAGCAGTAACGGTGGTTGTGGTGATAGACGTTGTTGCAGTTTTATAATTTTTTTTTAGTAATAATTGTTGTTTTTGACGTGGTTGTTGTTGTTGTTGTTGTTCTTTGTTGTTTTTACATGGTGTTGTTTTTGTTGTTGTTGTTGTTGTTGTTGTTGTTATTATTATTATTGCTGTTGTTAGAAATAATTTGATTAAAGAAATATTTCTTGCGTGTCCTAGATACGCCAATCTGAAAGCTGCACGCGCTGTCCATCCCTTTATTTAGATCTATAGATCTGAGAACTGCACGGAGTATGCGTAAGCTCTTCTTTTTGTGCAGGGATGATCCTATCCCTTACTTAGAGCCTGGGGTTCTTATAGCAGGTGGTTCCAGTCTTCTCTCACTCTGTCAATCCTATCGTCTATATAGTTAAGATCCAGTTTTTATAATCTGTTTCTCAATAATTGCAAACGCACAGCTCAGGATAAACAGGCCAATATGATTTTATAAGTGAAAAATTACTCAAGAGGACGATCGTCCGTTCAATGGTCGAATGTGAAATTAGTTTTAGAGCACATTTATTAATTATGTGATACTACATAAAAGTTCTCCTCATTTTGTGATAGGTATGCTCCTTGCAGCATAAAGCAACAGAATATAAATTTCGGATTCTTTCAAACAAATTTGCGAGTAAAGATCCCAGCTTGCCGAGACAGCAACAGCATATAATTAAAAATGAAAAGAAGGAAACAAAGAACGAAAAGGAAAAGAAATTCTTTGCACAATAACAGTTGACAGTCAGCCTTTTTTTTTTTTTTTTTTTTTTTTTGTGCACTGTTTATGTTTGAACAAAGAGCTTGACGCAAGCTGAGAATTTCTATTAGATTTACTTCAGTTTATCTTTCCCCTTCTCTTCTTTATTCATATTTCCTTTCCAGCTGGATAAAATTTCATCTAATTCGTTGATATTATATTCATTCTCGACAGTATCGTAGCTTATTATCGTTATGAAAAATCTAGTTTTCTTTTTTTACTTTGTGAGTCTTTTGCAGCGCAAAGGAAATAACCGGGTTCAGTGTTAGAAAATACCTGAACCTTTGACTGCCTTCAAGTGGCTACAATTTAGGCTTGCTCTACCTGCTGTGTAACTAAGGTCTCTCTTTGTCGATCAGCTCATTAGCGGATTTGTCTCTAGATTTAGATCAACGTGATCCATGGAAGTAACTGTGATGTAGAGACTCTTTGTACATTTTTATTTACGATTTTATAACATTCCAAGAAGAGTGCGAGCTCTAAATAAATAGGCAGGCCTACTTCTTGGAATTTTATTGTGGCAAGATTGAGATTAAGCCAAAGCATAAGTCGCTGGAATAAAATGATTTGGGAGGATGATGATTTGTAAGGAGGCTCTCAAGAAAATGTCTCAACATAAAAAAGAAATCCTCGGTGAAACAAGAACAGTGTGCACTTAAAAATTCAAGAGAGGAGAAAAAAAAAAAAACTAGGATATTAGTTTGATTACCAATGTTTATTTCATTAAAAAAAAAAAAGAACAGAAAAATAAATACAAAAATATCATTGACTTTTTAATCATCTTAGCATTGTCAAATTGCTAATGGAGACTGATCTTCAAAGGAAGGTGTAATTTTTCTTACAAAAACAAACAAAAAAAAAAAAAAAAAAAAACAACAAAAAAAAAAAGCAATAAGCGGACGCTCTATCGTACTTTGATGCCACTCTTGAAATACAAAATATGTCAGGGTCTATATCGAAAATAAAACTTGTCCAAGAATTTACAATATTTCATTCGATATCAAAATTCATGTATAGTTTATATTTTTAAGAAAGGGGAAAAAACTACTAGATAAAAAATAAAATAAAAAACTCTCATGATAAACACATTAATTATTTTTTTATATTATTTAATGCGCATTTAAGACTCTTCACTGTTTTCTTAAAAAAAAAAAAAAAGGAAACAGGCTACATTTCCCAATATTTACAAAAGTATAAATATTATAAAAAAAATACTACAATATCTTATCATGCTATTAAATCATAGATGACTCAACGGCAGCTTTTATTGTCAGCAACAGAATTTGTTGCAAGAAGATGACGGCATAAAACCGTTAAAAAATTATTTACACAAATATTTCAAAGGCAAATCAGAGACAAATATACAAAGTTTACAAATGGCTGTCCGATATTTCCCGAAAATTTTATGCTTATATCCATTGAAGGAGAAGGAAAATATTGCCTAAAATAAAATTTAATATTTCGTACAGGATAGTTTTTAATTCGCTCTTTTTTTTTCATAAAATATAAAAGCAATTAAATTAGGATGCCAATCTACAATTTTATCATTATCAAGGTTACTGCTTCTTTTTTAAATCAAAACTAGAATATCCGATACACAGAATATTTTGTTTTAAAAAAAAGTTACAAACAAACATTAAATATTCTGTTAAATCATCAGTTTCATGAAAATGTCTTCTGATGATACAGAAAGATTAAAAATAGAAGTTTGGCAAACGATTTATTGGCAAACCTTCAAAGTGACATAAATATTCCCAGATTGACAGTTAGATACAATTTTATTTTCACATTTTGTGCACTTAGCTTATTTCTTATTTATTTATTTATTTATTTTTGTACATAGATATTATGAGTAAGTGAAGAAGCAGAGACGATCATCACTGCTGTAGGATGAACGTCAAGAAATGTTCAAACTTGGCCAACTGCCCTTATTCTAGCAGATGTTCATGTTGGCATCACTGCTGGCATTGCCTGTCATGCCTTGAGACAAGTCATAGATGAACTTTGTCTTGGAGTCAGACATATACTGTTTGAGGTAACCGTCCATAGCCTCGTTCTGAACAACAGAGAACCAGTTCTTCCAGTCTCCAACTTGACCTGGCCAATTGAAAGAGTAAAAATTAAAACGTGCTTGATATTTTAAAGAGAGAGAGAGAGAGAGAGAGAGAGAGAGAGAGAGAGAGAGAGAGAGAGAGACAGACAGACAGACAGACAGACAGACAGACAGACAGACAGACAGACAGAGAGGGGGGGGTCTAAAAAGAGACAGGCACACCACTTTATAACTACGGGACTAAAAAATGAAACAACACAAGTATAGATTTAACATAAAATCGTTTCGCCTTTATCGTGGCTCCATCAGAGTGTGATTGGTAGAGTTATAAAGTGGTGTGCCTGTCTCTTTTTAGACCTTGTTTCACACTATTTACAGACACACGCGCGTCCTTTTTGGATCCTTTATAATTATCAAGTTGTCCTCCAAGTGTGGTGTTTTTGCTTTTCTATTTAGAGAGAGAGAGAGAGAGAGAGAGAGAGAGAGAGAGAGAGAGAGAGAGAGAGAGAGAGAGAGAGAGAGAGAGAGAGAGAGACAAACAAATTAAGAAATAGGCAAAGAGACTGATGTAGCGCTAGAGAGGAATAAAGGAAAGAAGAGCAAGATAGATAAGAGAGAAAGAGATTATGTGAGACAGGCTGTAAGAGCACACATGAGGCAAGGAGGAAACAAAAGGCTGAGAGGGTATAAAATATTATTATGAAGTAAAAGTAGTAGTAGTAGTAGTAGTAGTAGTAGTAGTAGTAGTAGTAGTAGTAGTAGTAGTAGTAGTAGTAGTAGTAGTAGTAGTAGTAGTAGTACTAGCCGTAGCAGTAGTAGTAGTAGTAGTAGTAGCAGTAGTAGTAGTAGTAGTAGTAGCAGTAGTAGTAGTAGTAGCAGCAGCAGTAGTAGTAGTAGTAGTAGTAGTAGTAGTAGTAGTAGTAGTAGTAGTAGTAGTAGTAGTAGTAGTAGTAGTAGTAGTAGTAGTAGTAGTAGTAGTAGTGGTCGAAGAAGAAGTAACTGTTGCTGTTATTATTGTTGTTCTTAATACAGCAGTTAAAGTTGTAGACAAAGCAGTAATAGGCGTAATGATAGGGGTTAGAAATGTTAGAAGCAAAATGAACAAATCAACAGCAACAACAACAACAACAACAACAACAATAACAACAACAACAACAGCAACAACAACAACAACAAAGCAAGACACGCACACAATAAAAATAAAACTACAAGCTGGAAAAGTAGTAAGAGAGGAAGAGATAGACGGAGAAATGATAGAAGATAAAAAAAAATAAGAAAAAAAACATCAATGAAACAAACAAGAAGCGCAGTCCTGCACCTTTTCTGTACATGATGGGCTCCCCGTCATTGCTCATATCGAACCAGCCTTTGCGAGATTTCATACTGCGGAAGCTGCATCGCTCCTCCACACGGGCAGCGAACTCGCGGGCTGGTAGAGCTGAGCTGGTGCCCAGGAACTGAGCCAGCCGGACTATCTCCTCCACTGGGTTCTTCATGTCATTGTCAAATAGTAAACCGAATGTATTTTTGTTTATATTGCAATATGTATATAATTATTTTTTAGTACCGAAAAATGTTCAACTTTAACATTTTTTTGTGATTATTTAATAAGCGATGATAATAATGTTGATGATGACGGTGAATAGAATGTGATAATGATGATGATGAAGAAAAATATAAATATACTACTACTACTACTACTACTACTACTACTACTACTACTACTACTACTACTACTACTACTACTACTACTACTACTACTACTACTACAAATAATAATAATAATCATAATAATAATGATTATGATTATGATGATGATGATAATAACAATAATAACTATAAAAATTATTATAATATTAACAACAGCAACATCATGAAGATCAATTGAATTAAGGCTGCTGCTGCTACTGCTGCTTCCTTCAATAAAACACTGTCAATACAGCAAATGCTTTTACCTGTTTGAGCTCCTCGTAGGAAGTGACGTGTATGGGCATATCACTGTTATCCTGCACCGCCCGCTCCCAGTCCTTGACATAGTCAAACCAAGACCCATAATCCACTGCGCCAGAGAAAGGAAACAATGAGCAAAATTTGTTTATGTAAAGGGGAACAAAGAAATAAACAGCAAAGGCTCCGCTAAATAGAACACGAAGAGCCAAACGTAAAACCAAGTCTGATATATAATAAATTCAGCCAATTTATCTAACGTAATGGAACGCATTTGAGAAGAACTCTGTTTAAATATAAGCCTTGTATTTTTAAAGAAAAATGTTTGAAATTATATGTTATTTTTTTGTAAATAACTTTTTTCTTTTACATAACAATTGCTTTAATATTGCGCTTTCGTTGTTTTTAACGATGAAGATGCGAGTAGTGATTGGTTATTTTAAGCACAGCAAATAATTACATGGAGCGTATTCTTAATCTGGTTATCCAACAGCGCATCCAGAAAACAGAACAATGAAAAAAAAGTTTTAAATATCTGCAATACCACCATAGGAGACCAGTCCCCGCCTCTTACGTTAAACCATCGAGAAAGCTAGCCTAGATCTAAATGTATCGTACACTGGCCGTTGAGAAACAAGGGAAGGAAGTCATCCCATGTTCCTTCATAGTTATAGAACTCTGACAACTTGCGGTGGTGGTGATAGCACGACACAGCCAGATCTTTGGGGTTCCGGTTCACGTAAATGATCTTACACCTGAAGAATTAGAGCAGTGAATGGAGCGATTAAAAAAAAAAAAAGGATTTTGTAGTGAACATGGCAATAGTGCGAGATATGGTGAGTAATGGAACGGTAAACAATGATTGGTAGACAGTGAACATGGCAATAGTGCGAGATATGGTGAGTAATGGAACGGTAAACAATGATTGGTAGACAGTGAACATGGCAATAGTGCGAGATATGGTGAGTAATGGAAGGGTAAACAATGATTGGTAGACAGTGAACATGGCAATAGTGCGAGATATGGTGAGTAATGAAACGGTAAACAATGATTGGTAGACAGTGAACATGGCAATAGTGCGAGATATGGTGAGTAATGGAACGGTAAACAATGATTGGTAGACAGTGAACATGGCAATAGTGCGAGATATGGTGAGTAATGGAAGGGTAAACAATGATTGGTAGACAGTGAACATGGCAATAGTGCGAGATATGGTGAGTAATGGAAGGGTAAACAATGATTGGTAGACAGTGAACATGGCAATAGTGCGAGATATGGTGAGTAATGAAACGGTAAACAATGATTGATAGAGTGGACGATATGGTGAGTAATGGTGCGGATAAAATGCTGAACACTATACATTTTCAGGAACTCTTTTACGAAAAAAAAAATATTAAAAAAAAAAGTTTATTAACTGTGATGTGTTGGTTCGTGCTCAATTACTTTCATATGAAATGGCAGAATTATTTCCGATGAATTTCTCATAATCTCGACACCTGCAATAAAAGCTAAACAACTAGACAAAACCACTTCAATTCACATTGTATCTTAGTCATGAGTGTTAGAAAAAATTGTTTTAACTGAAGTTGTAGACGACTTTTTCTACGAAACAGCTTCTCACACAGAACAAATATCTTGAGATATGCCCATTGGACAAGCAGAGAAATCTTTCAACAAGTAAAACCTGATCATGCTACACGCTTCACCTGGTCTGCTTGGCCTGGCGCGGCAGCTGTCTGAACAGCAGGTGTGTGTTGAGCACGCGCGGGGAGGGCAGCTCCCTCAGTCTGTCTGCCGGCATCCACTCGATCATACAGTTATCCTTCTCCACCAGAGGCACGCCGCTTGTCTTCCCGGCTAGCAGGTAGCGCACGATCTCCCACACCCAGTGGGTACCTGACACGTACAAGGCAGATGCGGAGTTTTTGAGAAAAGCCCAAAAAAAAATTTTTTTTTGGAAGACTTTTGGTTCTTTACAAAGGACAGTGTTTCATATTGAAAAACTAATCTGAAAAACTTCAAGTTGTGTTACAACTACACTGTATCAGTTAATTATGATGCAATGAATGGAGTGATTGAAAAATGACACAGAAAACAACTTCTGACCTGCTTTTGGGTACGCACAAATGATGACGTCATCTTCCCGAATCTCTACATCTGGGACGCCTTCAATGACGTCTGCGGAGAAGGGCGGGTACAGGAAGTTGTTGATCTTCAGCAGACGAACTGTGTTTCCACCAGCGTCAGGTTGTTCTATCAGCGCCATCTTTGAATTTACCTTCAACGGGATATAAGATGCAGTGTCTTAATAGGAAGCAGTGTCTTAATAGTATGCAGTATCGTAATAAGATGCAGTGTCTAAATAGGAAGCAGTGTCTTAATAGTATGCAGTATCGTAATAAGATGCAGTGCCTTCAGAAAATGCAGTGTCTTTTTAAGATGCATTGTCTTGTAAAGCACCTGGTAAGCAGGGAGTCACCAATACCCTTATGATATCACTCTAAGATTACCCAAGAAGGTTTTTGAACAGCTCACATCAAAACACAATCTATTCAAGGCGTGAGGCCGAGCATTCTTTGCTGCTGTTAACCGACATCGCTGTCAATTGGTCCCAGCAGTTTTCTATATGTAAATTATTCTAATTTTATCCCTTGATTTACCGTACTGCTCCCGATTTGTTGATTCATCTGGACTCACGAATTGGGAGTAATATAATTATTCGCCCCCCCCCCCCCTTTTTTTTTCCAACCACACACACACACACACACAAATTAACACCTCCCCTTCCCCGACCCACCCCGTTTCCCAAATAAATCGACTGGCTTGACCGGATAAAGCCTCTCACTAGTTTAGGTTCTTCCTTTTAATATCTAGATATCTGAACTTTGTAATCTAATCTTCAATCTCTTTTCTCATCGCATTTCAATGTAGAATAGACTGACCGTTTAGTTGTTGTTTTTTTAAATAAGGTGTTATTTAAATGTTGAACAAAATTGTATAGTTTTCTTTATCATGAACTGACAGATACCGTGCATGTACTCAAGTTAAAAGATAGCTGTGGAACACAGATTATAACTTATTGTAGTGCATTATATTCGCATGGGTTTTACAATGTATTTTCTTTTTAACAGAGAAACAAAAAAGCTTAAAAGAAAAAACTATTCACTGTATTACTGAGACTCCATATAGCAAGAGACAGTCTAGTTTATTTGCTACCGTAATGATTACAAGGGACGTAATTCCCAGTTTTGATAATTAACAAGGGAAAGAACTTTTATGCTTTTAAAATATTTATTAACAGCCAAGTTAAAGTATGTATCAATAAAAATCTTTAAATATAAATTTAATTAAAATTAAAACATAAAACAATAAAACTATATTTTAATCAAATAATATTAAAATTTAAAAAAAAACAAATTAAATTAATAAATATGTATATATATATGTAAATGTTACATATAAATTTTTTTAATTTATTAATCATTTATATAAAATTTTTTCCACAGGAACTTGGTTATCTAAAAATAGAACGTATATTATTATTATTTGACGGCTTAAAAGCCCCATCATACATCAAATATATGAACATGTCGCATAAACCTATTACTAGGTGAAAGAATGCCACCGACATGCACACCAACACCGTAATCAATTGGGCCATCCAAATAAAAAAATCAACGGGCACATGTAATAGAATTAAAAGAAAAAAAAAACCATTAATGAAATATAAAGTGAAGCATTTAAGCCCACATAAAAAGCCCCCTTCGAAAAAAAAATTTTTTTTTTTAAAGAATGAGCCAAGAAATAATCACTTTAAGCCCAATAACAAAAAGTTAGAATGCCACTAATATGCCCTCTAGCACTTTAACCAACCGGGTCAGTCAAAGGAGGGGGAAAAGAGACACATGATATAGAATAATAATAATAATAATAATAATAATAATAATAATAATAATAATAATAATAATAATAATAATAATAATAATAATAATAATAATAATAAAAAGGTTAAAATTATTTTATCACATAATTGCAATGAATAAAGTAAGATTACGTCTAAATTCAGTTGGATTTGCTTTAGAGACTGAGGGTATTTCTGCTTACGGAGAGATGCCAGTTAGTTTCAATACTCGTAAGATGACTATACTAGTTATTGAAAGAATTATAATATATATATATATATATATATATATATCTATATATATATATATATATATTAATATTACTGAGAATGCTGTACTTATGCTGTACTTAGTGTGTAGCAAAGCAGAAGGTTGACTTAGAAGCATAATCGAAGCTGAAAATTATTCCGAAGAATAGCCTTGAAATATCACCCGCTGGGTATGTAAAGGTGATAGGCTAGCCTACATTGAAATATCACCCGCTGGGTATGAAAGGTGATAGGCTAGCCTACATTGAAATATCACCCGCTGGCTATGACAGGTGATAGGCTAGCCTACATTGAAATATCACCCGCTGGCTATGACAGGTGATAGGCTAGCCTACATTGAAATATCACCCGCTGAGTATGAAAGGTGATAAGCTAGCCTACATTGAAATATCACCCGCTGGCTATGACAGGTGATAGGCTAGCCTACATTGAAATATCACCCGCTGGGTATGAAAGGTGATAGGCTAGCCTACATTGAAATATCACCCGCTGGCTATGACAGGTGATAGGCTAGCCTACATTGAAATAGCAGCCGCTGGGTATGAAAGGTGATAGGCTAGCCTACATTGAAATATCACCCGCTGGCTATGACAGGTGATAGGCTAGCCTACATTGAAATATCACCCGCTGGCTATGACAGGTGATAGGCTAGCCTACATTGAAATATCACCCGCTGGCTATGACAGGTGATAGGCTAGCCTACATTGAAATATCACCCGCTGGGTATGAAAGGTGATAGGCTAGCCTACATTGAAATATCACCCGCTGGGTATGAAAGGTGATAGGCTAGCCTACATTGAAATATCACCCGCTGGGTATGAAAGGTGATAGGCTAGCCTACATTGAAATATCACCCGCTGGGTATGAAAGGTGATAGGCTAGCCTACATTGAAATAGCAGCCGCTGGGTATGAAAGGTGATAGGCTAGCCTACATTGAAATATCACCCGCTGGGTATGAAAGGTGATAGGCTAGCCTACATTGAAATATCACCCGCTGGGTATGACAGGTGATGATAGGAGGGACAAACAATAATCCAGAGATCTTCCCTCGTTGTTTTTTCTCCTGCCATTTTCTCTTACTGTTTGAATATTCATTTTAATATCCAACCTTCACTTTCTTATAACTAGACTGTTGATATTATGCTGAGCGTCAACGCTGCATGCAACATGTAGGCTGTCTACTCAAACACATTTGTCTGATTTTATATTATAGGATTTGTTAGTGCCCACACTGTGTAATTTTAAAGAGTGGAATCAGGGAGTAGCCCCTAGAGCATAGAAAATCAATACTTCCTTCCTATAGAATGTTAGGGAAACTTTTTTAAAGAAATAACTCAAAAAGATCAATCAGTTTAAAAGATGATGTAAAGAAATATTCAAACAGTGCTGTATATATTGGGGTGAAGAAAAAAGAATAGTAAAGTACAACAAAATAACAAGAGTCAAAATTGAAACATGACATAAAGCTTTAGGTTCAAGAGAGGGAATTGGAATGGAGAGACGATACAATCATGATAAGAAACGGACCAGAGAGACGATACAATCATGATAAGAAACGGACCAGAGAGACGATACAATCATGATAAGAAACGGACCAGAGAGACGATACAATCATGATAAGAAACGGACCAGAGGGACGATACAATCATGATAAGAAACGGACCAGAGGGACGATACAATCATGATAAGAAACGGACCAGAGAGACGATACAATCATGATAAGAAACGGACCAGAGAGACGATACAATCATGATAAGAAACGGACCAGAGGGACGATACAATCATGATAAGAAACGGACCAGAGAGACGATACAATCATGATAAGAAACGGACCAGAGGGACGATACAATCATGATAAGAAACGGACCAGAGGGACGATACAATCATGATAAGAAACGGACCAGAGGGACGATACAATCATGATAAGAAACGGACCAGAGAGACGATACAATCATGATAAGAAACGGACCAGAGAGACGATACAATCATGATAAGAAACGGACCAGAGAGACGATACAATCATGATAAGAAACGGACCAGAGGGACGATACAATCATGATAAGAAACGGACCAGAGGGACGATACAATCATGATAAGAAACGGACCAGAGAGATGATACAATCATGATAAGAAACGGACCAGAGGGACGATACAATCATGATAAGAAACGGACCAGAGGGACGATACAATCATGATAAGAAACGGACCAGAGAGACGATACAATCATGATAAGAAACGGACCAGAGAGACGATACAATCATGATAAGAAACGGACCAGAGAGACGATACAATCATGATAAGAAACGGACCAGAGAGACGATACAATCATGATAAGAAACGGACCAGAGGGACGATACAATCATGATAAGAAACGGACCAGAGGGACGATACAATCATGATAAGAAACGGACCAGAGGGACGATACAATCATGATAAGAAACGGACCAGAGGGACGATACAATCATGATAAGAAACGGACCAGAGAGACGATACAATCATGATAAGAAACTGACCAGAAAGACGATACAATCATGATAAGAAACGGACCAGAGAGACGATACAAACATGATAAGAAACGGACCAGAGGGACGATACAATCATGATAAGAAACGGACCAGAGAGACGATACAATCATGATAAGAAACGGACCAGAGAGACGATACAATCATGATAAGAAACGGACCAGAGAGACGATACAATCATGATAAGAAACGGACCAGAGGGACGATACAATCATGATAAGAAATGGACCAGAGAGACGATACAAACATGATAAGAAACGGACCAGAGGGACGATACAATCATGATAAGAAACGGACCAGAAAGACGATACAATCATGATAAGAAACGGACCAGAGAGACGATACAATCATGATAAGAAACGGACCAGAGAGACGATACAATCATGATAAGAAACGGACCAGAGGGACGATACAATCATGATAAGAAACGGACCAGAGGGACGATACAATCATGATAAGAAACGGACCAGAGGGACGATACAATCATGATAAGAAACGGACCAGAGGGACGATACAATCATGATAAGAAACGGACCAGAAGGACGATACAATCATGATAAGAAACGGACCAGAGGGACGATACAATCATGATAAGAAACGGACCAGAGGGACGATACAATCATGATAAGAAACGGACCAGAGGGACGATACAATCATGATAAGAAACGGACCAGAGAGACGATACAATCATGATAAGAAACGGACCAGAGAGACGAAACAAACTTATGTACTGATAAGCAGCAACAAGAAAACAAGTTTTTGTTGTTGTTGTTGTTGTTGTTGTTGTTGCTTTCTTGTTGTTTTTTTTTTTTTTTTGCAACAGAAGAAACGTGGGAAAAAACAAACAAACAACAAAAACGATTAAAAGAGGTTGTTAGTGAGAATGGTTATGTCAGGAAACATAAAAACATTGACCAAAAAAAATAGATATATAAATAAATAAATGAAAAGGCAACAATCGATATCTAGATAGATATTATACTACGTTAGATAACAGGAAGATATTTGATAGATAGATAGATAGATAAATAGATAGATAGATAGATAGATAGATAGATAGATAGATAGATAGATAGATAGATAGAAAGATAGAAAGATAGATAAAAAGATAGAGAGAGATAGATAGAAAGATAAATAGATAGATAGATCGATAGATAGATAGATAATTATATTTACGAGGAATGAATAAATGGCGAAGTATGAAGGCAAGGTCACGTGGTCATTGAATTAACGGACGGATAAATCAGCAATTGTTTTTAACATTTTGTTAAATATATTATCGGAGTTTCCTAGCTGATCTAGAGCAGTCATAATCTTTTTGTAACATTCCAACACACAACAAACAATGTTGCGTGTGTTTGAAGATGGGGTTTAGATAATTGGACAAGACGAGAATTGAATGTGAATGAAAATCTATCCAATAATGAAAAAAAGGGAAAAAAAACTAAAAGCAAATAAATAAACGCAATAAAATCAACAAAACAGATTTTAAAAGAAATGTAAATAAATATTTTAAAAAATAACCTACCCAGAGAAATGAAGCATGATAAACCGAGGCGAGTGTGTCTGCAAACTTCATTAACAATTTGTTTTCCACATTGCAAAGGGATGAATACTGATAGTTTTCACGAATACATGTATTTACACAATCTCTTTTTGTCTTGTTTTTTTCGTTTTTATTTCTGTGTTCGTCTTTCCCTCGTGGAGTATGGGTTTGTGTTGGCTTCTAGTTCTGCTGCTCCATCATCTTCAAATCTTCCGATCCTTAGATTTAACTTTGACGTCCCAGTAACGCTGCCATTCTTGATCCAATCATCCTTATTGCGAGGTTAAATCGGCTCTGTATTCCTGTTCTTTTTTCAAAGAGCATTAGGAAATAAAAAGGGAACATTAGGGCTAGATCTATACCACATCTATGGACCTCCCAGCTGCAGCTGGTTGATACAGACCATAATTATAGACCTACCAGAGTGAACATCATCAGGGGGAGCGACTAGGTCGCTAATCATACGATGTTGTAAGCCAA